>OY754977.1:17551502-18074002 GCA_963576475.1 Molanna angustata | reverse complement strand
TACATATTCATTAACCCCGTATTTTAAATAAGGTAAGAAGAGAGATTAGTATAATCGTTGTATGATTCAATCTTTACCGATAGTAATTATACGCCGCTCAAATTAATTAGTCAATGTTTAAAATGCCTTACCACAAATACCACATACCAGGTCCGAGGACATAATATTCTGTATGACCCTTTTCAGAAGCAATATTAGATTGGAATAATTCATTGGTTTTGTTACCAGCATTGAGTACATACATGTAACATAATAATAACAATAATGAACACTTCCTTGTACCCTGCGCAAGTGGCGAGTTTATTGCCGTACGGCAATTTCTTCCAACTAACCAGTGTTTCCAGCCCAGAGAAGCAATAATTGCGTGAGAAATGTGTGTATGAGTTACACAGACGCACACGCACATGCACACGCACCCTCACACACATGTTCTAAATGTTCTACTCCGAATTCTGAGTAAATCCATGTAAAGAACATATATGCTGCGAAGCCTGCATACAAATCTCTCGTATCTTGGCTTGACACTTTGTCGATATGTTCAGAGAATAAAATTTTCTTGAACAAATCGACAGTTTGATAAATGTTACTTCTACCCACTATTCTTCTTCTTTCGATGACTCTATAGCCAATATCGAGCCTTGGTCTAAATCAATCCTCGCCTCCAACTCCTCCTGTCTCCTGCTGCTGTCCTCCAGTCTGCTACTTGCAGTAATTGTTCTGCATCCTTTTTCACCTCTACTACTATTACTACTTACTATTTTTCACCTGAAGCTGATCCTGTCATACATACATATAAAATCGTATGTACATTATTGTATTGCTTTATAGATTATACCTATAATAAAAATACAATTAGGTATACAACCTTGAACGTTTGTCGTTGTTGAGTGATTTCAATTGATTGATTTATATCTATAATATAGATATGTAATATACATGTGAGAATTTAATGTTGAAGGTACGTTTACTTGAACGTATTACGTGAATTAGTATCGACGTGACATGACAATTTTGTTTATAACCAGCTCACAATTAATGGTAATCGATGTCCTGCAGAATTAATAATAATTAGCGAGGACATCGTAAAGTATTATTGAAGTAGGAGTGGCCTCATTGTCCTCGCACTGCAACCAGCTATGATTTTTTCGAAGTTCCAAACTATCACTTCATGATAGAACTCAATAATCACATAGAATTATGAAAACAATATATACAATTTTACGATCTATTTAATAAAGTTTGCAAACGCGACTCCCATTCACCAGTATTGCTCAATCTTTTACATATATATGTAGTTTAAAAAAGGTGAAAAAATAGATAAACTAGAAATATTAGAAATAAATAGAGTAAAATTATACAGTTGCATTCCTTTGATGAATAGATTTTAATACTTCTCCACCTTTAGAATATTTAATATCGGGTTGTTTCTGTTAGCCGTCATTCAATATATTTACATGAATAATTAATTTTATTCTTAATTGTTGTCCTTTCAATAAAATATTCATTTATTTCCTTCATTCATATTTTATTGTACCTACTTGTTAACCTTAATGTATTTTGGGTATTCAATTTTTCTTGGTATTACCCCTTCCTTCTCTATTATTCGTATCCTCGTTTTAAATCTATTTATCTCCGTTTTAGTCTCCATCACTGTTGTTCACCATTCTGACGATGCTCGGCACTGAGCGATACCGGTATCTAAATGGAAGTCGCTTTTGCGAAGTTATTTATATTTTTTTATCTATGTCATTAATGATTTATTGTGTCCACGTAGGCAATTGTTTTCTCTCATTACTTGATATCATTATCAAGAAATTTTCAAGCCTTTTTAACTTTGAATTCGCAAACAATCATAATTCTGTTTTACAGCAGTGTAGAATGAAAAAAAAACACAAAATCTACCATTTCAAAAGTACCTACGATCCAAAGATTAGCTGAGCTGATTTGAAAGAAGACGTAGAAAATCATGATTCCTGTATGTTTTCAAGAACCTTGTAAAGTCCCCACAAGCTACGCATGGTTGTGTTAAATTACATCATATCTGATAAAACTTGTTAATGCCTTTTGTATTTTTAGGTTGCCATGTGCAAAAATAAAAGGAAATAATTGTTCCTTGAAGGCAAAGTGCAAACAAAATGATATAATGAATCAAATGTCTTGATGTTTTATTGAAGCCGATTTGTTGATCTGAAAATACAATGGGCAGTTATTGAAACTGGGTTAGTCGTTAGATGCATTCAATAATAAATTATAAACGAGTCTATACCGTGACATTTGATTGACAATTTCAAGTTTGAATACCGTCATTATAAATGATATATAATTTAATTGTGATTTACAAAGCACGCGAGATACCTAAGTTTTATAACGTTATTCAATATTATGAGGTATTGCGTTTGTGACTATGGTTTGTGTAAGTGAAATACATATATAAATGAAGTTGAAGATATACGAAAGTAGAATAAGTGTTTCAAAACCACTTGAGCATTTCACCAAATGTTGAATGTAGATATTGAGTAGACTTATAATTTAATTTTATAGAATTGCGGATAGATGCATAACCCCAAACAATTTAACGAAATCATTTAGTTTTGATAATTCGTACATCGTAAAAATTTATCATAATATTCATAAGCGAAAACCAGGTTGTGGCACAGGGATTCTCTCTGTAAAATATATTTAAATAATATATCGTATTATTTTCCACATAAAATTAAGAACTTTACAATAAAATATTTAAATATTTCATACTATACAGAATGTTCTATTAGCTGGCAAGATACAGATTTCCAGATTATCTCAGTATACCTATTATGAAGAAAAATGTTCAAAGATAAGCTGTAACAGATCCAAAAACACCATTTGAAAGGAATTTCTTTTAATATTATACCAACTTTGATTCATTCATTCATACCGTCACGGAATATCCCACAATGTGGGGTAACCAGCGACAAGTGAGCGGGTGTGCATTGTCATATAAAACAAATCACGACATATGCGTGTATTCCCACAGACCAGCTTCCTCTCCTTAAAAGGCATAACATTCACCATTCTAAGCTGGTGCCGGTGACAGTATAGGTAGGTACCTACCTATTTTAATGAAGAACTTGTTTTCAGGTAGGTATATATGCATAATATGTAAGTTTCATGGGTTTGTTACTAGAAGTAAATATTCAAAAATATAATGAAAAGTTTAATTAGGAAAGACATAATTTTCACTCTTATCAATTAATGTTTTTTTTTCAAAGAAAATGTGTGATAACATAATAAAATACGGTCAAATAAATAGTTTATCTCAATTTTGCATTATTTTGGAAAAAAATGGATAGTCAATAAAATAATATCGAGCAAAGATCGTTTGAGATACATCTTGCATCAAATTTTGAATTATTTGTTTTAAAATAGTATGAACCCATCAAATGTGATTTGTAATCACATTTAGTTGAATCTAGAAACAAAACCACATAAATATTCCGACAATTGATTGAAGGAATTCTCAAAATCTACAACAGTTCAAAAGGCCATTTTCACGGAATAAATTTGTTTGTTTTTTTTTTCTTCACAATTTCCGTGAAGATAATCATGCACTCAGATATGATCCAACAGAGAATAATGATCATTTTGCCAGGGATTTTCAATATTTCAACATTTGAATTGTTAAAATAAAATAAGTAAAAATAGCATGTTTAGTTTTTTAGATTCTAATTTTTTATCAGATGAATTGACGAGGTTAATTTATTGAATGTTATGATTTCTGTACAGTCCATATTTATAGTATGGCAGACCATCTCTACGATGTCCCCACATCACTACTTACTTGTCATTGCTACCAACACAAGCGGAGGTTATAAATAGTCATCCCCACTTTTACAATTCATTTGGAATTTCTGCAGTCGCCGTGTCCTGACGTATCGCGGATTTTCCTCTACATTCTTACTAAGTGTGAATATAATAATTATTTAAGCAAATTCTATGTAAAACATCAATCGAAATAAATTTATATCAGAGTTAGTGCCTACTATCTTTTATTATATGAATTATCAGTTGCTCCCAATTGTTTGTAGTATATCTAGTATAGAGAGATGAGTTTTTTACAATACCTTTTGAACACGCAATAACCATTCTTATAAATATTCTATAAAATGAATTAATCATACTCAATAATAATTTAAATAACCATATCCATATAATAGTTTGATCCACTTCATATGCATTCGACACATATATGTAGGATGAGCTGATAAGTTTTGTAAACTTTCAAAATGGTCTCGCATTCTGGAATATAGTTTTTTTTTTTAATTTGATAATGCTGAAACCTCAGTGAAAATTTCGGTCATTGAATTCGAATTTTATGGAAAAATACTTAAAATATTAGCTCTCAAAATTATTCCCTGCATAATTATTTCCACAATGCAAAATTTCTTCACCTTAATGATTTCACTGTATAATGCAATAACTTCAACATTCAAAATAATTTAATAATATTTTTATACTAGCAGAAATCAACCAAATGATTGGTTGAAATACCACGTAAGCTAAAAAAGAAAGAAGAAATATGAAAATGCGGCTTCAGAAGTGTGACGTTGGTTGAGAAAAAACAAAATTAATTTACGAACAACCTTACATTTTTGTCGTGATCAGTTGAATAGCTCTGTCCAATTGTGGGTTACGTCCACTTTATATGCAACATAAGTCAAGTCTCCAAAAAATTATCGTATCTTTGATTACCATTCCGAGACAGAACGTGAGGTTCGTTTGTGATTTTTGTACCCGGTCATCATTTCCAAATCATGGGTCCTAGCTGTGTTATTTCGGGTGATTTGTGAGCCTTGACGTCAAATCATCGATTCTATCTATCACTGTACATTATTTGTGAGTACCTTCCTTCACAGCACCAATCACTTCAAACTTCTTGCCACCAACAACTATCTTTAGTTTTGTCTTCATTCATTATTATTTATTCATTTTCAATGATGATGATTACACCCAATGTAGGAACGGACACACCAACATGATAGTATTATGTAGGTATCTATCACCAGCATCTGATTGTATCGAGATATATATGTATATATATATATATATATATATATATATATATATATATATATATATATATATATATATATATATATATATATATATATATATATATATATATATATATATATATATATATATATATATATATATATATATATATATATATATATATATATATATATATATATATATATATATATATATATATATATATATATATATATATATATATATATATATATATATATATATATATATATATATATATATATATATATATATATATATATATATATATATATATATATATATATATATATATATATATATATATATATATATATATATATATATATATATATATATATATATATATATATATATATATGTTATATTTGATGTTTTCACGGGTGAAATATGTTATAATATTTTTATCTCGGTTTTCCCGTGTCAGTAGGTCTTGACTAAGACCTACTGACACGTCTTCCGACGTTTCGCCTGAATATCACCAGGCATTTTCAAGGACTTAACGAAAAGCACGCGCGCGACACACGTCTACTCACACTGAAAGCTCACCGTCAAGTGACTCGTAGCGTACAAGATGGCCGCTTATGTCAAATATTGTTAGCGCGACGTGATTGGCTCCTTGTGACACGCCCACCTGCTGTCGTGTTCGTTGGTAATAATATTTTATCATTATTTTTGTGTTGTGATTTATTGTTAATTTTAGTTGTGACATTTATATTATTATTGTTGTGTTTTGGGGTTATTTTCGCTATGGTATTATTAATATTATTATTGTATTGTTTGTCATATAAAATGTTCTTCCAGGTACTAGGCAAACGAACTCCGTCGTCACGATTGTTCATTATATCCCTTCTCTTATATATTTCTATAGCTTCCCTGTAAATTCTGAGAGGTTCACTGTTTAAACTTGCTATTATTTTTGAATGGTCAAAATCTATTGTATGTCCTTCTGTGAGCGAGTGTTGTACAAGTGAGGATGTAAGTTTTTTGTTTCTCATGTCGACTCTGTGCTCCGCTATTCGTGCTTCAACTTTTCGATTGGTTCTTCCTACATAAGTCTTATTGCACGATCCGCACGGTATTTCATATACTCCATGAGCTTCAAGTGGAATGATGTCTTTCGGGTTTCTTAGAAAGGTTGATATTTTATTTGTTGTGCTGAAAATGGTACGTATGTTATTTTTGTTTAATAGACGGCTGATTTTATCGGTGACGCCTAGACGTGAGTAGACGTGTGTCGCGCGCGTGCTTTTCGTTAAGTCCTTGAAAATGCCTGGTGATATTCAGGCGAAACGTCGGAAGACAAATGGTCTTAGTCAAGACCTACTGACACGGGAAAACCGAGATAAAAATATTATAACATATATATATATATATATATATATATATATATATATATATATATATATATATATATATATATATATATATATATATATATATATATATATATATATATATATATATATATATATATATATATATATATATATATATATATATATATATATATATATATATATATATATATATATATATATATATATATATATATATATATATATATATATATATATATATATATATATATATATATATATATATATATATATATATATATATATATATATATATATATATATATATATATATATATATATATATATATATATATATATATATATATATATATATATATATATATATATATATATATATATATATATATATATATATATATATATATATATATATATATATATATATATATATATATATATATATATATATATATATATATATATATATATATATATATATATATATATATATATATATATATATATATATATATATATATATATATATATATATATATATATATATATATATATATATATATATATATATATATATATATATATATATATATATATATATATATATATATATAAATGTAACACATCTCACATACAACACCGAGATGTGTGCGAATATTTGTCCAATTTAATTGCCAACTGATTTAATTTTTTATATCTCCTCATCTATTGGAAGTTACAACTTTGAAAGTACCAATTATTATGTTTTGTTTTGAATAATCTGTTATTTTTTTTACTTTTCTCCATCAATTGTTCCACAGGATAGTGGGGTCTGCTATCTACGTCTTCCGCTACCACTGTCCTCGGCGCTGCTTGTTTTGTCTCCGTTAAAAAATAATTTATATTTTAATAATTCACAATAAATGACACTGTAAATTAAAATTGGGTGTAAATGTGATTATATAAGGCTAATGAAATGAAATACATCTAAGTAGGCATATTTAAGATGATTCAAAACAATATTATCATTTTCTAGAGCTTTCCCTGTAAGATCTGCAGTAAATTTGAGGACATCGTATGATGGAATAGTACCGTTGTTTCCAAAATAGGATACCACCAGACTCAAGTATATTCAGGATAAAAAGGAAAATGTCCTTTTTGGTCAGTTTCAGTAGGTAATTTTATATTTTTATTAACAAACTTTTTAACATCTCAATAGAGACGAAGTTGGGATATTATAGAAGAACCAGGAACTCAAGGCACCTACAAGGCTTACGACCTGTCATCGGCTGGTTTATGTGATCACTTTATGCGCTTGAGCAACGTTCACAAATTATGCCTTCCTATTGAGTTCCTTTATCAATGTAATTTTTGAAAGTTCTATATATTTGAATAGTGTGTAACAATTCACCTGAAAATAAGGAATTATACTGTTGCCATCTATGAAGTAACGAAGAAACCTTTTTTTTGTAACGTCATCTATTGAGAAATTAGTTTATTTTTAAACAATGAAAGCATCAGTCTAAGGTGATTTTATATTTTTTTATGAAGCAAATTAAGGAATCAATGCAAGAAAAGCAGATTCAATAATCAGATGAGAATGATACCTACTACTCAGGTACTACAAGAGTGAGACAATATTATGCTTAAATTAATCGTTCTTCAGCATATAACGCATCGTACCTAATTGAGTGTTGTGTGCGCATGCGCGTGATGAAATTCAGTCCCACCCATTGGTGACAATTTTCCCGGTCACGTGGTTCCGCGGTGACACTTTTCCCCTCCCAACTCTGTCTGTGATTGGTCACCCGTCTACCTGTTCGGGCATGTCAACCAGACTGTTAATTATACGCTAGAGCGACACACTTAATGAATTTGGATTGGCAACGATCACAATTATTGTCACTCACATCGTGTCGTGGACGCTCGAGCTAAACTACCTATTACCTAACACCAAAATGACAGTTTTAAGATACTCGGAATTCATTGAATTTGAGAAATGCATTTTAAACAGTTTATTTTTGAAACATTTTAATGTTTCAGGAAATGTGTTTAACTTAGATAGATCGAGTAGGTGGCGTTCGCAAGAATAAGTAGATTTTTACTCCTCACTAACGCAAGGGGATACTGTGGGGAGTTATGATTTCGCAATTTTTAAGGCTATTTTTTATTGCAGATTATCAACTAGTATCATGCTGAGATTGTATTTTGAAAGTTTCATCACAATGTATCTGCTATGTACGGCGTGTTTATTTACTTTATCGATTATAGACTAAAGTAGGTACTCATTTCCTCGTTTGATTTTAAAATTTTGAAAATTTGTATATCTAATACTCACGTAGACCATATTCGATTTTGAAGGATATGTGAATAGTGCTTCTCAATTTTTTTACCTGTCAAATATTTCAAAGTCACCCCAAGCTCAAGAAACATAAAATTTGAAATTTTTATTTTCAAATTGGTAAAAAGGCACATCACTTTCATAAAATGGCATATCAATTTTGAATAATAATATATTTTAATAAAGAAATATTAAATAAACTCATTTCATAAAAATGTTGAAAATTTTCCATACAAAATTTGAATACTTTGTGGAGTGACTTGGTATTTTGTGAGGAGTGTGGCGTTGGCCACAACCCACTCCTTTCATATATCATGGTATACATAAATACTTCATTATAAGTAAAATTCTTCTTTTTCCTCATTGACATTATGATTGAGGATGGCGGTTACACTCTTCTTGTCCGCCTCCTTAACCGACGGTTCTTGGCAAATCGAAGTGCCAAAATGATTGCACATCATGTAACAGATTTAATGTCTCTTCATCAGGTCTATGAGCGGCTTTTGTATGTTTTAATTATTTTTTTATATGTTTTGAATTAGTTGTTTTATATTGTTGTAGGTAGTAGGTATATTTACTGAAGAAAACTAAATAAACTAGTTGCATGTAACACATGAGATCCAACTGTCGATAGCGATAGTTGTATAGTTGAAGAATAAAAATCAAACTATAAACCCATAAATCCAAATTATTGAAAATTTTAACACGTAGGTATGTATGTCAAAATAGGACAGGATGGAGGTCAGTCCTCTTTTCCTACCCGGAATATGAAACAGCATGATGGTTCTGTATGTATGTTTGGATATTAAGATCCTATCAAACTATTAAGCCTTCTTACATATTGTGTATAGGCGACTGCCATACAAATTGTATGAAGCAATGTCGTCACTAAACTCAATTTTTATAAAAATTGTTAAAAAAAATTTGAGATGTACAAATACAATGTTAATATTTTTTATAGAAAATTAAATTATCTAGTTGGGGTGTTTCCAAAAAGTTTGGAAATATAGGCAGTTAAACTCATAAATTTATCATAAAAAAAATATTTTTCTTAATAAAAAATGTTTGAGAAACCCTGTAATTTAAAAAAAAATTCGTTTTGAGATTTTATATTTTTCTATATTTATACCAATTTTCAGCGTTCTAGCTTTTATGGTTTCTGAGATATATGGAAAAATAAACCAAAATTTCAAAAGTTGATAACCCCTGACTGAAACAAAAATTCACAATTCTGAGTATAAAAGTTTTGTAGGCCTATAATTTTTAATATATTCTAAAAATTTGGGCTCTGTAAATTGAGCGGATCAAAAGTTATAAGGGATGGATACACACACACACACACACATAAAACTCACATGAAATGTTCTACTCCGAATTCTGAGTAAATCCATGTATGGGAACATATATGCTGCGAGGCCTCTAGTTGGCGTTATTAGCATGCAAAAAGTCCACTACGCCATACAAAATTTTCCTTCGTACACGCATCTTGGCTTAATAATGTCCATTCATTCAGAGAATTGAATTCTCATGAACGAATCGACAGTTGGATAATATAGGTACATCTATGAAAATTAATAAGTAGGTTATTAATTTTCTACATTATTCGAAATAGGTACTATTCAACGCTAGTTAAATGGATAGCTATATTTTTTAACTAACGATTTTTAAAACAAACTTTTGTAATAAATTAGTAATCAAAGATTAGCTACTTTTACTCTATGCTTTGGCTTTGTGCTAAGTTGACTTTTTAACACGAGTAATCAAATGTTCAGTAGTCAGTTATTTGGTTACTATTAACATGAAATTTTGTTACTATTAACGAAAAAAAATCAGTGTCATAGAAATTTATCAATCTCTACATATTTAGAAGGTATCCTTTGTATTTCAGTAGGTAGGTATATTAAATTTTATAGTTCGTTAAGCTAGATAGCTACATTGCTACATATCTTCTTAAATAGGTATAGTTATATTAAACTTTTGTTTGATTCATTAGATATTAAATAATGCATATCTACGACAGTTGAGAGGTGTGCAAATTTCAATAATAATTCATACTTACGGCTTGGAAAAATACCACTTATGACTAAAGACCGTAAAATAATTAAGTGTATTTTCTGAATATATCAATTTTGTGCATTATTTTAAGATGCAAAACTGAATGCTTGCTCTGTGATGATTGATTATGTAAATCAAAAGTCAACTGTGTAGGTATTCATTAAATCTTCAAATCTTCAAAAGTCAACTATGTATTCATTATGATGGAAATTATTGTACACTAGAGTACAAAAAAAACATGTATCTATGTGTCTAGGTACTAAAATAAAGACCTCCGAATAGAATATTTAGAAATGTTTGTTATTCATGTAAAACTGAGGTTCCTACTTAAAGTTAGTTAAAGCTTCCTTAAGCGAATTAAAGTTTGTAATATTATACCTACCTATTTTTATTTATTTTACTTTGGCGCATGTTACAAATATTAAGATAGGTAGGTACAAAGTATGTAAACTTATACAAACACCAAAGTTCCCACAAAGGCTTAGCCTGTATGTGGGTATACTAGAAAATTATAGTTATACAAAAACACGAGACTAAAATGCACTGGCCACAACACCATCAATAGCTAGAGCCTACCCACAAATGTATCAGGCGACTCACAAAAATAAAGTTAATGTATGTGGGTATACTAGAAAATTATAGTTATACAAAAACACGAAACTAAAATGCACTGGCCACAACACCATCAATAGCTAGAGCCTACCCACAAATGTATCAGGCGACTCACAACAATAAAGTTAATGTCAGTCGCTCGATACTATGCTAGGATTCGCATGTCGCTGTCAAATACTTATTATGTTAATATTGTCACTACAATATTTAATCAATTAACATATAAATTATTTAAGTGTACCTAGTATTTTTAATTGTTCGTATTTATAAATACTGGATTCGTGTAATATCAATAAACAAAATTAATCGAACCTAATAAATCAATACATCATGTTTGAAATCAAAAACTCGTTTCGTTTTTAATTGATAATTTTAACGAAAAAATGATTTATACTACTCTTTCGATTTAAGTGAATTTCGTACATATCGACAGCATTATGAAAGAGCCGCGCGTTTTGAGAGTGAAGTATTGAATATTAGTAGTTAACATGAATATTATTTAACTGGAGCATTTTACGCGTGCTCAATATACTTAATAATCGGTGGTTACTTGTCGATTAGCGAGTGTTAAAATAAACGGTGGGCATGTAGGGACGAGACGCCACTGCCCCGGGATATGAAATGATTGGATACATTGTGTACTTTTTAACGGGAAATTACTCCATTGGCGGATCGTAATTGATGAAATTTGGCGTGCGGCATTTTGGCGAAAACACGAATGTCAACAGCATTAAAAAAACATGAATGCAAAATGATAATTTAATGAAACCATTGATTTAGTGCTAATAACTTTTGTGGTTATTTAAACGAGAAAATTACGTATATTATTGTCATTATGAGTTTCGGACAAAATCAATAATAAGGTAGATACCTACTATGGAAGGTTTACAAAATACATAATACAATATATAGGAAAAAAACTGCTGGAACACATTTTTTTATACATTTGTGGATAGGTACCTTTTGTGGGCAGGTCGAGTGAATTGTCCAATGAGAAAACTTATTAACTGCATAATATTTTTTTATTAATATAACTGCAAAAATACGCTGGGCCTTTTGTGGGCAGGTATAATATATCGAATGAATTGTCAAATGAGAAAACTTTTTAACTGCATAAATATTACTGCAAAACTGCGCTGGGCTAGTAATCCAGTAGTCGTGAGTAATCCTGCATCGACCGATTTCGTTCACCTATAGCATAAGCATATGCATTATTTAGGGGATGCGTGAGGATGTTTACATATACTTCTCACTCAATTAACTCAAATTTAAACTCATTTAAAAGGAACTCAATTAAAAGGCATAATTGGTGAACATTGCGCAAGCTCATAAAGTGGTCACGTAAACCAGCCGATGACAAGTCGTAAGCTCTGTAGGTGACTTGAGTTTCTGGTTCTCCCTTAATATTCCAACTTCGTCTCTATTGAGATATAAAAAAATGTGTTTTGATAATATACCTACCATACTATGCACAATAGCCATGCGGGAGATAGGTACCTGTTATCGGAGCACTGGAGATTCTTATGTTTTTGTATCATGATTTCTTTATTTGTGCTGTTCAGTGTTCTGTTGTTGTCTCTGTATATTAAATAAATAAATAAATAAATATATTTACTAAGTTTCATCCTGATTTGAATATTTGCAAAGTCGTAAAAAGCAAACGAAACATAGTTAGGTCTGCATCATCCCTTCGTACATGTCATGTTTCCTTTCTACACAACGGCCTTTTGTATTCTCCCCGCTAATTTAATATTATTTCAATATCTCTTATTTATTTTTTTTTCTTGTTCTTTTATTCGTTTCCCACGATGAAAGTTTTTCCTTCCCCCGCCCATCTAATACTATTCCTCCCTCGATATTTTCTACCCCTGATTCATCCCCTCTCGGTCCTTGCAGGAAACTTTGTGGAATTGCGTCGTAAATATTTCTTGTGTAATATTTGTTAAGTATATTTCATAATTTCACAAAAGCTAAACTTAAAAAAAAAGGATTTTACAATTGAAAATATACAATTCCGCACTAAAAAAAAACAAATCGAATATTTATTTATTTAACTTTTTGTACATAATATAAACAAATATAATGCACACTGGCGGCCTTATTGCCATTATGCAATTTCTTCCAACCAACCAGATTACAGAGTGACAGAATTATACATGTACATCAACAAAAAATGAAAGCTACAAAAGAACATAGAAAATACCTATACATAACACCAAGATAAATAAAAAAAAAAAGGATTGGGAAAGAACAAGACGAGGAAATCGAGATCAGGTGTTTAGGGATAAATATTACGTAGCAAAGGGAAGGAAGGAAAAGGAGAGGGTTCAGGTATTTTCGGAAAGATACCCCTGCTTTAGTCTTTTCTTGCAAATGGAAAGCGAGTTTGACGAAGTTATATCAGGACTCAAATTATTCCAGAGTCTTGCTAAACGTACTTCAAAGGATGAGCTGAATAATTCAGTGTTGGGATAGTTAATGTAGTACGTTCAGTAGATCGAAGCGAAAGGCCATGATTAGATAAATAGGTGAATTTGGTTTTATGGTACTGCATTAAAAAAGTACCTGAGGTCTTAAAAAAATCTCGTTTGTAAGTAAAAAACGGTAGCAGACAATATTTACTGAAAATAATTGTTACAGTTTTTGATAAAATTTACATTATTTCCGACTTAAAAAATATAGGTAATCTTTAATTTTATACCTTTTCCTTAAAGTAACACCATATTTCTAGATTTTTATTCTTATTTTACATCAATACTACTCTTTTAAGAGACTTTAGGCTTTTACATCAAGGTAATATTACCAGTAAAAAATATTACAATTAAAAAAATGGAGCATTTTTTTGTATGTTATTATGCTACATTGAAAAAATGGTTTTGTATGTTATATACTACATTGAATTCTTCATTCGATAAGAGAATTTTCTTCATATTTTTTCACTCTTGTTTTTAACTTCTCTCTGTCTCCAGCCATTATCATCCTCTCTCATCTTGGGACTTGGATATGGTCAACCATCCATCTGAACTGAGGGCGTCCCATCGCTAAACTCTAACCACACGGCCTATATCTGTAACTCTGGACATGTATACTTTTTCTTTCGATAGCTTTCGAGCCTTGGCTTCCATTAATCCTAACCTCCAACTTCTTTCTCCTACTGTGGTCCTACTATCTGTCAGGACGACTGTTGCAGAGCTATGATAAAGATACCATTTGACCTTAAAATAAATAATTTATTTTTATTTTTTTATAGCAAATAGATAAGCAAAATTGAGTAATTTTCGTGTTCAGTGGAGAAAGACCGGAGCATTCATTTAAAGATTACCGAAAGATTGAACTATTTTTTTTTTAAATTTAATACCAGAAATAAACACTGAGTAAAAAAATATCCACAATTTGGCAAAAAAAAAAACATAAAACGTCAGATACAAACAAAACCAATTCAAATTTCTTCAATGTTATTTTTGTTTTTAACAAGGCTTTTGAAAATAAACTTTTATATAACTGTTTTGAATAGACCTCTATCTCCTTCCTTTATTTGTTGCTGTGATTTTACATTTGATAATGTTAAATTTTTCTTTCTGTTTGTTTTTTTGTTACAAGTTGAATATATATATATATATATATATATACCACTACACTATGTATTATATAATGGCCTTACGTTGCTTTAGTTGTTGGAAGAAATTAAACCCGCTATTGCACATATTATTGTACCTACATGACTTTAATTTTATGTAATGTTGAAATAAGAAACCATGTGGAATATAGGACATCGTTAAGTGGAGTAGGTTCAGAAGAAGACATTGGAGGGGCCACGTAGCCAGAATGGACAGTGATAGACTTGTGTAGGTATAAAGCTGGTCGCCGCCGTCTACCCGGAAGAACACCCATAAGATGGATAGTTGGATTAATTTGTTCATCTCAGGAGGCATAGTTTTTTAATTACAGACCCTCAGTTCTACTAAACGAAGAAGAAGAATTTAATAGATGCATAGAATTCCTTCGTTTTTTTATGTCAAAGGGATTTTTTTTTGTTAAATACAATTCCTCGAAGGAAATACTCATGCTGGATGGTAGAAATTTTACATGAAGGGATTACATACTGTATGCGGACGGTTATAATTTTCGACATATAGCTTGAGAATTTTCGTCGCGGATAAGGGCGGTTTGCACACGAATCAACCAAGTGAAAAACCTATATTTGCGCTCGGCGCAGCACACGAGAATTTACAAGATTGCTGAAAACCTTACTTAATAAATTTATTTATGTTGTTTTCATACAATTTCTTAAAAATTATTTTTAAATTAACTCTTATTAGGTCTTTTTGTTCGTCGGTAAGTAATTAACTGCAGTGTTTATCTTAAGATGATTAGGTAGGTATACCTACCAACCTGTGAACTCGATCGTATTAACAATTGAGGTTTATTCATATAGACACACATACACATGTAGGTACATATTATTTATGTATGATATGAAACATTTAATTAAACATAAATGGATGGATTAATAAATTAAAAATCATCATCTCATTCACAGTTAACGCATCAATCCACCTCGGTACAATAAATTATATAATGGTCCGTGCATACTTGACGGCAAGATTCCGCCTTTATTATTATTTAATAAATCTTGTGTATAGCGGTCATTACAAACAATCACCATCGAATTAATTGTCTCTGTGCATTAGTGTACATAGTGTACCTACCTAATGCCATTAGTTGATTGTATCAACGTAGCTTCAATTAAAATTTGTAGGTACAAGAAGGTAGCGAATATAGAGATGAACATCAGATGATCCGAGAGTAGTCTTTGGTCTTTTTATTGTTTTTTCATTATAGATAGAATTATCAGCAGATTTCGATTTGTCGATTGAGACGGTTTCTAATTTGGAGAAATAAATATGAACATATATTATAATTCCACAATATTTTATTGAGCCTTCCGATGACCGTTTTTCCAGAAAGAATTGTTTGCTCATCATGGACGTTTGTTCATTACCAACCCAAATCGTTTGTTCATCATAAACCAAATGGACTAAGATTGTTTGTTTTCACTGACCATTTTGTTTGTTCATTACCAACTCAATTCGTTTGTTCATCATAAACCAAATGGACTCAGATTGTTTGTTTTCATTGATCATATTGTTTGTTCATTACCAACCCAAATCGTTTCTTAAAATTTTTAATAAATATGAAAAAAAAACGTTTATAACTTAATTCCACTGTTTATTTAGACTACAACCTACGTGCTAAGCGGTTTCGTGCTAAGCACATTTTCAAGTAGTAAATTTAACCAAATCGTTTGTTCATCATAAACTAAATGGACTCGGATTGTTTGTTCATTACCAACCCAAATCGTTTGTTCATCGTAAACCAAATGGACTCAGATTGTTTGTTTTCACTGTCCATATTGTTTGCTAAATACCAACCCAAATCGTTTGTTCATCATATATCAAATGGAGTCAAGATTGTTTGATTTCATTGACCATATTGTATATTTAATACCAACCCAAATCGTTTGTTCATCATAAACCAAATGGACTAAGATTTCATTGACCATATTGTTTCTTCATTTCCACCTCAATTTGTTTTTTCATCATTGACCAATTTTTTTCATTTTTATTTATTACTACAATTATGGTACATGTTACAGAAATACCTATAGGTACTCTTTTTGTCAGACGGTCGTCACTTATTCTTTCTATGTGGCCAAACCACCTTAAGGCATTAGTAACATTTATTTATATATTTGACCATATTTTATGTTCATTACTAACCCAATTCGTTTGTTCATCAACGACCAAATAGTTCGTTCATCATGAATCAAATAAACATAGACTGTTTTTCATTCACCATATTACTTGTTCATTTCCAACCGAATTCCTTTGTTCATTTGACCAAATTGTTAGTTCTTCATAAATCAAATTGACTCGTTTTTATTATGTTCATTATTGACCCAATTTATTTGTTCATCATTGAATTTATTATTTGTTCATTATTGTTCCACGATGTATGTTTCTTCATTAAAATATTCTACAGGTTCAAATATATACGTAATTTCAATCGTATGCATTTTTTTATATAAAGCTTTCATTTTTGATATTATCTTGATTTATAATAATTTTTCAAGTAATTTTTCAACTACCAGTTGCAAACACTTTAAGAGATCTTTTTTTTTGTTATAATTTATGAATAAGAAAAAATAGGAGTTTTGCATATTTTTTGATACAATTGACTCAAATATAAAGTGATTGTTTCAGACATTTGAACTAATAGGTGCGTGTGCAAATTACTTTATACAAATTTAAATAAAAAATAAGATTTATATTTGAGAAAAGATGACCATAGTTGCTCATCACTTGCATCACGGTTATGATATTTGATAGTAAAATGGGTAAGTACTTACATACATAACAGTAAGAAACATTGTGCACACCCCATACCTTGGATTCCGTGACCGACCTGGTCATTGAATCATGGAAGATGGTACTTATACAATAATTAATGGTGTGCCGAACATCACGACACTGCTAAATGACAAAGTCAGTATATACTTTACTTTCCATACAACAGTCGATATCAATAACTGCCTTGTGATTTCTTGAGTAAATCAGGGATGAATTAAAAAAATGAAAAAATTTAATATATATACTAATTGTTTATTTACATATCACTTTCAGGAACTCCGTGTGAGAAGGTGAATTTATATTTCCAAAGATAATTTGTAAAAGTTAACCAAAGTTTCCTACCAAAAAAAGCGAAAATTGCCATTTTTTTGATAAAAACTTCCGCGCTGGGAATCAAACCCGCCAGTGCAGAATTCAATCGATTTACTACTATCTTATTAAGTCAATGGAAAATTTAATGACATCATACGAGCAGAGCCAGAAAATGATTTTGGAGGAACCAAATAAAGAGGATGGAACCAGAACTCCATATTGCAGCCAAAAATAAACTATCAGGAGTGGATCTGTACGTCCGTCGACTTCCCAGGAGGAAAATGTAAAACAGGTCGTGATTTTGTTTTTCGTCTATATTGTAAGACTCGGGGATATTCAGACCATTTAAGACATCTTCAACCTATTACAGGCTTTGTCACTTATAGCTAACGCATCCAGTCTTTATCTACTCCTTTTTCAATTATAATCAGATAAAGATCTATTGGATGAAAGAATACGGTATACCTACAACCGAATCATCATAAGATAATAATAATGAACACTTCCTTGCACTCCTCTGCTGTGAATCAAACCCAGGACTCCCGCACAGAAACCGAACGGCTTACCAACTGTGCCACGGCTGTCGGCATAATCTTCTTTTCAGAGTAAAAATAAATTATAAACGATTGGGTTGTGTCCAACGCTAAACTCCTCCACTACCAAGTCATTCCACAAAGTATTCAAATTTTATATGGAAGATTTTCAGCATCTTCTTGAAAGGAGTTTGTTAAATTATTTTTGTTTTAAATATTTCACTATGAAAACTTGATAATTCTTCAATGCCATTTTATGAATTTTAAAATTAAAATATCAAATTTTAATTTTACTGAGCTTGGGGTCACATTGAAATATTTAACAGTTAATAAAAATAAGAAGCTGTGATCAGATATCCTTCAAAATCTATTGGGGTCGAAGCGTATGTGACCTCAAATTTTGATTAAATAAGATAAGCGAGTGAATACAAATTTGCAAAATTTAAAAAGAATCGAATGGGTACTTTATTCTATAATGGATAAAATACATAGCACATAGTACACAGCACACACACACAGAGATACTCAGCATGATACTAGTTGACAATCAACAATAAAAAAATAGCTTCAAAAATTGCGAATTAATAACTCCCATCTTTATTTTTATTTTATTAAATTATTCAACATATGTACTATAGTGCATCTAAGTCTATGGGTATTTAACGTTGAAAATTGCAAGTACCGTATGTGCCACGAGTTATAATTATGATTTTGTCCATCACATAATTTCAAATGGGAATAATATTGTAACGCTCAACGGTAGACCGACCATTTAACGGAATCGTATAAAAATCTATACTACTTACCACTTGATATTAGACACGAATTACTTTTCATTGGCATTTTTGAAATGATTGGTTGGTGCATGGTTATGCCGTTACAGTTCTCTCGTTAAAAATGATAAACAGGTTGACCGTTTCAAGTGTGCTCTCAAAGTCGAAAAACCGTTCATTGTTTAACTTATTTTATATATAATTAATATACAGTCAATCGACAATATTACCTAGTATACCAACGTCGTATAATTTCGAATCAACACAATATTAACTATAAGTAAAAATTAATTTTATTCATTTTCCAGTGAAATTTAAACATTTATTTATTTATATAAATCTTACAATTTATTGAGTACAATTAATATTATATAATGTATTCAACCTCACTATGATAAACCTGTATCGAGGTTAAATAAATTCACATTTTTGACATACATAAATGACACAAAAGTAATACTATACAAAACAACATGTCAATAATGTCGCCAGTTGGGTACCTACTTATAAACCATTTGCAAAAAATATTTTTTAAATAATATAAATGATAAATAATACAATAACAAAAAAATGTAATAAAAATATAATATGTAGGGTAACCATGAGTATTGTTAGTAAAATTTAAAAAAAAAAACACATATTTTAACTTAAGAAGGTTAACGATGAAAGAATACTTTTGCCATCCTCAGACAATACAAACAACTTGATTTTAGATAGTCGGGAAGAATATTGAATATTAGTGGAGCCTGATAACAGTAACTTCGCGGCCCAAAAGAAGTTTTAGTATAGACTGTCATAAAGTTTAGGGATGTGCCTGTCCTGGTAGTCCGGATTTGTTGTTTTCTTTCAGCAAGTTCAATATTTATAAAAAATCTACAAAGTGTTTGTGTAATGTATAACTGTTTTATATTCATGATATTGCATTCTTTATATAGAAGGTAGGATTGATAGATAACATTTATTAGCTTTATTTTATTTAAAAATTTTCATTGAATTTTTAAGACATTTTTTATCGTAAAATCAATGAAAATAAGTAGGTTGGTATAGGTAGGTACCTACATAGACATCTAATTTTTTTGTACAGAGGGTGCAAAAAGAATTTAGGTAAGTAGGTACATCATTTTCGACCTATCGTTAAATCGATGAATAGGTAAATAACCTGAAAATACGATACTAAGACGATAAAATATATTTTGCTCAAATACCAGGAGACACATGTTTGGATATCTACCAGCATATGTAGGATAGGATGGTGTTCGAATCTCTATGCATAACCCAACACGGCTTGAAAATAACTATGTTCATATCATTGTGTTTTTTATATTCGATAAAATCTTTACACCTAGGTAATGTGATATAGGTACTTTTTACAAAACATCAAAAACACAATTTTTTATATCCATTGTAGGTATCATTAAAACATTTTCCGCTAAGGAGATATTTTTTTATATATCAGGTTGATACCTCAGATATCAGATTTTATGCAAGTTTTTCAAACTATCATTATTTGCAAAGGTTCATCATGTCGTGTGAATCGTTTCATACCTTTTATTCATGCCAGCAATAAAGATTATTAGACATAAACCTACATAGTAATTATTTATAAGGTAATATTGTTATTAGTAATTTATTTAATTGTCAATCATCATTATCATTAAGAATGTAGGTAAGTATCTAATGAGGATCTATAATTGATTATGAGCACTTCAAGTAATGAATTCATTCATGGATTATTATGAGGATCTATAATTGATTATGAGCACTTCAAGTAATGAATTCATTCATGGATTATTATGAGGATCTATAATTGATTATGAGCACTTCAAGTAATGAATTCATTCATGGATTATTATAAGATTTTTCGCATTCTAAATAAATGAAAATAAATTTAAAATCCAATGCAATGTTAAAAGCTGCCAAAAATAATAGCCACAATTTACAATTTTTTTTTATTACAAAATCATGAATGTGTTATTACAACTGACTGGTTTCAATACGACTGATTCATTCTCATGACGGACGACAACTTATTATTGATTATCTGAAAATATTCGATACTCAAAATATTTTCACAAAAAAATTGATTGAAATGGTTCATCAAATGTTCGTACCTACTTAAGTGGATTAAAAACAAATAAAAAATACCTAAATTATATATTAAGTATGTGAATGATTTATCAATTTCCATTCATCAGCATTAAGTTGTGAATTATTATTTTTTTGTAAAACGTGAATACACGTACCTACCTACTACATAACATAAATAAACTAAAATATATTTAATGATAAAATATCCAAAACGAGTACCTACCTAATTTATTTTAATGGAATTTATTTTACTGTTATCCTATTATTTTATCAAACAGGTACTATGTCATTTATAAACCGGTGGCGTACCCAATAACGAGTTGACACATTTTGGAGACTTGTCTCAATAATTATGATGCTAATCGTCTCACAAATCCAGACTGTTCAAAACTATGTCTTCATCGGGAATCGATTCCGGGATCATTGGCTCAAGAGTCAGATGGCTAACTAACTGAGCCATAAATGTCAACAATTCAATTTATATAAACTCTATTGCCAAGCCGCAATATCTTCCGATCAACTAGATTGACGCTCTTAAAATAGGTAAGTATTTAATTCATTATGAATTGAAAAGATGGGTAGGTACTTGCAGATCGCATAGAAACTTTACCCTAGGTATATGGCATTTTGAGGCCTTTACATAGACTCAAAATGCCATTAGGTTTTACAATTCAATCTTCAGACTCAAAAATGCCATTAGGTTTTACAATACAATCTTCAGACTCAACGTGCCATGAGAAGATAGCGGGAAGAAAGAGGCGAGCGTAATACACCTCTACTTTTGCAAACATACATGGCTTTCGTTACATCCATGAAATGTCTCATACTCGTTGATTATTCAAGCTTATTATGTGTATTTGATAAAAAATAATATTCTTTTATAATCAGTGTAGTACTTTTATCATTTCTATGAACTTATAATCCGAAATTAATGGCAATGACGCTTTTGTCAGCAATAATTATAACTTTTGAAAAAATACGAGATCCCTCTTTTGTCGTCATCGCGATCAATTTGTTGAATAGTTTTTTTTTCTTTTCCTTTCTTTTCTTCTTAAAATATCGAAACGTCCGCCGGAGAATCACTAATGAGTGTAAAATATAAATTGATGATAGCGTTGCGGCCTCGTGTTGAATGACACTTCTTGATTGAATACTCGTTCGTGATTGGTGCTCTGCATACTAATAACTGCAACTTCAGAGGGTACCGCCATATTAATAATCCATCTTCGAAAGTAAATCATAATCCGTCCTCAGTAACGTTACATTCATCCGCGCCAAACTACTCAAAAAAAAAATGGACCACTTCGCCAAAAAGAACAAGAGCGAAGTAGACTAAAGCAAAATAACGTGGTACTTTTTGATCTGACCGTTTATTCAAGTGGTCTGAAATTAAATCAAGATGTCTCAGATTTATTAATCCGATTGGATTTCGAATCCGAAAAAAACGATTCTGTCAATTCGAACGCCACTCGTCAAAAAGTCATAATATTTTGATGAATATTTTTGTCGTTGCATAAAATGATAAAGTATTTTTTGGGACGTGGTTTCACCTGGGAGTACTTTTCAACTTGGTGCGCATTAAAAGGGTGAATGAGACGGCTTCACGTCAACGCATCATTATTTTGTAAGAGATTGAGGAAGATGGAACGAGATGGAAAATTCGCTGACAATAGTGAGATGGCGGAAAAAAGGTGCAGAGTCATTGAAGTTTTGTAAATCATGCGCCATCGTTTGACGGTTGGGAGTTTTGACGTTTTAATTGGGGTGACGATGCTTTTATGTTGACGAAACGATTGTATATTATTAATAAAATCGAGAGAAAAAAAAACAGTCAAATGATAGACCGTCGATTTTTTTTGTAATAACTTGAGTGCATTGACAAAGATTATCGCTTCAATGATTCTTAGAATTTTTCCTACATACCTATACGCCATTTTGGTGTTCTGAATTATTAAGTTCCTATATTCTCCTGAATATCGTTGAATTTTCCTATTCAGACACTTGGTAATGATATTTGCTGTTCAATATATAAATATAAAGAAAGACTTCTTATATTTTTTTTTAATAATTCTATTTTTATTTTATGTATGTAAGTATTTTACTATGTGGTTAATTAATATAGGTATGTATTATTTTTTATTATGGAAACAACCAAGACTCTTAGGGCTTTTAAAATAAAAATAAATAAATGTATTAATTTATGAATTTTTTAACAAAATATAGTAGTAAAAATCTGAAATTCTTACTGCAATTCGTTTACCTAATCAAATATATTCATATCTATTTGACAGTCACCCTAATTTCGTCTTCATTTCTTTTTGTACTCTTAGTTCATAGTATTCTTTGTATTTTCAATAAAAAAACTTATTTTCTTTGGCGTGATACGAAGTTGAACTAACCTATTCACTTATAAGGAATTCAAAATTTATGTAAATTCATGTTTTGTACTACCATTGTTTGAATAATCAGTGCTAAGGCAGTAAAAATATTAATTATTTTGTTACATTGCAGTTCATTTTTGTGTTTTTTTTTATTTTAAAGTTCTTGTAAGATTTCTTGTTTTATTTCAGATTTCTGCAAAGGGTTTGCTATCAGTAAGCAGAACAGGATGCGATAGGACGAGATATATTATGTCATTATACCTATATTAATAACATAACTGTCTTCTTTTTGCTCTTTGAGTACATAACTGAGTAGAGGATAACGTCTATATCCAATCACTCCGCCATGAAAGACGATCTTCTTCAGATCGAAGTAGTTTGGTAAATGAAGATACGTATACTATTTAAAAGGACATGGCATTGCGAAATATTTATATTATATTAACAACCGCATCAAGACATGGTTTATTATGAAGATGTTTAGAAATTATTATATTTCGTTAGCAAAGACTGTCATTTTTGATTCGTCACACTGTGTAATTTCGTTTCAAAACGTTATGTATCGACCAAATGTAGAAATTGTATATAATAAATTATAACGAAAATCTCCGCGTTTCACAGCAATAAACCATCGCAGTGCCACGCGGCGGAGAGTACGGACAATTATTTATGACACACCGAATACCCGGTCACAATACAGAATTTTTATAATATTCATAGGAATTTGAGAAATTGGACTTCATTGTGGGATGTCGAACAGATTTATGAACAGGCTCAGAACATAGAAGCTTATCTCCATGTATGCATGTATATTTTAATCAGATGTAAAAAATGAGTACTTACAGTTTCTTACATCTAGTATAAACAAATTAACATAGTATGACTTATGTAAAAAAAAAACAACAAACATGAAAATAATCCAATATCCTTCAAAGACACAAAAAACAAAATATGCACACAATATCTTCGAATAACTTTTTCTTTATGTATTCAAAACCTAGGTGACGAAAAGCGGCAAGATCAGATGCATCCTTCACACATTCTGGCAAATCATTATATAATTAAAAACTTTTGTACCTGCCAGGTTAGTCTGAGGCAGATAACATTTCGCTGTCTCATATCCCATTCTATTTGGGATCTTTTCAGAGCTTGTAGCCCTTTTCATCTTTTCATTTTCATGTTGAAGAGTTTTTTTTGGAGGTCAGGACGCACCTTGCGATGTGGACTGTATTTCTCGTGAAGTTGTTGCTTTTCTGGGATGTCAAAACTGTTTGAAATGACGAACTTGTTGTTTTACAAAAAGCTCGCAAAAAAACGTTAAACAAATAAATAAACAAAGATTTCTGGAAAGGTGTAGGTACGTATGAGCTTAAATCAAGTAGAGGTTGAGTATTTAGTAGGACTTTATCTCCCATAATGCCCGTTTGATAAATAAATAAAAAAAATACGTTGTTCAAAATTTATACCAGGTTTTTTAAACTAGAGAAATAGGAAATAAATAAGACTTACTAAGTCTTTTATTTCTCTCAATACTAATTATTATACTTTCAATACATTCAAATTACAATTTAATAAAAATAAAAATATATTCGTGAGTGAAAATGAGAGACGTCGGGAAATTTTCCGGATAGAGATGCCTTCTTTACAGTAATCGCCAACAACGGGGAGACCTGATATGGCGCGAAGAAGAAGAAGAAGAAAAATATGCATGTAACACGGGAATTTCAAATGAGTGAGAGAAAAATTACATGCGTTTTTTCTTTTGAATTATATTTATTATCAAAATATGTACCGTTAAACCGTAGATAAACTTTGAGTTCAACTCACAAAAAAACATCGACGGACAGACATGGTAACACATTTATTATTTTGGTCATTTTCAAAATAGTTTAATTGTTTCGGTCGGTTTTTTCCCCCTGTAATCATGCAATTTTAATATTTTTTATATAAAATTAGAATAAAGTAATTATTAATTACAAGATTTCGTCTCTTCATTTAAAATTTATTAGGTTGGTTCTGGATGTATGATGTAGGTTATTGTTTAAAAATAATTATCAATGTTAAAATCATTTAAAATTTCATGATGCATCAGACCAGCTCAATAGTTTTGACTGTTAAAATAAAATACTCAAATGTTTGTTTAATATTTTAGTCAAAATTCTCCTAAAGGTAGGCGCGCATGGAAGCTAATTTCATCGGCCGATTAATTATCGGTGAGTTACAACATACGAATTACATGTAAGAGCGCGCATGAAAGCTAACAGAATCGGCCGATTTTAAAATCTGTGACGTGACACAAAAATTTTGTAACCAATCTTGTTGTATGAGAGGGCGCGCATGGCGCATGCTCACCGATAATTTAATCGTCCGAGCGCAGTAGATCGAGAAGTACGTTGTCATTGCTGCCAAACGAAATGTCAGATGAAATAAATTTTGATTCGGAAAAATTAACTATATTAGTTGAAGCACGTCCTTCATTATATGATAAAAAATTATAGTAACCGCCAAATTAAGCAAAAATTATGGTTGGAGATAAGCGAAATATTAATAACTGGCTGGGAACAGCTAAATCATAATAAAATAACTGAATTGGGTAAGTTATTACTTAATTGAATAATAGTTACATAGGTAATTTAATAAATATTCCACTTAATGAATAAAAACTTAACTGTGTTTCAAGTGTTTTTTTTTACAATTTATAATTATGAACTTCAACTGTGTCAACGAAAAAACCTTAAAAAAAAGTTTTATATTATATATATACTTGGTTCACTATTGCGTCTGTACATTTGTTCTGTCACACAATAGTTCTTTTCTGTTTCCCGCGCAATGTTTGTATTTTCCCGCTTGTACGCGCGCGGAGCCCAACATAATGATTTCTAGGTTATGTTTGGTAAATTATGATCTGTCAATTTATTTATCTTTTCCCGTGCAATACATACCTTTTACCGCGCAATACAAAGGTACCGTAGTTTTCGGTTTCCCGCGCAATGTTTTTCTTTTTCCCGCTTGTTGTACAGGCGCATGGAGCCCAAGTTAATGATTTTTTGATTAAGTTCGGTAAATTATGATCTGTCAATTATTTCTAATCATATGAATGTTGACTGCCGTGTTATTTCCAATTGTACGATTCTAGAAGCTTCCATGCGCGTTAGAACCGATCTGCCGATTTATTATCGGCCGATAAATTAATCGGCCGATAATAATCGGCCGATTAATTTAAGCTTCCATGCGCGCCTTACCTAAATCCTGCACTTAACTATGATAATGAGAATGTAACTTTTAAGTATGTATGAGGTTATTTAAAAATGAACTGTTTTCTGCTTCTGCGTATCTAAATGGACCAACAAAAGAGGCATAAGAAGACTACTAAAATAGTAGACAGATAAAAATGTCCAGCATACAGGTCGTGGATTGCAGCAAACAGCTCAAGACAGAAGTGAGTGGAAAAGTTTACAAGAGGCCTTTATCCAGCAGTGGATCTAACATGACATAAAAAGAAGAAGAAATGTGTACAATTTAATTATATTTTTTTTTACATTCTTTCCTTGTGTCACAATTTGTCATCCTTCCACACAATGTTGCATTATAAATTCTTCTTAGCGATCTCATTTCAACTGCATTTTTATTCTGCGTCATCTGTCGTCTGCTATGTTCAAGTCTCACTTACACACCATGACGATAACCACTGCTGGCAATAAGAAGAGACAGGTATCTATATAATATTTGACTCAACAAGAATCCAGATGTCTGCTGCTAACTTGACTCCATGTTAAAGAATGTCAGGTTTCTCAGTAAAGCACCTGTCTCTCGATACAAGCTGTACCTAAATGTATGATTATAGTGTCTGGAGTTTGATTTAGGTAAAGCCCCGGTTAATTGCTGGATTCTGCGAATAGATACAACAGTCCAATATGTAAGTCCCTACCTATCTAAGTATGTATGTAATTATACATATTAATTTATTTATTTACTGAAATTCATTATAACTATAAATATCCTACATAGGGGAAGGGAGGGCAAGATGGAAGAAGCGGGCAAGATGGAAACTACCTATCTATCGCAAATCACGTGACAAGGCGGACGAGTCTGCACATACACAGATACACTAAACCATCCTGTGTTTACGAACGGTGACTCGGTTCGGTTCGCGCCACCAAGCGACGTGTACACGTGTTTCGTATTTTTGCGTCAAATCATTACGAAATCAGTGAACTTTTGCAGTGTGATTATTTATACAAAGTAAGTAATACTGCCATTTTGTTTTTATAAAAACTACCTGTTAGGGATAGATTGTATGAATTGATATTTAAAGAGGAAAATAATTAAAGGTTTTATAAAGCGTTGATATTCTTATTGGCAGTGGGCATATGGGCAAGATGGAAAATTGCATTTTAGGGCAAGATGGAATAGTTTCCATAGTTATTTTGATTTTTGTTTTCAATTTTTCAACTAATTGAGGATGTTGTTCTTTGTAGATGGTGTTCAAGTATATATGAAAGAGCAACAGAGGATCTTGGATCAAAAATCAGAAATCCTAACCAGTTCTCCATTCATAGAAGCAATCGAAAAAAAGAACGACTTGAAAGCAAAACAAAAATTAGTACTTAATCGGATCATCAAGGGCAAGGATAATAAAAATAACAAGATAAAAACCTACGAGAATAAAGAAAATGGCAAAAGAAAGGGTAAAGGAAAAGGAAAAAAGACAGAAAAGGATGAATATATACTACTACATTCGGAGCAGTCCTCAAAAGAAGATGTGTTGTGTGTATTATGTGGAACCACCCACAGAGTACTGGGTACAGTGTCCAGTGTGTTGTGGTTGGGTACATGAACTATGTACACACTTAGAAAATGGTTGTTTTTTATGTGTTAATTGTAAAATGTAGGGATATCCTATTCATTCCATCTTGCCCGTATAAGCTTTCCATTCTGCCCTCAGGGTTAGGGCAAGATGGAATTTTTTCACTTTTTCTTTTATGAGTCCTATCAGATTTTATACTCAATTTTCAATATTTTTAATTACACAATTTTATAAACATGTAAGACCTTTCTCAAAAGTGATTGAAATAAAATTTTTATATTATGTTGTTATATTTTTTTTTACATCATAAAGTTAAACCTTCCATCTTGCCCTCCCTTCCCCTACATTCTCTGCATATGTTTCTTTCAATAGCGCCTCCTTCCCTGCTCCGCCTTACTATTTCCTCCAAATCGCAGATTCTTTATACTAATTTACGAATTTTTTAAATTGAGGAGAACTTTTATATCCAATTTCTATAAAATACGCTTGTACTTTTACTGTCGTGTTGTTACTCGATGTTATTTATAACATTCCTTGAATCATGGTTAATCACGGTTCGATTGAAGTTTAATTCCACGTTCAACCTTATATATTTAAAAAATATTTGAACCCTAGTTCAGTTGATCTCGATTTTGAGCTCTATTTCATACGACAGCATCGAATTTAGTTTTCTTAAGTAGGTTGTCATGACCACATAACAGGATGATCGGCACGGAGCACGTGCTCGCCACTCTACCTATAGTTCTGTCAAACACTAGTTATTGCACTTTTTGACGTTCGATATTTTTGTTTGAATTCCAACGTCGATTGAAAATTCTAATGGATTAATTCGCTTTTTATATGTTTTCCTCATAATCTTCTTGTCATATGTACACTGAAAAAAATAATTGTGACCACCGAACTGGCTACCTGCGTTTTTAGCCAAACATTTGTTATTAATAATAAAAGTGTATCTATTTATGACTGTATTGTTTGGTTAAACACACAAAATATTTAGTAGCACAAAACGAATTGTTTTGTAGTCACTATAGTTCGGTTAATTTTAACATAACTTTTTTTTCAGTGTACTTCAAAATTGTGAAATGTCAAGTTGAACTAGTGTTAAACTACCCTCGTCGCCGGTTCAATTTGACATATGAATTGAATCACGGTTCAACTCTGGATCCATGTTTATTAATAAGAAAAGGGATCAAATTGTAGTTCAAGCACAGTTCAATATTTGAGCCTCGTTTATTAATAACACTGAACATGTTTGATAATGTTTATATTTTAATTAAAGTTGAACAGTGCGATGATATTATTACGAATTAATATTGAAATATAATAAATATTGGTAGGTATCACAACCTGCAATCGAGACTCCATTATATTTTATAGGTGTCGAGGTAACAGATCACGTAGTAATTAAATTTGGCTACATTATTCAAACCGTCAATTATGAATGGCCTCGATTTGTCAATGGTAAAACAATTAAACCCGTGTATTTTAACACGACAAAAAGTACTTAACTACCATACGTTGGTACCTTAACTTATATAAAGACAAGCGTAAATTTATTTCAGTTAATTACTGAGCTCTATGATTGTATGTGAATTTTTAAAATTACTTATTTTTTATGCACATACTCGTATATAATAATTAAACCAATTGATCCTGTAGTCTGAAAATATGTGAGGCTTCAATATTTTAAAGCTTATTTTGTCTTTAGGGAATATACGAGGATATATGATGTTTGTTGAGGTGGTAATTGTGAGTGCAAATTGCAGAACTGAGATTGTTTGCCTATTTAATGTGGAAATGGAATTATCACCTGGTTCATAATTGCTTATATTGTCACTAAAATTTGTAAACTGTTAGCCCTAGGACAGGATTTCCTAGTTCGGCAGCTGTAATCTACTTCTTTCTAATTTCAAGGACATTTGCAAAAGAAATTGAGAAATTATTTTATGAAAATGTGATACAAGTCAAGTAGGTACATTTTGTAATTTTGCAATATAGAAATTGTTTTATATTGCTTGTTAATTTCTTCCATTCACTGATTTTACCAGTTCAAAGAAGCAAGAATAGTGTGACAAACAATTTTGATTTAACATAACATAGCTCAGCATCACATAAATGCTGAGCTCGTATATATATAGATGGATGATGGCAGAGCGGTTAGCGCGCTGGGTTAGTAATGCCACGACCGATTTCGTTCACTAATAGCACAAAAATTTATGCTTAATTTAGGTAATGTATGAGAATGTATATGTATGTAATTGTTCCAAGGACGTATTTTTTCTTAAATCACATAATAAGACGAAGATATCATAAGTAGGCATTATTTGCTACGCTGATGACGCCACACTAATAAGAGAATCTAAAGATGACCTACAAAAACTGCTGAATATATTCAATCATGCAGCAAACAAATACAACATAATACTGTCTACCGGAAAAACAAAATCCCTAATAATAGCGAAAACTCCTCTAAGATGCAAAATGGTTGTGGAAAAAGAGCAAATAGAACAAGTCACAGCATTCAAATATTTGAGCGCCAAATTATTAAATGACATGACAATGATCTATATGACGAGGATAAAGAACAAACCGATAAAGCAGCCGTTATTGCTGTCTGCCTCAGGGACACTGTCTGGATAAATAAACATATGCTCACAGAAAGTAAAACCAGAATTTACAAAACGTGCGTAAGACCCATGATGATCTATGCCATCGAAGCCAGAGCCGATACCATCAAAACAAAATATCTCCTCCGGACTACTGAAATGAGGACACTGCACTCCATATAGTGGGCGTAACACTCATGGATAGAGTCCGGAACTAGGATATAAGGAGGAGATGCGATGTAGACGACATCATCCGCTGGGGTAGAGGGCGAAGGCGTCAATGGAGAGACCATGTCGAGAGAATGGGAGACAATCGACTACCCAAAATTGTCTCAAATGAAGTCCCGAAGGGTCGTAGAGCAAGGAGGAGACCAGCAAAAATATGGAGTAACAGCTGGATATCCAGATCACAAGAGGCAGTCTCCGACTGCAAAAACAGGACTTCGGCCTAAAACCAGAGGAAGAAGAAGAATACATATTATATAGAAGACAAACGACCTTCCACTACGAGTATGTGTGGTCGAATATTTCAATGATTTTGTAAACTTTACTGATAAAAGTTGACATTATAGGAATATCGATTCCACATAATGCATAAAACGACTCTTTTGTTGAACAATTATTTGAATCATGGTCGATCTTACTAATCGATAAATAACCACTTTTTTCAAAACTGACTTTCAATTAAGACTGTTTGTTTGCATCCAAATGAATTTTCAACACAGCATTTGTAACAGTAACAATAAATAGAGTTTCTATTTCCCAACATGCATTTGATTATTTGGCAATTAGGTGTTTTTGTGTTCCTATATTTCATGAGGTCAAGGGACACCAGGCGAATAATAATAATAATTGATGTTTTCATGTCAAATATCATTTTGTTATTGTGAATCTGACATTTAGTCTTCATGGTACAACCTTCAAAATATGTTATTTAATTTTGATTGATGGCCAATCCGCGTCTTTTGTAGAACGGATCGTAGATTACATAGTTTATGTAGAACCTTGAATTCAGCAAAATTGCTAGAATGCATCATAATAATATAACAGATTCTTGAAGACTTTTTCGGGTATTAAGTGTACTTAAAATACTGAAACAGGTAAGAATCCACAGTTATTTTTAATGAGGATCGCATATATTCAGAAAAATCGCTATAATGTATTTGGTAGGTAAACTGACTCTCGTCAAACGATGGAATCAGAACTCGCATGATTACCCATATCAGGGATATAATTATCATATGGAGTTTTTGTGTGTCTGCATGAGATATTGAAATTTTTACTATATCATATAATTAATATTTAGACATAGCTACTAATTTATTAGACTCCACAAAGAGTTATTTCCTTTCACAGGCCGATCGTTTTGGATTATTAGGCTCTTAGTTTCTCCTTCCGTTCTTCGCTCAAGAAAATCACATCTTCTAGATCTAGAAAAATGAGTTTTTTTTTTATATAATATTGTCAATGGCCAATTAAATGCCCTCAATATACTGCGTTTGTTTAACTTTAACGCAAAAAAATATATACAAGATTTCTGGACTTTTAAAAGCATATAAAACTAATGTAGGCTACTTTTCTCCCCTTTCTAGTAGACGTCTTTTCCAAACTTCGCAATTTCCTGGTTAGAGGTTTAATTGCTTTAAACAGTCAGTCAGTCATATTTTTTTTACATCCATGTTGTTTTGAAAATTACTATAGATAGTATAGGTACCTACTGTTGTAATAAATTAAAAATTAATTTGAGTCTTCACGTAGCCTCAGTTGGTCAAAAGAGATTGCCTTCCAGATATAAACTCACCTTTGAATAAAAAATAATTATACCTAATATTTTCTATTAATAGAATGCAAGTGAATATACATTGAGATGGTTTGGCCACATGGGGAGAACGAATGTGGAAGGCCAGACGAAAAAATATACATTGCGGACTGGAATGGAATGAAAGGTCGGGGCCGCCCAAGAAAGGGATGGCACGGCCATGTGAACGATATATTGAGAGACGGAAATATTAGAAGCGTGAACAACATACGAGCATGTATGAGATGATGAATGAATGCTGACGATGTGAAGGTTGTGTGCCAGGATAGAAAATAATAGCATACGGTTCTCTCTGCCTTCCTTACGAGGGACATGGCGTGATAATCAAATAACTTTCAAAAGATTTCAAGGTTTCCATTGGTTCAGGTAGGTAGGTACCTATATCCAACTTTATACCCTCAGAATTCCCAAATCTTCAACAAACTGACACCTTTGAATGTTTTGTTGATTGACTTTTCACAAGTTTGGTGATTTGACCAAAAATATTTCAGTGGAATAACACAAAAACGAGTCTGTAGACTATTGACCAGTTGTGACCCCTTGTTGCGGCAGTCTAGCTGTCTGTCACTGAGTAGGCTGGCCATTGAAGACCATCGGTCTCTATTGAAGATAATGGATCCTCTCTTAATGACGGTCTTCTGAAGATCCTCATATTAAATTGCCGCAAAAGCATACCCATATATACCTACCCATGTCGTGCCAGAAGACGACAACTATTTTATATTTTTAAGGGACCTGGATAATGGAAGTGTTAAATTACGGAAAATATTAACAAAAGATTAATAATTAACACATTATATTTACTCCTCACTACCCCGAGTGGCGAGCAATGAATTCGCAATTATTAAGGTATTTTTTTATTGCAGATTATCAGCTAGTATCATGGTGAGATTGTTTTCTGAAAGCTTCATCGCAATGTAACTGTGTGTGTGTGCTGTTTACTATGTGCTATTTTTTATGTACGGCGTGTTTATTCTACTTTGTCGATTATAGTCTAAATTACTCAGACAATTCTTTTCAAATTTTGAAAATTTGTATATCACACACATGATTAGACGCGTTTAGATTTTGAAGAATATCTGATCAGTCCTTCTCAATTTTTATTACTGTAAAATATTTTAAAGTGACCCCAAGCTCAGAAATCTTGGGTATATAAATTGCAAAAAGGCACATCATTTTCATGAAATAGCATTGAAGAATCATCAAGTTTTCATAATAAAGTATTTAAAACAAAAATAATATATGTACTTACTGATAAAAATTGCTGGAAATATTCCATACAAAATTTGAATACTTTGTGTAGTGACTTGGTAGTGAGGAATATTGCGTTGGCCACAACACACTCGTTTTATAAACTCACAAATATTATAACTCTGTATATAATATTTATATACATAGGTATATGAATAATATTGAAAACTGAATAATATCCAGTTACTGGTATCAACCAAACATTTCGAACAAAAATAAAATCCTATGGAATTTTGATTGATCATACAATGTGGCTAAATAATTTAAAATATATTTATATACGTATGTGAAAATGATAACTCTCTATGAGAGAGTAATAGCATATCCTTGATTTAATTTATTTGATTCTACCCAGGGAGGAAAAAAAATATTAAATATTATAATTTTCAAAGATAATTTTACAAAAATTTGAAAAAAATAAATATAATCGTTTCCAAAACGATTTTAAAATACCAAAATGTAATACAGGACAATTCCAAAACAACTACATTTATTTGGGAATAAAATTTTTCAATTGCCTCCCAAATGAATTAAAGCAGATAAAAGAATTTAAAAAATTTAAACAAAAATTAAAATTGCACTTAACATTCTAAAATAGTAGTTTTCGATTTTGTTGTTTGATTTGTTTCAATTTCCAGTATTTTCTTTTTTTTTTTATTTTTGAATTTGTGTTTTGGTATATTTGAATCGTCTATATTAGTCATTTTTCAATTACTTTCATGTTTTTCCTTTTTTTTTGTTTGAATATGTATTCAGATATATTTTCTCATTTGTATATTCCTCTTTTTCATTTACTTACAAACTTTTTTAATATTTATTTGATTTTTTTTGTTCATGTACGATTTAATTTTAATTACTTTTACTTTTATGTTGACTTTGCTTTGTATTGATATTTTTTATTTTTTTATAAGTGCTTCCCTCATCAAGCACAAGATTGTAATCTTTTTGATGAGGTACTGCAAGGAAAAATATGTAAAAATGTTATTACTAGTGAATTTATATATTGATTTGTATTATAAAATTATTATGTTAAATAAATAAATAAATAACGATAAAAAAATATTTCTTTAAAAATACACACATGATATTTTTCAAGTATGTAATACTAATGTACCTACAGTGTGCAGTGTCCTTAATTATAATTTCTAATAATAATAAAAAAAATATCATTTAATTTTTTAAATAATTTATTTGTAGATTTTTTAGCTACACGATTTCCTTATGTAGTTCTAGTCAAACTAAAATAAATAAAATGATAAAGAAATATGTACCTATTTTAATAATGACTTAAAAATTACAAAAAATACAGTAATGGTTCATATTTTTGTCAGTTATTTCAATTACTTACTTAATAATAATATTTTGTGAAAGATTTTATAAAGTGAATGCGATTGAAATATTTATGAAACTGCAGTAGGTACCTATAATCGTTTCTAGAACACTGTAAAATATTTGAATAATTAAATTATTATTTCAATTGCCTGGTTGACGATTTCTGTTCCAATACAATATGGATAACACAAAACTCCACTGTCATGCTAGTCTTACGTAATGAAGTGAGCTCTACAGAAGTTATAAGTATTGTCGTTCTCTACCTTCAATTTTTACGTAATACCTACAAAAAATATTTCCTTTGACTAAAACACTATATCGATGGCATTATGCACAGAAATGCAAAAAAATAATTTTGCAGGGGAGCATTTTTTAAATGTAATATTTGACTAATTAATGCTATGTTTAATTTTTTTTAACAATTTATTGTAAATAATTGATGCTGTTTATCGTACACATCGTACACAATAAACCATGAAAAAATGTAAAAAAAATGTGTAGGTACCTACTTATCTATTTGACCAAAAAAAATTACTATAGTGTTTTAATATTTCTACTAATTATTTATTTTTTTTTATAATTTTTTAGGAAAGGCTATGCATTTAAGATAAAACAGGTTTTTTTTACATTTATAAAATATATTTCGATTTCCAGCTTATTCAAATTGATAGAATAATAACTTCAAACTTATGCAATAAAAATAATACAACACACAAATGTTGAATCATTATTTGTTTATTTTAATATTTTTGCAATGTAGTTTGAATGTTGAAAATTGTTTTGTGAAAAAAAAAATTTTGTCACAAGCTTATGTAATTTTTAAAAAAGGATGTTCTTTATATGCATACTAAAGTTCAATTAGAGTATTATTATGTAATCATGAAAAATTAGTAGGTAAAACAATAATTAAAGAAATCAAAAACATATTTTTTCCTTACATATTTTTATTTATATATTTGTAACATTCTGTATATATAATTTGTACACTGACGGGCTTATTGTCAACCGGAAATTTCATCCAACGAGTAAATGTTAAATATACAATACATTGTAAACTATAGCAACAAGGTTATCACATAACAAAAATAAAAAGATAATGGTGTTAACATAAATATAAATAATACAAAAAAGATTGAATTTAAGAACATTTTATCGCTATGAAATGAAAATAAAAGGAAAAGGAAGAGAAAGAGGAGTAGAAGATGAAAAAATTAAATCAGATAGATATTTTTGCTTTAGCCTTTTATAAAATTTGTTTGATGAGATAGACGACGATTTTACATATTAAAAATAATAATTTAACTTTTTGGACAAGTCGGGTAACGGAATTTTCAGATCGGTAGCAGTGAGCTTTGAATGGCACCCGAAGCAAAAGCTTCCGAATCAAAGTATTGAAGCTTTTATATGAATTTACATTTCATTTCAATACCCACCTCATTTAACCCCCTATTTCCTACCATCCCTCTCTCCTCACCTCACCTTATATATGTCAGCGCACGTATCATTAGCCGCGATATACATTATATATCACTCAAAGATAATCTTTTAACTATCTACCGTTGTGATAACTTACATATATGAGACTTGAATTTCTTCTCTTAAGTATTATTATTATAATCATTTTCTGAGCATTGCCATTGTTTGACTGAAGTCTAGATTTTATATTCAATATTTCAGAAAATATTTATATATTTCTTTATATAAAAAAACATAAATGAAAATTCTCATTTGATACATATACATATTTTCGATACATTTTGACGCATATTCCAAATAATAAAGAACCTTTAAATTGAAAAATATATAATCTGTCTTAAATAGAAATGATGTGCAAAAGTCCTGCAAGTCTTGGAGTCTTGATGTTCAGATTTTTTTTACATTACAACTACATTCTTCACAACAATATCATGATCAATGATCAAATACTTCACAAAAAGACCAAAACCACGCTTGCATACCCAAAAGTCTAAGATGTGTCTTGTGGTTTTGCAATTTTCTAAATCTTATATTCTATAAGTACTAGTTGCATGTAACACATGAGATTCAACTTTTGTTAGGGATAGTATGTTTAGTTGAAGAATACGTAGTAAACATTAAAACCATAAATCCAAATTATAATATTTTTTTATATATTTTGTTTTCTATAAAAAAATATGTAGGTATGTATGTCAAGATAGGATAGTATGGAGAGGTCAGTCCTTTCTTCCTACCCAGAATATGAGAACAGTTTAATGGTATGTATGTATGTATGTTTGGAGATTGAGCATCAAACTATTGAGTGACCTTAGATATTGTGTGTAGGCCGCTGCCATACAAATTGTATGAAACAATGTAATGATCTTGAATCATTACGACGCATATGTAATTTATTTATATAATTGGGTCTATTAGTCGATGGGTCGATGGCAGAGCGGTTAGCGCCCTGGGCTAGTTATCCAGTGGTCGCGAGATCGAATCCTGCCTCGACCGATTTCGTTCACCTATAGCACAAGCATTTATTTGATTATTTTAGGGAACGTAGGAAGATGTATATGTACATGTTTAACAAGGACATACCTATTCATAAAAAAAAATTTATTTAATTCATAAAATTTGGATATGCAAGATTTTATGCAACAAGCCATCACCGTGTATGTATGCAAGACCATACCTGCTAGTTTTTTTTATTTGATAGGTTTGGTTTGGTTAGGTATAGTTAGGTTAGGTTTGGTTAGTTTGTGATCAACTTCAAATTCTATAGCCCAGAAAAGAAGTAAAAATGAATACATTTTATTTTTCACGACACAAGCTACTATAATTAAAAATATAAATAAAATAGCTTATGTACAGTAAAAAAATAGAATAGGATAACTAGGTACACTGTTTGAGTAGCGATATTTTAACCATACTTTTATAATCAGTAACAAAACATTTGATACGAGTAATTTAATATTATTTTGAGAAACTTTTTAACATCTCAATAGAGATATAATTGAAATATTATAAATGAACCAGGAACTCAAGGCACCTACAGAGGGTTCCTGGTTCTTCTATAATATTCCAACTTCGTCTCTATGAGATGTTAAAAAGTTGGTCCAAAAATATAATTTGAAAAAAAATCAATGTTTGCGTATATGCAATTAAAAAAGTATTCGAGTAATTTGATGTTCAGTTGTCACTATAATTTGGTTACTTATAAAATATTTTGTTACTGTTATTGAAAATAAAAATGAGTGTAGTTTGAAAAACCAATCCTGAACACGACGTCACACCAGAAGCCACATACATAATCAATGATGATTTATATACCCTCGCCGAAATCTATCCAGTCATCCTGTCATTAAAGACGATTGAAAATATTTGGGGGTTTGTTCAGATTGTGTACCCGTTTTAGCATTGTTGAATAACAACCGGGTAGGTACCGCATTTCTATAAAACATACTTCCTCTGGTGATGTGATGAGTCCATGATGTCAAGAGTCAACGAAAACAGCAGCTGTCATCTTTGTAATTGATTGCTCTCTTAAAAAAATCCACGATTAGAATGATTTATGTCGTCGTTTGTCAACGATTCAATTGTAATGAGGTATCTCCGCCTATTGTAAAATGTTTCCATGAATTGTCTGTATGGCAAAACGTTATTACAATTACCAGACTGACATGCAAAATTATGCAACGCGAATAAATTTAGAGTCAAGCCGTGGTTATCTCAATAGCCAACTACTTATGATATCGATCACTTAATAAAAAATAAATTATAACAATTAATTGATATGGTCCGCTTGAACCACAATATTTTTGTAATCTTCTTCGATTGTTGGTGATAAGAATAGTTGTATGTATGTTTTATTAAAAAAAATGGATATTTTTAATTGTAGGTGAACAAAGTAACACATTTAATTTACCTACGTATTTTTTCATTTTTTGATATAAAATATTAAAATATATCGAATTTCTTCATAAGATTCACTCATTTTGACAGAAATAAAAACAAATGAAAAATAGCTGGAAACAAAATTTTATTGAGATGTTAACAATTTGTCTTAATAAACTTTCGTTTTTTTTCTTCATTTTGTTGAAAATCCTCGTCGGTAACTATTCGTCTTATTATATGACACTAGCGGACCCGACAGATGTTGTCCTGCCCGAACTATAAAATAAAATATAGGTACGTAACATATATTTGAATCATATGGATGTTATTATTCCCTGAGCAAACTTACATTTTCGTGTTCGATGAGCCGCTAAACACTTTGAGGTTAGATTGATTGTCATTTCGTATATAATTGCATTACAGCATATATGGTCTGGATACGGAAACGAACGAATTTAAATTATATGAATAAAACGAAACAGTGAACAGAAATTAAAATTCCATGCACATGTATGTAATTGAAATATGAATAATACCGAAACAGAGCGAAAATAACTTTAAATGTGAAAAAAAGCCAAACTACGACGTAAATGACAAATTTATTTATTTATTTTTTAATTTATTTATTTATTTATTTATTTATTTATTTATTTATTTATTTATTTATTTATTTATTTATTTATTTATTTATTTATTTATTTATTTATTTATTTATTTATTTATTTATTTATTTATTTATTTATTTATTTATTTATTTATTTATTTATTTATTTATTTAGAAGACAACATACAGCATATAATAAATTATATATAAAAAAAGACGATTTGATTAATAATAAAGCCAATTACAGGCTGTCGCTGAAGTTATTGTAGTATATTAAGATACATTAGGAATGATTACATATTATGGTGAGATATTGTGTGAATCGTGTGTGAAATTGCATATATAAATGTGTCAGTATATTAAGTGTTAAATTTGATTATGAGAATGAAATTTTAAGTTTGATATATTTTTAAATGTGGGGGCGCTAAGTAAGAATATGTCAATCTCTTGGAAATGCCTATTGTGTATTACAGATTCTGTAGACTGTTGTTGCATGTTGAGCATAGTTGGTGTGTTGAGTGGTAAGACGGAAAAGAGGAGTGTGTCTAGTTCTACGGGTAGGGATTTATTAGTGTTGTCAAATGGAAAAACTAAAACATTGCCAATTCGACATTAACGCCACCTATTATTATTTATAGTTATTAAAAATCGTGTTTTTATTTTCCTTTTCTTATATCAATGTTTAAAATTCCATTTTGTGAATCTAAACCATTCAAGGACTCACATAAACACACACACAAAAGTTTCATCAAAATCGGTTCAGTCGGAAGAGTTCAGTGATATACACACGTACAGAATAATTATATATAAAGATTATCAAAAAGCTATCGACTTAAAAACTAGAATCGAAAAAAATGTGTTGATGTTTATTAAATTCAACAAAATTAATAACTACGCAATAAAAACGCATGAACCGCCGTGGCTTAGTGGTTGTAATTGTCATTTATCGTACAACGAAATGTGTAACACCTTTAGTTCCTTCATTAGATAAAACAAGGTTGCAATAGTCGAACCCGCTTGCTTGATTACCAACATACATAGCCTTGGACTCCTCCAAAAATCTCAAGAGTCTTGCGATTTGCACAGGGATTCATATATAAATCGAGGAATCATTTACATAAATTTGTCTCCTTATCATATCCTTGTCCCCTCCTCTCCTCTCCCCTCCGTTTTTTTGTGATTTTGTTTAATATGTTTCAATATATATTTTATTCACATGAATTGGTACCTGTCATAAATACAATTTACCTCACCAAATGAATGTGGTTGGCTGATATTTCCAATCAGCCAACTATTGTACAAAATAAATAAATAAATATATAAATAAATAAATAAATAAAATATATAAATAACCAATAAAATATTTTTTTAAACTTTTCTTCAGATGATCGGAAATTATTGAGAAAAACACTGTATTGTTTATTTTTTTATTATTATTTTATTTTGTATCATTGAGATTTTTATTTGAGTATAAAGTAGATACTAATTCAGAGAATACAATCGAGTTATAAAAACAATAGGATATTGGATAATAATAAGTATGTATATATTATATGTTATTATTGTGTTTATTCGAATTTTAATCATTTGCATCTCCCCTCGTGGGGCGGTGCAATCATTTAAAAAGATAATTTATTGATAAATTTTGAATGGGCAACAAGTGTGGAAATCAAATTACATTTTCTATATAATTAAATTAAATGTTATTGTTTTGAAATGTTTCATTCTCACACGTAATTTATAAAATTCGAGTATAATTAAAAATACGTGTTTGACCTGTTTCCACATGCAATAATAAAATAACGAATATAACGTGCGCGCATTTGAATATGATGCATATAACATTCAAAAATCTTTGATGAAATTTATGCATTAAAAAGCTATTTAAATATTTGTAAAAAAAAACGTTCATTTGAAAATAACTAAGATGGGTTGATACCATACTTTTTATAAAAGCCCTTCTCTGCATACATCTATCATCTTCAGAGCCGATAACATAATTATTTATTAATATATTAGAATAGGTAACTGCTTCTGAGTATTTAACTGCTTCTGTATATATAGCAAAATCGCGAATATATAATTTGTTTTTTATTTATTTATTTTAAAACTTTCTGTGCACGATAAATTAATAATGGTTCAACAATGGCGGTTTTATGAGCTGTAAATGAGTAGATTTGTAATATTGGAATTATCACTAAGATGGGTTTATGAAATAGATGAAAATATCCTGAAGGAAATAATTCTTCCAAATAAAATGTAAATGCACTATTACAAACAACAGAATAGACAATTGAAAAAAAAAGTGAAACAAATAATTTATTTCTACAATTTTCGTTGTGTGTGCATGACTCAAAATGAAATATTGTATTTAGAAGGAAAGATGCATGCGTTTGAATGCGTAGCGTATGTATGTACATGTACTTATATTATATGTAAATGTATCTATAAATAAACAACGTAATAGACAATAACATAAAACTAGCTCACCTTAGCACAGGCTATGCTTAGTGAGGGGGCTAGTAACAAAGATACAAACAAAAAGATATGGCTTAAACTATGTAAGCACCAGTGAAGTGGTAAATTGATATTTATTGAAATGAAATAACTAATAATTACTTTGTATGTTTATAACTATGTATGAATAAGCTTATATTAACTTAAGATATTTTGTATCTCATATATACTGTATGTTTTTGGATAGAAATAAATAAAAATAAATAAATAAATAAAAATAAATATTGGAAAGAATTATACAACTTCACAGGGTAGGTACATAAAAAATGTTTTATTACATGAAATCGTTAGTGATTAATAAAAAAAAGATTATTGATTTGTAAGATAGTTTATTTTGTGAAACCATTATAAATCGGCGATTTATAATAATCATTACAAAATAGTGATTTATAAAAAAATATAATTGATTTGTAAGAGAGGTTATTTGTGACATCATTATTGTCGGCCTTCATCGCTCAGTTGGTTAGATATCTGACTGCTGAGCCAAGGGTGTCGGGTTCGATTCCCGGTGGAGACACAGTTTTCAATTGTGTTTTCAGTCTGGATCTGTGAGACGGTAAATATCGTTAGTCTCCAGAATGCGGCAACTTGTTATTAAGTGCGTGTTGAATTAATATTTGACATAGTTCCTGTTAGAGAAGCAATATAAAATAAAATAAATTAGTCATAAAGTTGTTTTACAATAAATTTAAATAATTCAAAGTCATTCATACTTTAACGCACCTATTATAAAATTGTTAAATGGTTTTTCTAAAATTTACAATTCTGGTTTAAGCTACAACAAAAAGACATTGAAATTTATTTCCACGCATCGCTCAATGTTTGAAATAAAAAATTACTTATGTAAATTTAAAACCGCACTGTAGGTAAATCTGTGACAGGGGTGATCCACAAAATGGACGGATTCATTGATCAAAGTGCATGCCTTTGAGTGACACATGGAAAACACCCTTTATATTTTCCCTTGACAGTATAAAATAGCATTCATTCAATGAAAATTTACATTTTTCAAACAAGTTGAATGTAGGAAGGAATACTTAGTATTTTTTGACGGATAGTCAATATTGATTAAATTTAATATCAAAAAAAAATAACTGCATAATAAAATAGCGAGACATAACAAACATTTAGTTACTTGTATCGTCCTTCATTTTATAAGGTTATGCACACCAGTACACCTGTCACTGGTTACACCACGTTGTAGGATGTCATGATCGTATGAATGAATGCACTTACTTAGCATCTACTTATTCCAATTGCAATTGTCAGTAGATGTTAGTGCTCTAAAACAAATTAGGGATGTTCCATGTTCTCGTGTCATATAAGGAGCTGATTATGGTTGTTACGGTCATTGTTATTTTTGTGTACCTACTAATATCATTGAACTATACGCAGTACATATAATCATACCATACGTAGTACATATAAATCAAAGACAAAAAATGATAATTAAAATTATAATACACAGATTGTTGAAATATATTGAAATGTCAACCTAATGTAGGGACCTATTCAATTAGGCTTGGCTACATTCAAAGGAAAAATATATGACGCTGTAATGTATATAGGTAATGGATAATTATACTTCTTCTTCTTGTGTCATATCAGGTCTCCCCGATGTTGACGTCCACCAAATCCTCCCTGTCCTGTGCAGTGAGAAACAGCTCCTCTACACTTCTTATACCGGTCCATTCGCGGATGTTTCGCAGCAAGGAAAGCTGCCTTCTTCCCACCTATCTACGACCCCCAATCTTCCCCTTCATGACGAGCTGAAGGATTGCATACTCTTCGCCTCTCAAAATTTGGTCGAAGTACAACATTTTACGGAGCTTATCATTGGTGAATAATTAATTCTCTTTTGGTGTTAGTTCTACGTAGTACTTCTGAGTTAGGTACCTACTGACCATGTCAGTCCACGATATTCTAAGCATTCTGCGGTGGATCCACATTTGTCAAATGCTTCTAGGCGGTTTATAATATTAACTTTGAGAGTCCACACCTCCACCTAATAAAGCAGTAATAATTATACATACTACGAAATCGAATCTATCGAAAGATTATACAATTATCAAGATATCTCTGGGTATTGATTATTGATGTGTCAAGATTGTATAGAGTTCAGCGTCAACAAAATGAGTCGAGAATATTATTTTTATGTAGGTATGTATATACCTATGTAAGTCAATTAATTTAATATATTGAATTGTGAAGCTTAAGGCCGCACATTCTCTCAAATGTGATTAGTTGCTTGGCGTTTCCTCATTTACTCAGTCAATACTCACATTATCGTCTTGAAACTAAAGCCAGAGATAAATTATAGTAGGTATTGTAGACAACTCGACAGTTCCATAATTTAAAAATTCTCACGTTAAAAAGAATTCCGAAAGTACCTCTAAAATTTACAGGATTTCCTAGTTATTCGTTTAATTTTTTAGACGATAATTTAGCAAAAATATATTGATTAAGACACTTTGACTGTTATAGATTTTATTTTTGCTGTTGATTTTTAATAAAAGGTAGGTATAAATTTCTTGTCGCTTACGTCGTTCCTGTTTCGCGCTAGTCAAGTTGTACAAAATGTATGGCGGAAAGAACCCCACCGCTTCTACTTCACATCACGCTTAAATATCTCAGTGCCTGTGCGGCCTTAACAATTGATCATAATATAAGATGTCTTATAAGAAAACATGATACATTTAGACCGTTAAAAAATCGCATTATTTTCCAGTGAATCCGACAGGGCTGTGCAAATTGAATTTTATATTTTGATAAGCCCGCTCGTCTATTAATGTCAGGGGTGGCGCATGTCAAAGAGTTCATCACAAAAGTGTCGACATGTCGGGGCTAGAAACGAAGGATGAATTACTCCGATGGAAGGGATGGATGGAAGGGGCTGTAGCGTATCTAACCCCTCTATAAGGTGCACGACGCGGTATGTCAAAACGGTGTAATTTAGTGATACTCCATAAATCATATTGTCATTGAGATTAAATTGTTTTGGCATCTGATTAAAATAAATAACCTTTTGGGGAATTTCATTATACCCGACACGCAAACGAATAATATATAAATTCAAAACAATTTGAACGGTATCGTACGACATTTTATGATAATTTTATTTTAATTTGCCTCTTTTTCACTGCCATTAAATCTACTGATATACATACATAGGTAACTACTACATTATACTCCTGTCCCAAGCACAAGTTTCTAACTTTATTGGGACAGTGCCTATTGAAAAAAAAAACTGTATTAATTTAAATTTTTGTAAGTACCTACTATGTGTCTATATTATGCATAAAAAAAATTATATTGTATAGGTATTCAATATTTAAGGGCCGTATTTATAAACCATTCGCAATGCTCAAGTCGATACTTAGCACACAGAAATGTATGGAAATTGTCATGCTAAGCATTGAGAAAATTTCTAGTACGTTTTATAAATTCGGGCCTAAGTATTCTTGTATTTTATTATGACATTAAGGCTGTGTTTCTCGAACAAAGATTAAAGTAAAAGTAGATATAGTTAAAATTCTTTGATTTCATAAAATTGTTAAAACTTTTGGTTGTTTCATTGCAATCTAAAGGCATTATACGATACATTTTTTAACAATTTTATGATATCAAAGTATTTTAACAATAGGTACTATTACTGATACTTTTGTTGAAACAACCCATCCTTAAATGGTGTTTTTTATTTTTTCTGGACCAGATATTGTGATTCTAGCTTCAAACAATGGAGAAAAATAACTTGGCCTTAATTTATCCACATGATATAATATTAGTTTTTAATTGTAGTTTATGTATAAGTTTAGGTAGATATATATTTTTTTACATAGGTACTAAAATATTGTTATTATTAAGACCACAGCCAAAAATCCCTTTAAGGGATTAGGCAAAATAATATAAATATTGTAATTATATTTTTATTAATAAATAAAAAAAAAGGCCAATTTGCCGTTTCAGGATTTAAGTCTATAACATGAGTTTTTTCTTAAGTTTAAACCTACTGAAACATGAACTAAATTCCTACTTACTCCAAAACAATTGGACCCATTTTATTCATATTAAGGTCATATCTTAGAATTATTGGATTTCAAAAAAAGGGTGGCCCTATTGTATTCATTTACCATACATGTAAATTGAAAATAATAAATTTTATTTATGTCACTAGGTGTAGGTACCTATATCTAAATCAAATAAAAGATCACGCATGTGTTGTGATCCATTAATAAGGTAATGCACACCCGCACACCTGTCACTGGTTACCACGCATTGTAGGCAATAATAATAAGGACAATTTATAAAGCGCCGTTTAGTGACAACCGTGGTCACCTCAAGGGCGCTTTCAGTTTGCAAAAAAATAATTTAAAATTAGTCCTATAGCTAACACATTGAAAATGGTGAAACATAAAACTTTAAAAAATTCAATAAGTTAAAATTAAGTTAAAATTAGTCCTATAGCTAACACATTGAAAATGGTGAAATATAAAACTTAAAAAATACCTAGAAATCACAAATTAATCTTGTTACATAATCCAGATGAAATTAATTATAAAAAATAGTCGATTCAAAGTAAACTGGCATAATATTTAGTATCTACACATAATATTATTGAACGGATGAAGGACAATCTGGATACGACTTGCGGAAAAGATGAGTTTTTAATTTCTTCTTGAATTCATTGATATTTTCGGCACATCTTATATCCATTGGAAGATTGTTCCATGACTTTGGTCCAGAAACGCCAAAATGTGATGGTATGAATGAATGAATGAAAATTAATGAGGACCTTATTTTATACCTATAGAGCGATTAATTGCAGACATTGGTCCCCATTCTTCACATTTTTGGAATTGCTATTTAGGTACCTAGGTAAAAAAAATCTACCAGACAAGAAAATATACTATCATAACTTTTCTCATCTTCAATTATCTTTGGTAAATGTAACAAACGAAAAAGATTAAGTATTAAATCTTTGAAATGTAATGGTGACAATTTGCTTTTACTGAAAAATACATAAAAAAATGTAAAACGTTCAACAATGAAAACATTTTTACTAAAACAATACATAAATAATCTAAAACGTTCAACAAGTAACCATTTTTACTAATCTTCTTTATCATCGCCATGTCCCGTTACACGGGGTCGGCTTTCCTAACCATGCAGCGTCAATAATTTATCTGCTGCGTATCTTCCTTTTTTAGACCCAGTTTCTTCATGTCCCTTTGGACATTCGTCAACCAGGTGGTTTGGGGCCTTCCCCTCCCCCTCCTATCAGTAGCCATGGAAAGGCACTTCTTCACCACGTGTTCATCCTCCCTTCTCATTCTGGCCTCTGTTATTATACCTTCTCAAATATAGGTGCCACCTTTAAGCTCCCCCTGGCGTACTCATTTCGGACCTTGTCTTTTAGTGTGACTCCTCCCGATCATCGTAACATACGCATCTCAATAACTAATAATGCATAAAAAATCTAAAATCGTTCTACAAGAAACTACTTTAACTAAAAATTACATATAAAATTAAAAAAAAACGTTCAACTACTTTTACTAAAAATACATTTTAGTTATATAAAAATCGTTCAACAAGCAACTACTTTTACTAAAAAATATAAATAAAATAAAAAAACATTAACTAGAAACTAGATTTACTAAAAAAAAACATATCAAATAAAAAAAATTCAACGAGATAATACTTTACCAAAAAATACATAAAAAATATAAAACGTTCATTAAGAAACTACTTTTACTGAAAAATACATAAATCTAAAAACTTTCAACAACAAACTATTTTTATTAAAAAAATACATAGTAAATCTAAAATGTTTAACATGAATCTAGGTAATATTACTAAAAACTATTTTGCCAATGTGAAACTAACACAAACCAAACCGGATAAATGTTGTTTGTAATAAAAGTAAAAAATATAAATAAAATACCTACAATTTTGACATTGCATTACAAGGATACACTATGATTGCTGTCTATGAAAACGTGACATTGACAAAAAAAAAAACAATCCATAAAAATCATATCGTAATCTCCCATAATCACAGATCACAGCGACATTTTTTTATCGGTCCATAGGTTGGTATTTCTCGGAACGGCTCCGAACGAATGTTGTCATTTTTTTTTTCATCTCACCACTTAAAAGTCGCGATCGAAGGCCTTGAGGTATCACGACGGATGACAATCGGCTTATTGACACATAATGGGAATGTCATCGTGATCATCTTGAAACTCTGAACGTTTCTCGAGTATCCTTATCGGCCCAGTCCAGCGGCCGATCTTTGTGTTTGACACTCGAATGCCAACACACTCCATGTCAATCCGACCACAATAATAGACCTTCGCTCAAATCCACAAAAAAGGAAACCGACGCAATATTAAATACAGAAACATTGTCGCATCCAACGATGTCGAATGACATTTTCGTGGACTTGAAAAATAACGACTGGATTGTGGCCAATGCTATACTCCTCACTAACAAGTCACTCCACAAAGTACCTATTTAAATTTTGTATGGAAAATTTTCATCATTTTCATAAAATGAGTTTGTTAAATTATTTTTTATTTATTTATTGATTTTTTTTAAATGAATATGTCCTTGTTAAATAAGAACATATACATCTTCCTACGTTCCATAAAATAAGCATAAATGCATGTGCTCTAGAGTCTAGGTGAACAAAATCGATCGAGGCAGGATTACTAACCCAATGCGCTAACCGCTCTGCCATCGAGCCATCTATTTAAATAATTTATTATGAAAACTCGTTAATTCTTCAATGCCATTTTATGAAAGTGATGTGTCGTTTTAGCAATTTGAAAATAAATATAACAAATTTTAAGTTTCCTGAGCTTGGGGTCACTTAGAGTTACAGTTAAAAAAAATAAGAAGCACTGATCAGATATCCTTCAATATCTTATGGGGTCCAAGCGGGTATTAAATATACAAAATTGCAAAATTTGAAATAGAATGAGTTCATAGTACATAGCTCATAGTAGGTACACACAGATACGTTGTAATAAAACTTTCGGAATAATTATCACAGCATAATGTTGATAATCTGTAATTAAAGAAAGAACCTTAAAAGTTGTGAATCTATAACTCCCCACTATATCCCCTTGGGTTAGTGAGGAATAATAATGAGCCCCTGAACAAGAGGCTTACAATTAAAATTGAAACAAAATTTCAATAAATCGGTAATATTTCATCTACATACATACGATTTCGTATCATATCAAATTGCAATACTGGGCAGTTATATAATAAATAATTTCAAAAGTATATAATATTAAGTTATATAAATGTGTATAATATAAAAAACTTTTTCTATTCGTTCCCCAATTCTTTTTCTCATGTCCCAATTTATTCATTTCCTGGAATCACCTTACTCCAAAAATTATCCATAAGAATTTCTAGCTATTATCATGGAAACTATATGATTGACAATTATTTAAAAACAAAAACAAGTGATTTTTATGCACTTATATAAATTAGTAAAATAGTTTAAACATGGCTTACCATTGGTAAAACAAAAAGCATTAGGTAGGTACTATATCTAAGCAATTTTCAAGGTGTAAGCTAATTGTTGGTGATAAGTCCGTGGGGGAAATAATAAGTTTCAAATATTTAGGAGTCGAGATCTCCAGCCAAGTCCGCTAACAATTCAATAAAGCATCTGCCGTATCTGGATAAGTACATAAAAAATATGTTCTAGAAAAATAAATACATGAGTATTGACATATATGTAATATAAGACATGCGTGCCACCGATCATGGCGTGTGTTGTGGAAACGCGAGCAGACACTGTACAAACCAAAGACAACGAAAATGAAGATTCTAAGGTCAATCACTGGAAAAACTCTCCGAGATCGTGTTCGCAATTTTGTAATAAGAAAAACATGCGGAATAGAGGACATCATTCAAGGGAGTAGTTCCAGAAGAAGACATTGGAGGGACTACGTAGCCAGAATGGACAATGATAGACTTGAATATACAGCAGCAAATGAAATCCCTTCTGGTCGCCGTCTACCCGGAAGACCACCACAGAGATGATAGGATAGTTGGACTTCAACGACTTCTTTTTCAATGGCGCTACAGCCCATATCGAGCCTTGGCCTCCCCGTCAGTCATCGCCTCCAGCTTCTTCTATCATCTGTAGCAACTCTCCAACTGCCCGGCACTTGCAATAGTTTACGTCAACTAAGGAGGTATAATTTTTTTTTTAAATTCGTCAACTAATGAGGTAAATTTTTTGAATTACAGACCAACAGGTCTACTAAACGAGGCATAAGTAGAAGTTTAAACACGCTTGAACAAGTCGATTCCGAAAATTATAATAATACCATTGTTAAATGTTAATTTAGCAAAATGATTTTGTTAAATGTTACGCCTCCAATGATGAGGTTGATAAAAAATAAGACTAATATACGGTCTCGATAAGAAAGATACCAAAGTAGTATATGATTTAAGTAGGTCTTAGAGGGATGCTGTTAGTCAGTAATAGGTACATAATATGTAGCTATGTAGGTACGAAGAATCTTTTCATATTTAAAAGAGTGGTTCGTTCTTTCTCATAAATGATTGATACGATCTTCCTAATGTTTTCGTCAAACAAAGGGAGCAATCAAATTGAATCTCGATTCCCGGAAAGAACGAGAGACAGTCCATTGTGATTCACAAAGCAATCCGACTCTCGTCTGGTGCGATGGTAGAGTGAATAAATGACTGATGACACTGGGAATACATAATATATTATTATTTACTTATAGATTACAACATCATCATCAATGGTTCATTACAGATCATACATTGCTCGCTTGCTTATGCTCACTTCATATTCCAGCAGTGATATTTGTACAAGTCATCGCCATGACAAATGCCGTTTGTGCTATGCTATGGAAGATAATAATACAAATATATACTCAGAAGCTTTCAATCCAAAGTACATACCTAGACTCAAAATATTAAAAAAAAATTTGGATATAATTTTAAAATTATTTCTGATGAATGTTACCTTATCTTGTAAGTTAGTTAACCTAGCTAACCTAGCCTTATTATTTATGTATTTGAATCTTTCTGTACATATAATTAGTACACTGGCAGGCTTATTGCCTAATGCCAATTTCTTCCAACCAACCAGAGTTAATGTTAAATTAATCGCATTACAAAAATAAACAAAGAAAGCAAAATAAAAGTAAAAAGAAATAAAAACAAAGAAGATAGCATACAAGATAGGAAAACCAAAGGATAGGGAAAGGAAGAGGAGAGGATGATGTAATCAGGTATTGTCAGATAAATATTTTTGCTTTGGCCTTTTCTTCAATAATTGAATAAGTCATTAGTTAGATAATATAACCAAAATTTAACTTATCATTTAACAATTAAACCTAAGTTAGTGACTTAACCTAACCTAACCTAATTAGTTAGTTTCCTAGCCTTGCCATATTAATTAGTTACATACCTTAGTACTTTATTAGATTTTATTTTCTGTCAGTTTTTAATGAAGGTAACAATGTAATGAATTTGATAAGGCTGGTTAGAAAATATTGTATGACAATATACTCATCATTATGCACTCCATATTAAAAAAATATGTTTATAATGAATTATATTAGGTATACATCAACAGAAACGAAGCACAGATTTATTTTCTTACAAAAAACTAGTTCACACCAAGCTCATGACCAGTCACCAGCTAGTTTTTGAGATCATATTACCTATACGCTTGTGTAAACCTCAAAAATATTTCATATATATTTTTCAATCGGCGCGTATATACCTACTGTGGAACGAAGTTATAGGGTAAATGATAAGGGCGGTAACAATTTTGTAAAGGGAACATATTGATCAGTGGATTATTTATTGATATATTTTTATTATATAATTTTGAAAACCCCTGACTATTTAAGGTCAAGAAATAGTCACAAAGAGGTGTCTTGTTGTCCCGCTGGTATTATTATAACGTCTGGTATGTACCTAGAGAAGCAGGTACTTGCCACAAAATGTGACAATCACATATTTTAATGGAATGGAGACCGCACCTAAGCTGAAAAATTAAACTTATCTACATCTATTTCATATTATTATATACTTTACACAAATAGTCAAACATAATCTATTCGGTTTGTTTTATAAGTAGGTACATTTAATCGACGGGGTTATAGCTATTTAATTCGGGGGATCTTGGTTCGAATCTTGTCTCAACATTAGCATTTAATATTTTATTTGATGGAATGTATGACAATATTGAGGAGCATGTGTGGACCTATTGATCATATTGAATCTTTTCCCATAAAAAATAAAAACATATTTATTGACTACCTATTTCTTGACCTATGTAATTAGGTTAGGTTAGGTTAAGTCACTAACTTATAGGTATGATTGTTAAATGATTAGTTTAATTATGGTTATTAACTAATGACATCTTCAAGAAAAGGTTAAAGCAAACATATTTATTTATCTGACGATATTTGATTACATCATACTCTCCTCCTTATTTTCTTGTCTTTTGGTTTTCCTATCATTGCTTTGAATTGTTCTTGTAAGCTATCTTCTTTGTTTTTATTTATTTTTACGTTTCTTTTGCTATCTTTGTTAATTTTTGTAATGTGACTATCGTTACTACTACCACCACCTGCTGCGCATATGGGGACTGCCAACAGCCCCTTCGCAGAACGCTACAATGAACAAAAAAAAACAATGCAATCATTCCACCAATCTCTGCACTATGGTGCAAAAAGAACAATCAGCAAGTGTTACTCGAGATTCACACTTGCGGACTGCCGACGACTTCAGATCCATATATACAGAGCATCAGAGAAGTGACCAAGATCTCTGGAAACAAACAAGTCAGTGGGAATCTTCGGATAATAAGGCACCGTATCTATGGCAAAATCGTTTGAAGGCTTTATAATCGTTCTTCGAGATCACTAAATCCGTATGTCCAATGGGACCTTGAAGAGGCCCACGGACAGCAACGAGGAGCTCCGATCTGTAAGAGGACACAATTGGGTGGGAACACTCTCAAAGGATGTGATCCGAAGTTTGGTCCGGACATTGACAAAACTGACACGAGGAAGAGGGAGCAATATTGAAGCGACGAAGATAGCTTTTAAAGTTGTAATGTGATTAATTTTTTGCCATAATTATATGCATGATATGGGTAATCACGAGGGTTTTGATTTCGCCGGTTAGACCAGACTTGCCCCCCTGGTTTTATACGAAAGTTGTTCAATTTTATCAAAATATCAAATAATGAATCACGCTGTTTCAACATGAATTGTCATCGGGAATAAGTACACAAATACTGAAATTTTCAGAACTCTACTTGGTTGGAAAGTTATGTTGTTTAAATCAATTGCGAAACTCCGGTATAGACAGACATGTGAAGTAAATTAAATGGATGCAAAAAGGCTACAGATTCCTAATTATTTTATTTAGGTACTTCCTGTGAAATCTTACTAATTTATGACCACTTAAAATTAAAGTATGTATGTAGGTATGCCATACAATACAGTGATTATGTATAAATAGTATTTACTTAAGTATTCCAGACACAATTATGTACCTACTCTGAAAATATATATCGATAGTAGAACAATATGCGAGAATCGAATTGATAGGGATGATTTGTGCAAGTAGAAGAATATTTTTTTAAGGTACCTAGTATGTTTCAGAGCAAAGAATAGCTTTTAAAGGTAAATTAAAAAGGGATACGAAGTCGTCGAAAAAATTCAGTTCTTATTTTCAGAGTTCAAAATGTATTTATGTATTTTATGCAGGAAATGATAATCCAGATAAATTATAATTATTCTTAAACCTGAGTTGATTTTTAGGACCCAATGATTATAATAACGATTTTTCAGCAGACCCAATGTCATTTAATTCTGAATACGTTCGCCTTTTAAAATGAATACCGCCATTGTTGTCATAAGGCAATCGTACATTTTATGTAAAAAAAACAATGGTAAGAGATCATTGGTGTAACAATATCTGAATAAAATAAGTAGTCATATAAAAAAAATACCTCACCTATGTAGTAGCCAAATGTATTCTACTTTTTGTTATGTTATAAAATATTGATACGTGAACCTAAAATAAAAAAAGCGTGCCAATTGTTCAACTGAAAGTCCACAATTTATAATCAAATGATGAATTAAAGCACACTATATATAAATAATAAACTATCCAAAGCATCGCACACTCACGTTCACTCCACAACTCCTTAGTGGCTTCTATATCAAGCCCTTACTCTTTAAGGTGGTAGTATGTACACTAGTCAATGCTGGCCCACTACAGGCCATTGCCATTGTGTACATGGGTTAATGGTACATAATGGCGTACAATTGCCAGAGGTGAGAGAGATGTCGGTTTTTTGGGCACACTTCAAAGGAACCGTGGCTTGGCCTGGCCGGCTGCGTCCACATATTGGCCCATGGTTCGGTTTGCCACCGGCTGCTGACGGAGTGGTACACTTTTTTAATTGCGCATTGCGTATTTTTGCTATTTATGATTATCGAAATGTCTCTAACGTGAAGCATTGAAAATATTGGATTAAATTATATAAGCTGAATGTAACACCAGATGGCGCTACTGTTGTATGCGATCTGTCATGTCATTTTACTGTGCATTGTGTATGTGTCTGTCTTAAATAAAAAATTCCGTTCAGTTTAAACCCAAGAATTCTTGTTTATCATCCCGAATTAATATAAAATACTTTCAGATATATTAAATTCAACCAATCTGAAATAAATTAAATAAAAATAAATTTAAACAAATGTATTTATTTATTAGATAAAATAATTATTATTTAAAAAAATAAATAGATAATATTTACTAAATTGATTAAACAAATTTATTGTATTATTAACATTTTTTCTTTTTATAAAATAACTTATTTTGATGATTTAGGTAACAGATATTACGAAATGTATTTTTTTGTGTGTAAGTTTTATAAATTAAATTAACCCGCCATAAATTATATAAATAAAATAAATAAATTACTATACAAATACCCAGCTGGAAGAAGACAACTAAGAAGACCTCCAAAGAGATGGCGAGATAACTGGCAGTCCAAATCGCAGGAGACAGAATAGCAGTAGAAACGGATCGTCGGATCTATAAAAAGGAAGAAGAAGAAGACTATACAAATAAAATGTCGCAGCTGTTATCTTACTTCAACGTCCATCCTTAGTGCTTCACCAAATAGTAATGAGCTGTGCATCGTTGTGTGAATAGCTTTTCGCCGACAGGCAATGATGGCGTGTCGTGGCGCATGGCCGTGCATGGCCCATTCATTGTGTACAAGCAATATAGCGTATAATTTTTGTTATATTATGGAATCTGTTATTTTTTCTATTATTTATCACACTGTAAAATATACTTATATTGTTATAGACAAAATAAAATACTTATTAAGATAAAAAAAAATGTAAGAAATGGAAAGAAATACTTTATTATTATGGTACAAGCATTTATGATTAATTAAGAAAATGTATAAGCATGAGTATGTACTTGTGACATGAACATATTTATAATGTTAAAAAAATAAAAATCAAATAAAATCTGACCTATATTAGCTACGCCACTGGCAGCATCCCTTCTGAATATGACATTAAATTTTGTTTTGTATCTTTTTCTCGACTTTTCGCCTCGTCATGGTTGTTTTTTAATATCACTCCCGAATATCGAATATTTAATTGCCCAACCGAGATACGAATCTCGGACACGAAATGGCGTCCTATTATCAACTTTTTTTTTATTCTACTCCATCTTACCATCTTATCTACCTACTATTAGTCAGCGGTGTTAACTTTGTATTGTCTTTTTTTGTGTCCTCATCTAGGACTTGATGTGTTAAAAGTCGTGTGGTGAGCGAAACGAAAAAAATGTAATTAATTTGTTAAAATATCATCTTTGATTCTTTGGGTAGGTACATATAAATATGTCATTAGGTTTTCTTCTTAACACCCATATTTTGAATAGATTTGTTAAATAAATAAATTCAATGAACATTTCAAACAAGTAAATAAAAAAAAACAAAAATTAGGACCTCATTTCAAAGTTTTCTTCACGTTGAAATGAAGAGTAAAAAATATTTAACGTCAGTTCGTAGATTATTTACATTCAAACTAGGTATCAATGTCAAACGCATACAGCAAACAAATTCAAATACAGATCATACATAATCTATTGTGGAACGATATAAATAGTACCTACTGCAAAAATTACATTAAGTTTGTATCTAATACAAAATTGTTTAATTTTCCATCAAAATACCAACATACCTACATTGTCATCGAAAATTCACAAATTTTGAAAGTTTCACAGCGCTAGCTAGTCGAGAAGTTAGTTAAAAATCAATAACATAATTCCAATACGGAGACATGTGAAGTTAAATAAAAATGTGTAAAAAATAGCATAAAAAAATAATTTATGTAAAAACTCAAAACATTTACCGTAACATTTGGTATTTAAGCGGACGAAACAGTCGTTCTGATTTTCATGAATACAATTGTTGAATATAAAACAATCATAAATGTCGGCCTACGTGGCTCAGTTGGTTAAGTATATGACTGCTGATCAAAAGGTAAAAAATTGTGTTTAATTAATGTTTGACATAGTACCTACCTATTAATTGCCCGAAAAATTATAAATAAGTAAGGCAATTTCAAATTAAATTATTGTGCCTTAAAAATTAAAATAAAAGGTTGTAAATTGAATTATGTTAGTAGGTATGTACTTTTTTGTGTGTTAATTTTTCACCAACTGAATATATTATGAATTTAACAGCATATACCTAATAAGAAACAAAAATAATTTGATACTATTTGAATAATTTGTTTTTTTATTGAAAGAAACATTATTATTATGCTACAATTGGTTTTTTTGATATTCCAACAACAAAACGAAGATTTAAAGTAATTTAATTCAAAAGTCAGATGTGTGGATTGTTTGATCGATTCAAAATCCCAAACTATATTTCTCAATCTGTCACATATCCGTTCAAATGTGCCGATCCCAGCGCTGATAGACTCAGGACCTGATCCACTATACGATCAAAAGGTGCAATTGCAGCGTGCGCAGAGAAATCTGGGGTGCCAATTGTATGGAAACGAATCTTATATAATATCAAAAAAGAAGACAGACACTGAATTTGAAAATATACACCGATATTGATTTAGAATTTATTGCCGTTATGAAATCTCTTGTAACCAACTCAAGCAATGCGAGGACTTACATAAATAAATTCGGCGCAAAATTAGGTAGATTTATGTTAATTTTTAAAACATCAGCAGCACGAATAAATATAAATATTATTAATATTTCGGATGCTCATCACTTTCAAATCGTTCGTATTATATAAATAGCTTATGGATGATTTAAATTATGTGTTTGTTTTTCAAATTCAGTATTAAATACCTATTACAAATCATTGGTTAAATGCAAGAATGATATATTATATTAAAGTCCATTATATTTTGTTTCCACTCCAATAGCTCAAAAGCATCATGTGCTGGAGTAGGTACCTATAGGTATACGTATTTAAGTAATCTTATTATTTTGTAGAAATGAGATCACTAAAAGTATGTAATAGAACGATATATGATAGAATAAAAAAATGAGGTCATAGGGAGAGAATGCAAGATAAAGAAGGATATAATATGTAAAATGAAAGTGAATGCCTTGAGGTGGTTTGGACATATTGAATGAATGAACGATGAACGATGAACGACTGACCAAAAAAATATACACGGGTGCAAGAGATGGAGTGAATAGCAGAGGTTGGCCCAGAAAGGGATGGATTTTGAGAGAAGAACCATAAAAAGTTTAAACAATCGACGAGCATGTATGAGACGATGCATGGATGTAAAGGAAGCCAGAAATGTGTGCAAAAATAGAAAAGTATGGCGCTCGCTTCTCTCTGATTACCACGTAAGGGACATGGTGTGATGGTATGTATGTATTATTTACTTCAATAAAGGGCTTTTTTCAATAGTGCGCCATTTAATTTAACACCCACAATAGATCCGGTCCTGGATAGACTCCGTGTCCTTTCCTTGGTATATTTGGAGTCACAGCGGCGACGGGGGTCCATAAAAAGTGGCCATCAATGGCTTTGGGGGACTGAGAGACCCCAAAAACCAATGTCGTCATGTTGAACATTTATTAAAGGATGGTGTGCTATTGACAAGACGCAAAGTCATTTCACTGATTGCTTCCACATCAACAGAGGAATCATTATTTCAACATGGTGGTGGGGACGGAAGGGATATTGACGTTTGACTAGGTAGGTATACCTAGTTGGTTGTTGTATCGACATTTCTTGAAGATAAATAAGTAGGTAAATCTAATCTTCGCCACAGTATCCTTTCCGTGGCAATTGGGAAGAAATACCAAATTATGTCCTATTCTGATTTGTCTAAATTTATCTGTCTGAATTTTAATATATGAGAAATGTCAAAAAGTTGTCTGAATTTATAAAATTCTTTTATCCAAGGTCGCCCGTTGATTTAGACGTTTTCGTATTCTGAAACCCTTCAGAATAGAATAGATCCTTTTGTGATTCGTCTAAATTTATCCGTCTGAATTTTAGTACCTACATGAGAAATTTCAAAAAATTACCGCATTTATACGGGACTCGTTAAATCACACCGCACTGATACAATCGTTTTATCCGCGGTCGCCCATTGATTTACACGTAGGTATTCGTATTCTGAAACGAATCAGAATAGGACATACATAGAATAATAATAGTATAGAATACTCTTTAGCCATACTGTGAACTTCATGTGACACCATTAATTTTTCGAAAATTTGCATAGGTGTAGTTGCAGTCATGGTGAAATGAATTGATTATTGTAAACACGCAAGTATATTAAAAAAAAATTGACAAATTAATGACAAATACTTATTAACTAAATGCCAGATAACTATTATATAGCATGATATCACTCATCATTTCAACTACGCTTTTATGGGTTCAGATAACTAAGATATTCTTCTGTATATTTTTTAATTATTATGTCAATATGTTTACACTTATGAACTTGTAATGTTAAACTAAATTAAAAATAAAGTACTGCCTCAGAAAACACTCGTCTAACTTCCGAATAGGAACACTATTGTGTTCTATTTGGAAGTTAGTTAGACTATGTGTTACTATGTGTTCAATATATTTTTTTTTAATATAGATATTTTTTGTATGTTTTAGGTATTACAACTTGTAAATAATGGAAAAAAATAATTTCTTATTTAATATATTAATAAAAAAAAAACATTTAAATAAAAAAAAGATGGGTATATTATCTACAAATCTATGCAATGACCAAGTATTAACGCCTCCTAGAAACTGCCCAGTTTCAAATTATTTGACTATGAAAGGTCAAAATGCTATAAATTACAGCGGACACGTTAATGGATGTCGGTAAGCGTGAAAATTGATTAAAAATACTTTTTTAAATAACCAAATCATCTTGTTCCTTGTTTGTGACTTGTTTCTTTGTGTAATATCATCAGCCATTATGTATCAGGTTAGGGTTAGGTTAGGTTATATTAGGATCCGTATCTTATTATGGTAGCCATGAATTAAATGACCCATTTATTGTAGCCATAGAAAAGTTTTTGATAATATTTCATTGAAGATTGGGTTCACATATGGACCCTGGAAAATTAACAAGAAGTATGTTAATATGCGTCGTTTTGAAGATGCATAAGGTTTTATTATTTTTTTTTATTTTATTCAATTAAGAATGTTGTATTAATCTTCAATGAATAAAAAGAGATCTAGAACTTGACTAAATATGGTCGCTTAAGGTCTAACACCGCGTAAGTCAATATCAGCAAATTTACAGTAGGTATAGCAAAAAACTTTCTAAAACTCTTATATGACATTTGAAAAAATATGAAGACACAAAGCCGTTTTAGTAGGCATGTTTTTTTTTTATTAGTATTTTCGAAAGAAACTATTTATTTATTTATTTATTTATTTAAATATTATTTTTCGGGCAACTAACAGGTACTATGTCAAATATTAATTTAACACGCACCCAATAACAAGTTGCCACATTCTGGAGACTTACGATATTAATCGTCTCACAGATCCAGACTGAAAACACAATTAAAAACTGTGTCTCCACCGGGAATCGAACCCGGGACCTTTGGATCAGTAGTCAGATACCCAACCAACTGAGCCATATTTTAATGACATGTAATAAAAATTTTAAATAGTTTTTTGTTGCCGATATTGACTTACGCGGTGTTAGACCGTAAGCGACGATATGTAAAGACAAAAAAAATGCAATTCTTCAGGTGTATAATGACAACACAAATGAACTCTTGCTGCTTGTTATCGAGGGTGGGATACAAAGATGAAGAGGACCAGAACGACGGAAGAGTTTCATATCTCCGTTACTTAGAAACAGTGGTTCAGAAAAAAAACACCTGTTTCGGGCCGCCGTGAATAAAGTGGAGATTGACCTGATGGTCGCCAACCTTCGTAGAGGAGAAGAAGAAGTAGGTATAAGTATAGAATTGGTGACAATATTGATTGGATCGTTGGCAGGACGTCTAGCGCGTTGCAATAGTATCTATATCAAAGGACACGGGTTCGAATCTCACCTCGACCGTTTCTTTTTACCTTTAGCACGAGCATTTATGCCCAGCTCCCTTGTTAAGGCCTTTGACCTTAGGCATACGGGTTGTACACAAATATGCACGCATATTACCTTCTAAGGTATGAATCACCAAATCGAATATTTTTTTAATTGCATATACCCAAACAATGGATTTAATATCCTATCTTCGTCTCTATTGAGATGTTAAAAAAAGTTTGTCAGAATATTTTGTTTTATTTCATTTCTAACTTTATTTTCTCTCACATATAAAATGTAAAAAAAATTGTATGTAGGTACCAAATGGATTTTTACTATAATAAATCTACTGTATGAATCAATGGGAAATTTTCCTGGAAAATGGTTTATTATGTATAGGTACTTAAAAATATTTCTATTTTTTCTATAAAATAATTATTCATTCATTCATACCATCACGGCATATCCCACAATGTGGGGTAACCAGCGAAAGGTGTGCGGGTGTGCATTGTCTTATAAAAGGGAGCACAACACATATGTGTATACCCACACACCAGTCTCGTCTCACCTAAAAAGGCACTACATTCAGAATGGGTGGTGAACCTCATTGCTGAACTATGTCAGATGTTATTGTTGCCTGTTGTATTTTCGATTACCCGGCTCTTACGGGACACTCGAAAACAGTAATAGAAAAGAGTGGAAGCACTATTCTAAGCCAGTGCCTCACAGCTATGTGATAAAATAATTATTCCTCTCTCATATCAATATTAGTGATGAGCAAAAGCATTGCAAGTCTTGCAGTCTTGGTCTTGGTATTGAGAGCCTTGCAACACCAAGACCGCGGGGTGCAAGACCAAGACCAAGAATAAGAATAAGTGTTTACGCTCGTACATATATGGCCTTCTTTTAGACTTTGTGTTCATTTGAGGATTCGAGTCAGCCGCACCATGTAATTTCCTTTGCTTGATGTTAGCAAGATCTAACATATTCGGTGTTTATAAAAAATCGGGTTTCAAGACTTATAAGACCAAGACCACTTCTGTAGAAGAACGGGGTAGCGAGACCAAGAGCACCCCAGTCTTGGTCTTGAATTTGCTTATCACCAAAAAATAATATATAAATCCATTTATTTCATCACTATTTTCAATAATGATCAACTGAAAATTATAATCATTCTGCGAATAAATTTTCTCCTATATCATTTAGGTATTCTTTTAAATGATTTATATTTCTCTACGGAAGTTATAAAGTAAAATTTGTTAAACTTTGTACATACAATCAGAGTTTTGTTTCGTAGATCGCCGTTTGATAATAATTTCATTGTTTTATCATTCGCCTGAACCAAGAAAGTAAAAATAACAACCGATTCCCATTAAATATGAACCGAGAATCAGCCACAATCCCTAATATATTTTAAAAGAACAACACATTTGTAAATCATGAATGTGATATAACAGAGTGTTGTAAAATACGTATTATAATTACGTGGGTTTAATCAGATATGAATAATAATCATTAATATTTCTGTTGCGGAGAGAAAAATTAAAATAATGGAATATTTTGGAAAATGTGACACAAGTTGACGTCTATGGGAATCGTTGCGAGAAAACTCTTTCCGAGGAATCATCTTCCATCGCGCACTTTATGTTCAACGTAAAGCATCGTACCAACACATCAATTAAATCAGAAACGACAGTGTAAACAAAACATATATTATAAATTCTCTCAAAAAATAATTGATGGGGTGTATTGCCTATATCTAAGAAACCTTGAAACAATCTCAGGAAGATATGCCAGATGGATTTGGCACATAATCCGACAAGAGAAACTCTTACATTATGAAAAAGAGGGGATAACTTCGCCCAAAATATCTTGAGGATCCGTGCGACGATCTGGGCTGCAGCACCTATGTGGAGCTGATGCAGATCAGGGAGGAAAAAAAGAAGATATACAAGATACTGTAAATGACTTTTTTCCATAAGATATATAAGTATTATGGAGTTCTATCAAGAATTGTCGATCGAAAAACTGACATAATTAAGTTTTCCATAACCCTTCAAGGAAATTTATTAAAAATTGATCAAATTAAGAATTTAGAAGAGGCAATACCATGGTACAATAGTTCAGTTGATCAAAATGCTTCTTTCTCTTCAAATGCTGTGTCCTGTGCTGTCGACCGCCGTGGCATAGTTGGTAAGCCGTTTGGCTTCTGTGCGGGGGACGAAGGAGAAATTTGAATAAATTCATCAGTCATGCATATATTACTTCTCTGGGCTGTAAATGCTGTAAAGAAGCTGTTGCTTTTCCCCTATTAAAAAAAATCAAGGTTAGCGACCACTAAAGTTATCCACTTCAACTTTTTATAGTGATGCAGTGCTTTTTCTGAACCACTGCCACAGATAAAGAAACCAAAAAACTCTGTTCCTCAATTTTCTTTTCTTTCTTTTCCGGATTATAAGTAGCAGAAGTTGGAATTTCTCTCGTTACAGTATTATTATCTCGTTCTCGTTAAAGTATTCCAGCTTTCTTGTTTCAGTAACTCTAGATCATTTTTTATACTGTCTCTTCAATTTATTTGAAGTGTTTTTCTTTATGATTTATTTATTTTTCAGTCACAGTGTCCAGGCTTCTATGACCACATAACTTCAAACATAGAGAGAGATCTTTATTGATCAGGATGAGAAAAACAAAAATAATTTATTATTACTTAATAAGATATCAGATTGTTGATAAATTGTTGTATGTCGGAGGGCGGTGTGATATAACAAGTTCTCATGGCATTTTTGGTCTTTGCAGCCTTGGGTCATGTTTTAATATCACAATTTGAATATTATGCAAATCAATTATAAACACTGTCTTCTTGCGGTCGAACGTCGCACTTCTGAATTGTTACTTTGGTTGTGTCTGTCGTTATCACTAGCTGCCACCGCTTTGTACCCGTCCCGTCTTGTCCCACTCTTGTGGGAACTTTGTTTTGTTCAACGATATCAATGAAAAACTGATAATATTTCATTTGGAATAAAAGTCTGCCTACTAAGAAAACGGCTCAAGTCATTTTTTTAAATATGTTAACCATATCTCACAGCTCTTTTCGGGGATAACGCTGCATATTTGTCATAAAAATCTACTTCCACATTTTTTAAAAATATTTCTGTGCATATTTTTTACTAAAACATGAATATGTTCTTGTTAAACATGTACATATTAATCTTCTTACATTTCCTAAATTAAGCATAAATGCTTGTGTTATAGGTGAACGAAATTGGTCGAGGTAGGATTTGAACTCGCGACTACTGGATTACTGGCCCAGCGTGCTCTTCGTTCTGCCACCGACCCATCTGTACATATTTCTATTTTTTTTTCAATTTCGATTGATTAAAAATCTGAATTTTTCATTAAGATTCCTGTGGAACTATTTTTTTCACAAAAATAGTTATAATTATTTTATTTAGTATGTTATACGTATGTTGAATTTACATCTACAGAAAAAATAGTAAATTTAAATGTTTAATTAAAAAATAGACATTTTTTAAATGTTTTAAGGAAAAAAATATAAACAAAATGTTAACGATTGTCCAACTGTCGATTTGTTCATGAGAACTTTGTTCTCTTAACATATCGAAAATGTTTCAAGCCAGGATACGCGAGAATTGTATGCAGGGTCTACATTTTTCACGGCTTTTCCAACTTAGAGGCTACGCAGCATATATGTTCCATATACGGATTTACTCAGAATCCGGAGTAGAAAATTTCTTGTGTATGTGTGTGTGTGTTATGATAAATTTATGTGTTTGACTGCCTATATTCCCAAAGTTTTTAAATATATCGAAAAAAGCCGAAACACCCCAACTAGATAATTTAATTTTCTATAAAAAATATTAACATTAAAGAAGTACATCTCAATTTTTTTTAACAAATATTATATAAAATTTTATTTAGTGACGACATTGCTTCATACAATTTGTATGGCAGTCGCCTATACACAATATGTAAGAAGACTTAATAGTTTGATACTTATTATCTCCATACCACCATGCTGTTTTCATATTCTGGGTGGGTAAAAAGGACTGACCTCCATATTATCTTATCTTGACATACATACCTACATGTGTTGTATAGTAAACAAAATATCTTAAAATATTCAATAATTTGGATTTATGGGTTTATAGTTTGGTACTTATTCTTCAACAATAAGTACATACTATCGCTATCGACAGATGGATCTCATGTGTTACGTGCGACTAGTTTAGTTAAAATATATACCAATGTGTGATTAAACAACGATTGTTATAATTTCGTTTTAAAAAAACCGTTACAATATGTATTTTTCATGAATATTTTTTGACTTGTGCCTTTCTTACTAACATGGTAATGACAAACTCCACATTGATATTTCAAAATGAACCGGACGGATATCTTCGATTATACCAATTTCATAATGATATACTTTTTGTATAAGAGACTTTTTGAAACTATTACAAACGCAAATGTGTGTTACAAGTGAAATAATTTTTTTCGTATTTATAAATGTCAAATGATTTGGGACAAGAAGTACGAAGACGTGGTGAAGAAATAAATAGGTACCACGTCGTCAAAAAAATGTTCGATATATAAGCGGAAATGTGAGATAATTTTTATGGGAGGATGTTGGACCGGACTGTAAATAATTAAAACTATTTAATCATACAAGGGCCATGTGATATGAATACCTTGAATAAATAATGTAAAAATAATTATTCTTACTTATTTAATCACAGGTGGATGTAGCATTATTAAAACACTTCTTAAAATTTTAAAGTCCTTTTTTGCAAAATAAAAACTACATGTGTGAGTGTGATCGATGAAAATTTGAATAAATTGTACTATTTTCAGTGATAGATGATAGGATTATACATAATTTTATATATTGTACACAATGAAGGTACACTTTTTTGCAGTTTCTTAAGTCTACTTTACGCGGACGCTGTTTTCAACGTGTTTCAGGTTTTCGACGAGGTTTTCAACACTATGGGCAAAAAAATAGAACATGTTTTCATCTTTTTTGGTAAAACAGAAATCTGTAAAATTATTCGCTGTAGTCGTTACAGACGAGTCAACATGGCTGCCATTTGCGTCGACTTTTGCGTGTGACATTCGCTCACGATGTATTTTGTTTATTTGGAAAGTGTCGAAACTTTGATAATTATGTAATAAATATTTAATATAAATATATTAAACATTTATTACATAATTTTACGATATACATTATTTATATTATATTGTGTATTTGCACATGTAATCGTGTAAACTGTGTAAAGTACTGTAAAGCGATGCTTGGAGTAACCTCTGTTTTGAATGCTGTTTTAAGCGTTGCGTGTAAAGCGATGTTTGGAGTGACCTCAGTTTTGAATGCTGTTTTAAGCGTTGTGTGTAAAGCGATGTTTGGAGTAACCTCTATTTTGGATGCTGTTTTAAGCGTTTCAAAAAGGGCAGCATTGAAAATAGTGTCCGTGTAAAGTGCACTTCACAATCCAATTACTTTTTAATTATATTAAGATTAGAAAAAAATTTAAGACCACGATCATTTGAAACTTCATAGATACCTGCATTATGTAGTGATTAATTAATGGCTTAATTTGACATCCCTTTGAAATGTTTCACTTTCATTTATGATTCGTCAACTATTAATTGAATTGAAATCGTTTCTCTATAAGTACACTTATTGCTGAATGGATGAAATCATTCAAGAGACTCCAGTAAAGAAATAATATATTATGCTAGCAAGAGAAATAGCTCAAACAAAATTAAAATCGTGTTTGTTTCATTCAATTTCAACTTGAAATTTCTAGATCTCACCAGGAACTTTTCATCAGTTATAAACCCTTGAACAATTCCTTCAGTCATACATAGTTTACCTTTATGTGAATTTTTGTCCGTTCCGCGTGCGGGTTTTGCTTATTCTTTGATCCCACATATAAGTGTTATTCAGTATCGTGGAGATGAAATAATAAATGTTTGTGGTCGGAGTCGAGCGGTCTTTTGTCCTCTACCAAACGTGGTTTCCCCCAGGGCACGGTATGCTGTCCTCTACTATCCGACTAACAACGAATAGTTGTGTTGTTTTGTTGCTCTGCCTCTCTATGTCGCTCTCAAAAAGTTGTTAGTTGTAATTGCAGGATATGTGGTAAATGAAATATGCAGACTTCAACATAGTTTCAAAAACAAACGAGTATATATTACAAATTGCAATAAGTTCTTGGTTTTGTCTGCATAGACACCTGCTTTAGGTATAGCTTTGAATTGATGTGGCTATATTTTTCAGTGGCAGATGTTGGAATTATGTGTGATACATTACCTTAAATATTTTAAGTTAACGTAATATATTGTCTATGTTTTCAAGTTCAAATTAACTGACAAATAAACGATAAAAAATGTATGAGGTTAACAATTGAAATAAATTGTTTTATTGACTTATTATAACTGTATTTTTTTTCGTCTTTCCGATGGTTAAACTCGGATTTTAGTGCTATGATGATTTTTCCACATCAAAAGAATAATTGACGGACGAAAATAAATTATAAGGTTAAAAAATTCGAAGTGAGAGTCTGGTGTCTGCAAAAGGGCTGATAGGCACGATCACGAATGAGATTATTTGACAACCGTGAATGAGAAGCCAAACGACTTATCACTATGCAACAGTGGTATACACTATTATATGTACACACGTAGTTAATATTGGACATGTATAACTAAAAATACTTATGAGAAAATGTACGAATGTTGAAAAAGCAACAAACGGATATCAGAATAATTATTATACGTGACGCTCCAATATTTCTGCAACTCCCGTGATTGATATCATGTATTATTGTGTGGCAGCGCCATGGGGCTGCAACATGCATGACCCAGGATTCTCTAATACTTCCGAAGATTTACGAAGATCGACGAATCACAGCGCACCGCTGTTGATTCGAGCCAATGTTCCTACAGATTATTCATGTGTTGATCGTTCAAAAGAGTAGGTAAATCTGCGTTTAATCTTTATCAATTAGTTTCGACCCAAGACATCACAAATTAATTATGTTATTATTATATTGTAATTTCATTTGTTTCGAATAAAACAGACTTGATCATGTAAGTAGTTCATTGATTGAAACCCTTCATCACTATAAATTATGTATTATCAATTATTTAATTAACTGACAATAAGCAATATCATACTTGGAGGTATATGTTATAAATAAAATAGAATCCATTTGAACACGCACATATGAAATATAATTTCTTCTGATGTAAATAAATAAATAAATATATACCCCCAAAATTGTCTAAGATTGAATTCATAGTGATTTATATGGTTAATAGAATTTCGGTAGCATCAAAAATAACACATTCGATGGATTCATTTCAAATACATAGTATTAAAGTATCTAAAACATAATATTTGTCATTAAATCATGCAAAACGATACTTAATCAAATGAAGATATCCACTGCAACAGCCTTGGAGATTTTTTGCCCCCTCTGAGCATCTTCACGTGTGTCTCATAAATATTGCACCCTCTCTCGCGTGCTTGTGAAATCGCTTCACATTCTTCGTCGCCCGCCCAAAATTCCACCCGCATCTCCCGTCCGTTGGTTGTGTTGAGGTAATCATCATAAATATTACACGTAGCCGAGTGGCCGCCCTGCCCCACGCAACTCTCCGAGGTGGACAGATGAAAAATTCGATTGTATATTCTTTATAGTGAGCTTTATCTATCCCCGGAGACAGCGGACCCTGAATTTCTAAAGAGGAATATTTCAGAAAGGATGGACATAAAAATAAGAATATTTATGTGAGACCGCGGGCCATCGACGTCAATAAGTGTACATTTATTTTCTATTTTTTTTAATACTGGCATGGCATTATAATGATGTTGGTTATAGAACAAGACAAATATACGTCATAGTATAAAGACTGATTTTTTTCTGTGAAGGATACTACAGCAGATAACAATGATTGGATAATATTAAGCCCGAGTAGTGATGGCTTTCGAAGATAACCACCTTCAAAATGTTGTAAATTTGTATTTTAACACATCAGTTATAGCATGAAGAGTATAAAACTTGATTTTATATATTTACAACGGAAGACTATAGAAATCATACCTTCTATTGACAGACATTGTTTGGTGTAAACACCTTTAAAGAGACAACAATTTATTTTACTTTGACCCAAAAAATTAAAGAAAATAACTACCTAATATTTTAGGTAGGTACCTAATATTTTCTTTTTACTTATTCACAATCTATAATATTGATTTATTCACTAGTTACCTACTAGAAAATGTGTATTGTATGAAACCGATCGTAGTCAAAATTGAAATTTAAAGTACAACTAGTTGCATGTAACACATGAGATCCAATTGTCGATAGCAATAGTTTGTATAGCTGAAGAATACGTACCAAACAAGAAACCCTTAAAACCAAATTAGACAATATTATACAATACTCTGTTTTCAATACAAAACATGTAGGTATGTCAAGATAGGATAGTGTGGTGGTCAGTTCTTTTTTGCTACCCCGAATATGCAAACAGCATGATGGTATGTACGACGTACGTATGCATGTATGGAGATTAAGTATCAAACTATTGAGTCCACTTATTATATACCTAATTTGCAAAACACATTGTATGAAACGATGTCGTCACTAAATTCGATTTTTACAGTCTCAATTGTTGTTAGTTTTTTTTTATTTTTTCATTAGTAAAAAAAATGCAATTTCTTCAAAATTCAAAAACGAAAATAAAAGACATTTTTGCTTTAGCAATATTTTGAAATATGTGACATGTTGTATATAATAGAAGTCGGTTTGCATTGTTTCTTCTTCCATTTCATAATAGTGTACTGTCCAAAGACTACGAAAAATAAAATTGATATTCGCATAAACTATTTATTCCATATTGGCTCATATGGTCTAACATTCACGTAGACACTTATTTTGGTGTATAAACCCCTCTGTTGCTCTCTCAGAATATATTATTATTGCTGCATTTATTTTCATACGTATGATGTATGGAAAGGTACAATCGTATTTTGTATACCATTGAAATATCTTCTATGCATTGTTAGTAGAACTTACTACATTAGAAATATGCAAAAATATCTATTGATGTCTAACGATTTAAAAGATAAGAGTATAAATTTGTAATAGAATTCTTCGAAATTAATAATAAGGGAGTAATTCTTCAAAAATAATAATAACTAAGGGAAATTGTATTCCCTTCGTAGAATTCTATTTTAAATTTATAATAACTAGATGAAAGTAACACATGAGTTCCAACTGTCGATGGCGATAGTATGTATCTATATAGGTAGTGTAAGAAAACGCCAAAATCCATACATGTTATACATGAAAATAAATAAATCCATATTATTGAATATGATATAAAAATATTTTGTTTTCCTATAAAAAACAAATATGTCAGGATAGGGTAGTGTGAAATTCAGTCCTTGTTTCTTATTCCGAATACATAAACAGCTTGATGTTATGTATGTATGTATGAAGATTAAGGATCAAACTATTGAGGGTCCCCGATGATATTGAGTACCTAGTGTATACTGCCATACAAATTGTATGAAACGATGTCGTCATATAAATTGTATGAATTGATAAAAAAAGTTCCGATTCACTCTATTCATCATATAATTCTTTTTAGAGAAAATTAAATTAAATGGTTGGAATGTTTCGGCGTTTTTCGGTTAAAAAAAAACAATGGATATATAGGCATTAAAACAAAAATTTGTCAATAAAAATATTTATATCAAAAAAGTTTGAGAAACCATGGAACTTATTTATAAAAATCAGTGTGATATTTTGTATTTGTAAAAAAATTTCATAATCCCTGATTGAAACAAATATTTGAAATTCTAAGGGTAAAACTTTTGTAGGCCTATCACTAAATTTTCTATTCCAAATTCTGAGTTTATTCATATACAACATGTATGGATGCGTCTTAGTTGGTGTTTTTTTGACTTCAAAGTTGAAAAACCATGCAAAAAGTCTACTACTGCATACAATTCTCCCACACGGGACTACGATTAATAGTGTCGATTCATTAAAAGAAAAAAAAAGTTGGCATCATTTTCAATTAACTTGCATCAAAACAACTTATAGCATCACTTGGAATTACCTACCTCGAGAATATCATCTTGGCCAAATGTTTTTTTTAAGGAATCTTGTTGATTTGATTTGAAGGCTGGAGAAGATACATGAAGATACATAGGTATCCAACTATACCACAGTATGTTATTTTTGTGCTACCCTTTATTATTTATGCAACCTAGATTTAAATATACATAAGTATTTATTTTAATACATATGAATGAAACCAGTTTGTTTTAAAATACTAGTTGATTTATTTTGCATTGTGCTAAAGAAGGCGAATCAGTTATAATGGGTATAAAAAAGCTGTTCGTCACAAAATTGAATTTCTTCAAAATGGGTCAAATCATCTTGGATATGTATGATATACTAGTGTATGCGGTGGCATGTTTCAGCGCTTCATGTACCTAAATACATACATATGAAAGTAAATATGTATTAACACATAATTGCACTCATTCTAGAAGAGGAAATACAAACTTTAAAATACCGGATGCGATTTAATTTCCCGCCCCGCCATAGTCGCGTGACGTCACGTCGGACTTGTTTCCAACTAAAATGGCGTTCTCATTTTGAGACAGCGCCATCTCGACACGTAAGGGCGAAATTGATACACTTAATCGCTTTTTAACTGCATTCACGTACCTAACTAAATAACGATATGCATCTACTTCAATTACGTAAAACACAATTAAACAATATTCATAAATTTGTTTTCATGTCTATTTGTAAATTATAAGATGACATTCCAAAAGGTTCTGGTATTATCAGTCTAACCGTACGCTGTTGAGCCGTGGACTATACGCTCTTCTGATAGTAAGATGATTGATGTTATTGAAATATGTATAGTATTGGAGAATGCTGCGTATTTCGTAGACAGCTAAAAGGACTTGTAAATCCATCCTAAATCAACTGAAAATAAAACACAGACTGTTTTCAAAGTATAGCAATATTTTATTTCCAAATATATATGATACTTTTGGTTTCACTTTTGTAAAAACAATAAAATGAACTTCCGTACTACACCGGATCTTTTAATAAACTGTTTAAGTGATGCAATTTCTCCAAGTAGACTGTTTACAAAATCACGTAGGTAATTCCAAGTCACTTGAGCTAGTCAGTTGTCACGGAATTTCTGCAATAATTTGAGTTGAACTCGTAGTTCAGTAGTGAGGTCTCTTTGGTCACGGATTAGGTGTGTCAAACAACGAAACTCGTAAAACAAACTTGAATTACCTACTTACTTCAAACTTAGCAAATGTTAAGAAATAAACGTAAATGTCAAATAGAATTAACGTTAACCCCTGAACAGAGCCTCCAAATTGACCTGAGCAGTGTATATTTTTTATTTGTTTGATACCTACATTATACATTATATATTAGGTATGTAGTGCTGAAATTAAGTTCGGAGACTTCAGAACCAATTTCTTTAGGATTTAAATATTCGATCTAATCTTGGGAATGCCGATCTTTTTTGATCTTCAAATGAAAATGTCATATAATAAGTTTACTTTACGAAAAAAACTGAGCAACATCTAACTACACTTAAGACAGCATATAAACCTTAACACCCCTTTTTCAAACTTTGCGTGAGCAACTCTGTAGAAGTTCATTTAAAAAAAAAATCACAAACTTTGTAATACTTCCACTTTACAACTTGTGAATAAGTTATAGCGCTTTCGAGCTTGCGGTCATCATTAGTTACCTTTTATTTCTAACTTCAAAACTATAGACAAACTATCTAACTACTGTGGAAGACGTAGAAGTAATGGAAGGGGGTGGGAGTAGGGGTTTTTGGTGACAGTAGGGGGGGGCTAATAATTTTAGAAGGGGAGAATTCACTGCCGGGTATTGTATGTTCGGGATTTGATTTTTTGGTACTCTATTAATTTCAATTATCTCCAATCTGTCTAATTTCTTCTCTTTTCTGTATTTATAAATTATTTCCACATCTTCATAATTGAATGAATGTCCCGTTAATCTGGAATGGTTAGCCATGTCTGAATTTATGGAAAAGTTTACTCAGCCTATTCCCGTTCACTCATAGACCCAGCATATCTTTTGATAACAACATATATATTACTTTCATGTCCATAGTAAAATCAGCGAATACAGTTTTATAGGATGAGTTCATTGCACGTACGTAACTACATAGTAACACATTATCAATGGCAACGATAGTAATTAGCTCAGAGTCTTTCCGATGTGATGGCTGATGTGAACTTTAACTAAGCATCGCCTTATCGCAGTCTCCTTCATCTATTGCAATCGCGGCACTGGGCGGGACTGAGTCACGATTCCACTAACTTTAAATTGATTCCATTAAGTAGTTCGCATCGATTTTTCAGGTGTCAAGAGGTGACAGGTATGTGTGTGTGTATTGCGTTGTTTAACAATTTTCAAATTATAACCTCAATTTCCCCTTTAACGTCATCCATCAAGGTGCCCGATCTAAACTGTGGTGTATTTTTTATGCGTAGGTATATATTTTAGATCTACCACTTTTTTAGTACCTAACAGAACGATTAGGTAAAACTATCATATTATTGAATATGTTAATAGCTTATCTAATCATTCCTGATTGTTTTCATGCTTTGTGCGAAAGTTGTGACGAAGCATGCTTGAATTGTTTTATTTTATAAATACTTCACTGCACATTGTTTTCCGAATGCCAATTTGCTATTCGTTAAGTTCTACATATAATCCATCCCAAGGAACGAAAATCTCCATATTAATTAATAGGCGAAGCGAAAACTTCAATTCCTTTTTGACCAAATTGTGTGCACGGAGGGGTTTGGGATTTGGCTTAGTTAAAGTTTATATGAGGAGGAGTGTAGAAGCTAAAATTTATCCAAAAAATGTTAAACAAATACAGTTAAATATCCTTATGTTCATGCTTTGTAGTATTTTTTATTTGAGTTTTTTTTTCATTTATTTATTCTTTGGTTTTTAATGTATGTACTTTCATGTTTAATTTACCTTTCTTATATTTTTTTTATTTTTCTTTATATAGCCTCTGCTACCATTGAAATGTCTAGATGTTTATAAATTATTTTTCTTTGGTTTATGCTGTGTCATGTAATATTTAATTTTGTAAAGGGCTTTGAGCCGTGTATCAATAAATAAAAAAAATAAAAAAAATCAAATATTTCACGTCAAATCATAGATTGTTTACTTTCATACTACTGATATAAAATACAGTTGTTTTAAAATCAAATACAGAGCATGTTAAAGAAAAATACTATGAAACAATATAAATGTAACTTAAAAATTAAACAATTAATCATAGATCAGGGAGACAAGTCCCGTCAAATAGTGGAATCAAAACCCTCGTGGTTACACATATCACGGATATAATTATCTTATATCCATGATTTATCAAACTTAAAAATTTAATGAATTATTACGTTCGAATTTTTATCTCTGCACGATCACTAGGTATCTAGTATTTATAATTATTTGATTTTCTTGTAATTTTATGTAGTGCCTAAGGAAAACTGTTTTAAATATTGTTTATTAGATTTTTCGCCAAACGATCAAATCATAATGTGAAATTAAAAGTTTGAATTGCGTAATATTCTAAACTGTCTTAAACGCTTAAGTATCAACTAAAAAGATTTTCCAAATCAAACGTATGATTATATGTTTGACTTTATCTTCATAGTTTTGCCTGCATTGGTCTGGGCCGTACATTTTTTTTTCGAATTCACATATGAAAGGGGTCTTAAAATTTGCTTATTTGGATACTGTTAATCTAAAAAATACTAAAAAAATATTCATTACTACTTTTGGCCCTCTACCAGAAGTCAAAATTTTCAAAAAATATGTTTTTTTTGGGAGGGAGTCAATTTTGGTTAATTTCGGAAGCCCAGTCAGACAGAAGATCTGATCGGGCTGTAATAGTTAATGTGATCGTATGTACATATGTTGTTAATAATAAAATTCTCTACCCGCAAATTTCAAACATCCAAAATAAAATACGTTTTCTAAAAACATTCTACAAGGCCCAGCTTCAAGTATCGGTAGAGGGCCAAAAGTACTATTGAATCGGAAAATTAAAAATGTTGTTATAATCTAAATTTTTATGCGCAACTTTTGAGACCTCTTTCGCTAAAATATGTCAGAAAATACAATTCTTCATACATGTACGACCCAGTCTAATGTATATCCATGTCCATTATAAACATCCTAATCCGAAATTACCTAAAGCTCTTTTTCATTCAAAAATAACTTTTTGTGCGTTAATGAATAGGTATTGAATGATGCCTACATCTACATACATAATATTCTCGACATCCTTTGATCTGTTGAGCGACCCTTTATTCTTCCTCCTATATAACCGAGACAAGCTTTTACCTTTCATCATCAAATGTTCTTAAAAAAATGAATACATCATATCAATCTCGTGATACACGTGGCAAAACACTGATGATACATTCACCCAAATAATTTCCACGAATCACTGTAGGTACCTACCATAAAGTATAAATATTTGAGATTATATGACAATTTGATATTTTCTATTCAAACTGTTTCTAGTTGTTTCTGACGCAGTTCATGGTTGATATCTGTGCGAGAACACTGTCACCTCATTTATAAGGACTGTTGCCTTCATTGTTTACAAATAAACCAACCTTTTAATATATGGTGCTACAAAAAGGTTTCTTCGTTACTTCAGAAACGGCAATAGTAATAATGTCCAATTTTCAGGTGATTGATACTGTTCGCGCCATTTAATTGATATAAAAATAAGATAAAATAAAATGCACTGCTTTCGATGAATTGTGATGCCTTTGTGTATTGCCGGAAGAAGTAATGCACTAAGCCAATGGCCATTGGCAATCAAGAGGCTTCTTCTGGGATTCATCGTCTTCATCCGCACTCATCACCGCTTCTACTACCGCTTTATAAAATAAACCGCCTACCTACAATGCATTGCCAATATTCGCGCCTGCGAGTTGGCAACACTGAAAACAAGAGACTTCCCGCTTGTCATTCGAAGAGTACGCATCTCTATATTTTGTCCGCATCTGTGTGACCGCCGCTTTTCGCCGCTAAATGAAATAAAACCCGTATACTTTCCAACCGCTACTTTTACCGCAAATTCTTCGCCATCTTCACCGCTATCGTCTACAATAACATCGAAGTTCATAAACATTTCAACAGTTTTTCATCCGCTACAACCGCTTCATCAAACTTCAAACGCCCGCTATCACTGGAGAAGAAGAGTGCCCTTTGCCCAAGGATCTGCCAGCCAATTAAAGGTAAGTGCATTGCTTCCTTTTGGGTTATATACTTGGTGTCATATTTATCGAACTACAGGGCATAAAAATCGCTCATAAAATCAATTTACCAATATCAAATTTGTCAATTTTGCAATGAACCAGCAAATCCCCGCTACACCAGATACTCATTATTCAAATATATTTGAACTTTCAAAATTTGCATTGATAAGGGAAGGGACACGGAAGGAGCCTCCACGTAGATTGAGTTTCGGTTAACTTCGGAAAAGCAATCGGGCGTCCCTGGAAACGGCAGAATGCCGGCCAATCCTTCCACCACCGGAGCACCAACCAATATGATGGTGTTCCGGACACGGAAAGTAAGTAAGTATTGATAAGGGAAATCAATAAGAAGGCATAATTAGTGAACGTGACAGTGATCATGTAAGCCAGCCGATGATTGGTCGTAAGCCCTGTAGGTTCTTTGAGTTCCTGGTTCTTTTAAATAATTCCAACCTCGTCTATATTGAGATGTTAAAAAGTTTGTTCAAAAAAATATGTTTCTAGTTGGTAAAATTACCGTTAAAAACAAAAGAGCTTGCGTATTGTTACACAACTTTCTTCTTCTTTTTAGCCACGTTCGATCCACAGCTGGACAGGCCTCTTCTATAATTTACCATTTAGTTTAAAGCTGATTGGTAACCGAAGGGGTTACCAATCAACAGTAGTTAGTAACCATGGGGGTTACTATTAAATATATGTGGTAACCAGAGGGGTTACCAGTAAAGAGAGTTTACTATATCCCAAGTGGATATGATTTGAAATAAGAACACAAGGACAGTGGTTTAGAGAGAAGAAGAAAGAATGGTCAAAAGAAACAATGAGTATATTGATCACAATTAATAGTTGGCTTAAAGGTAAATTTACAATTGATGAAATAACTTACAAAGGAACTTTCTCACGATGAGTAGGTATAACGAGCGAGTTAGCGGGTGTGTTCGAAGTGTCCGAATCTTCGCATGGTGAAGTACCATCGTGCTCGCGAGGTCGAGAGATGACCGGTGGTCGAGAGACGAAGTGTCGGCGAGACAGCGTGGTCGAGAACGGCGGCGTGAAGTGACGAACGAAGTGACGAAAATACGGAAATGAAGTGACGACGTGTAGAGGTGTAGACTCCCTTAAATAGTGCTGCGCTGGGGGTAGCAAGTTCAATGTCCTCGAACATTCTAGACTTATTTATTTGAAGTGTCATACCTAGTTGAGGAGTATTGTCACCAGTTAGACGTTGCGGGCGATGAACTCGGCCTAGCGATAAACAAATGTACTTGCCGTCGCTAGGCGCGCGCTCGAAAGAAATTTCGAGATGTGGTCTTCCACAAGTTCCTTCTTGAGCTGTTTTCTGCCATCCACGTCCCGCACGCCAGACAATGTCATCTTTCTATATTTTAGTGGTCTTCCTTTGCCTCTTTTGTTGGTCCAGAGCTTCCACTTCAGGATTCATCTAGGTGACCATCTGACACTGTCTAACCTCGTAACGAGCTTGTCAACTGTCATTTTTCCCCATTTAAATTATTGTCCTAGTGTCCTTTTCCTCTGCAATGAAACTCAAAATAGAAAATAACAGATCATTCATAATATGGGAATGAGAACAATTTCAAAATGTAACAGATATACCTACAAGAATAAACCTAATGTTAAATAAACCAAAAATTAATGACAGTAAAGCAATACATTATATTATACAACACATTAACTTTGATTTTCAAACTCAAAAATAATATGCTTCCAAAATATATGCAGAAAAATATATTGTTCAATGCCAATGTTCACGCTTACCCTACAAGAGTATGTCAGGATTTTAGACTTCCAAAAACGAGATTAACAAGTACACGAAATTGTTTATACCATAAAGGTCTCAAAATATATAATAGTTTGCCACCAAACATAGAAGAAACCACAACTCTTGCCACCTTTCGTAGGCTAGGTGCTGAACACATATGTAGTTAAAAAATATTAATGTTCTCCATACTTTTATATGTTTTAATAATTTAGTGTCATACTCTGTACCATTATTTATTATTGTATAAAAAAAATTATATACTTTTTGTTTACACTAGATGCATTAATTTTGTATTTTTTAAGTCTAAATAAATGTTACTATTATTATTATTATTATATTTTTATTTATAACTTCTATAAATTCTATAGTAGTTATGTAAGATTTTTTGAAAAAAGAAACTAGTGAAACAAAGCTGTATTGTTAATTATTTTAAATAATTAAATTCACAAATAAATTTACTAGGACCAATACAAATATATTATGTACCTACCTACATTCATACTCGTATGTATAATTGTATAATTACCTACCACGGTAAACAAAAACTAAGTAAAAAGCCAAATGTCTATATTTTTTATGTGACAAATAAATATAGGTATTTATTATACCTATTGTGATGCTATAAACTGTTATAGGTAGGTACACCATGGTATGTAATATATAAAGTTGGATGGTATAAACAGTGATTTAATGAGTTATTGATGGTCAAAGAAAGAGGGTTAAGTCTTCGATATGGAAAATTCATATACAAAGTCACTGGGCTGGGCTTAGGGTTCAGAGTTATAAATATTAAATTAGCAATAATTAATATATCTCCAACAAATACTACTAAGTAAGTATAAATGTGTATCATTTCAAACGCAAACGTCAAAATTTATTGCAAAAAATGTAAATAAACTAATATTTTTTATTATGGTATTTATTATTTTAATTAAGGTATAAAATAAATCTTATTTTAAACATTGTAATAAAAAAAATATTGTGTCACATAGTAACCATAGAGTAGAAGAATTTTCTGTTCGATAAATAATTATTTCTTTGATTGTTTAATGTAAATAGATCAAAACGGGAATAAGGACAACAATAGTTCTTTATGAGTTCTAATTAAGTTGGTTTTAATACAATACCTAATGGCAATTACCCAGCCAGTGTACAATATATTTATATATTTAGTTGGTAGGTATATGAAATAATTTTAAACAAAAAGAAGCAATACTTAATAAAATATTTAAAAATTTAACCGGTTTCGTGCAATGAAAGTTTCGAGTATTCAATGCACATATTATGTACATAATGTTTTGAGCTAGTGATAAATGCACATAATGTTTCGAGTAGGTAGAACCTTACTTACTTTCCGTGTCCGGAACTCCATCATATTGGTTGGTGCTCCGGTGGTGGAAGGATTGGCCGGCATTCTGCCGTTTCCAGGGACGCCCGATTGCTTTTCCGAAGTTAACCGAAACTCAATCTACGTGGAGGCTCCTTCCGTGTCCCGCATTTAGGTAGAACCTAAATGCGTTTCGCGTAGGTAGTAAATGCACACAATGTTTCGACTAAAATATGCACATTATGTTACGAGTAGTCAATGATATGATGTTTCGACTAATACATGCACATTATGTTAAGAGTAGTAAATGCACATAATGTTTCGAACAATAAATACACATAATTTATCGAGTAGAAAATAAATATTTTGCACTTTTTCGACTAGATAGTTATTTTGATTTTAGTTTCGCTTTAAATTGCAATCGGGTACTACCTCGACGGATTCCCGTCCCGCAGACGGTCCAGTGTATCAGTGGGCAAAAGTATGATAAAAGGAGCGGGCGTGTCCAGAAGCGCACGGGTTCGAATCCGAGGAAGGGACGAGGGGGACATAAAAGTAATCAGTGTAAAAGTTCTCTTCGGATAATAAGCTTTTTAGTTGGCCATCGCGAAACCTCGGATATTAAAAGCGATGAAAACGCGAAGGGCTTTTTTATGAAATGTCCATTAAGATTCTCGTTAACGAACCCATTAAACTTATATTGATAATTAGGAAAATATGTGCGTTGTGAATGCAGACAACTGAATCTCGTATGTAATTGTAAAATAGTTTCAGCAAATATTTAGAGTTCAGTAAATTAAAATATGTTTTGTATTTTTTTTATACAAGGTATCTCAAAAGAAAGTTTATATTTGTATTCAGACTTCTTGGTGCCTGAACTGCAAAGCTTTCCTGGCTATAACCAAAGAACATGGTTCCAGCAGGACGGAGCAACGTCACACACGTCCAATTCATCTTTGCCACGAGTTCGTGAAATTTTCCCAGGCAAATTGATCACCAGGAGAGGTGACATAAATTGGCCTCCACGCAGTCCTGATTTAACCCCTATGGACTTTTTCGTATGGGGTTATCTTAAATCTAAAGTTTACGTCAGTAAACCGACTTCCCAGGTGCATTTAAAAGAAAATATCCGTCACGAAATGGTAGCCATCACTGAGTCCACCTCTGCGTCATAAGTAATTTAATTGTTCGATTAAATGAGTGCTGCGAACGCGAGGGTCTACATTTGGACGATATTATTTTTAAGAAATAAATTCCCAAATTGTGTACTTTAATCATTAATAAACATTTTTTCGATACACGGCTTACTTTTTTTTAATCGATCCACTAAATATAAACTTCCTTTTGAGACACCCTGTATTAAATGTACCTACCTACCCAATAACGAGCACATTGATACAGTTATGACCATATGGGAATTTCAGTTTCGCTACTTCGCTATTACCACCACTCCCGCTTCGCTTATGGGGACTATTCAGTAATACGCTAGAATGATCAACAAAAAAACAAAAAGCTTGACATAATGAGTATCTCATTAGGCCCTTTACATTAGAAATATCTGCACCTAGGTGCAAAAATAATAATCGACAAGTGAATCACAAATCTCCAAAAAGGTGTGGCAACTTTTTACTGTGTGAACGTCATATTTATATCTAACGATTGGTTGTCTGGAAATTGATTAAAAATGTCTCGTCTATAGAAAACTTTTTCAGTTTAATTAAATAAATATTTTGATGTTGAAACAAGAACACATCATTGTGAAATTGTTAATAATGTGTATCGTTCCTGACTTTTTTAAGAAATTAATTGTTTGAAAATAATTGAAAAGAAACAATCTTGGGTGTATGGTTCCAATTGATTTCCTCCAGGGCCCCATTTGACCACGTGTGAAACGTATATTTTTTGTTATACTTACTTAATAATTAGCAAAATTTACGATAAAGAATTATTACGATTATATAGGTATACATCATTGTGATCATTATTTCGATTTAAAGACATAATTAATAACTTAATTTCTTTAATCTTAAAACATTTTAATTCATTAGTATTTTTTTACAAAGAGTATAGATAATTTCTTAAAAAATATAAACATGGGTGGTAAAAATATAGATGGATATAGGTATAGATAAAAATATGGATAGGTGGTAGCTGAGCGGTTAGCGCACTGTAATAGTAATCAAGTGGTCGCGAGTTCGAATCCTGCCACGACCGATTTCATTTGCCTACATCACAAGCATTAATGCTTAATTTAAGGAATGTATGAGGATGTACATATATGTAATTGTTGCAAAGACATATTTAAAAAATATAGTAACATTATTTAATCATTTCAATGTTGTCGATCGCCGTGGCATAGTGTGGGAAGTTGTTAAACTCTGTTCCAGTATTCATGTATAGTACCCCGTATTCAGTAACTATTGTAACTAAATAAGGAACGTTCAAAAATTGTAGATTTTAGATTTACGGTCTTATTTAAGCGTTATAAAATATAAATTTGGACTAAATGGAATAGGAACGTACCTATATTGGCCGGAACGTTCTTAAAAAGTTACTGAATCAGACGTATTATGAATAATTATGAAATTTTCATAATTTTTTTCGTAATTATTCAAAATATGTCTAATTCAGTATCTTTTTAAGAACGTTCCGGCCAATATAGGTACGTTCCTATTCCATTTAGTCCAAGTTGATATTTTATAACGCTGAAATAAGACCGTAAATCTAAAATCTGCGATTTCAGTATGTTCCTATTTTAGTTAGGTACAATAGTTACTGAATACGGAGTAGTATATCTGCATATAAGTTTTTATTGAAATATATTACAAAAAATAGAAAATATATGCATATTATTTATTACAATTTTTTTATTTAAATTTTAAATAAGCGTTTAAAATAAAAAACGTTCTATGCACATTTTCAAATAGTAGGTATAGGTACATTTTTTAAAAAAACAGGCTCCATTTTCACTTGTTTGCTTTCTATGTAAAATTCTAACTGTTAAACTTATGTATAATTACTACTTAACAAACAGTGGAATTATGTTATAAAAGTTTTTTATTTTTAATGTTTATTAAAAAAATTTAAGAAATTTTATTGGAATTCCATCAATAACTATTGATCAAAAAATTAAATCTAACAAAATTTTTGTAAGTAGGTTTTGTAATGAAGTGTTTATTACCATGAGAATGATACTATGTCGTAATGAGGAAATAGAGCAAAGAATTTAAGAACAAAAAACAATAATCGTTGTATTTCCAGACTTAAAAAAAGAGTTCCAGACTTAAAGTTTAAAGAAATTGATCACGAGTCTTTATTATTTGCATGGAAAGTTAATTGATATATTGTGTCTAGACGATTTTTGATTTCCCTAATTAAGTGGTATAGTTCTCCGTAATTGCTTTAAATGGGGAAATAATTACAATTTAATAGGATTAACAAACACATTTTCATTATACAGTATCACTATGCGGTAGTTCGCGGGTCTTGCTTCAATAAATTATTTATTAGTGGATTGATTTCCGTTATAAGAAAGTATTAGTTTGCCATAATATTAAAAAAAAGAGATTACGTAGTATTAAATTTACAATTTGCAAAGAAAAAAACACTTGAATTTGGCAAACTAGCGAATTAAGTATTTCGTGTAAAAATTCACACTATATAAAAATAAATATTAACAATGTGAATTATAGTTTATTACTAGACGGTGCGAATATATGTGATCTGTATACTGATGACAAAGTATGATTGGCAGAATGTGTGCAATGTTTGGTTAAAATGATATTCAATGATGCATGCAAAATAGACGGAGAAAGTTTTTTGAAAAATTTTAACATCTCTATAGAGACGAAGTTGGAATAGTAGGTACGTATAAACCAGCCGATGACAGGCCTTGATCTCCCGATTCTCCTATAATAATCCAACTTCGTATCTATTGAAATGTTATCTTTTTTCATAAAATATCAATGACTCTCGACATGGAAAAAAAAACAATTTTTACATATATGCAACTAAAAAAAAATATTAGTCTGAGAATGAACTAGTATTTTTAGTAGAATATTAGAAATCGTATTTTTACTATACTTGGTCGTATATTTTCGATGAAGTTGGAAGAAAATTCATTCCGATGGAATAAACGTAGGTATAAACATAGGGGAAAGTGTGGTCAAACAGTAAAATCAAACCTTTTTTGATTACCTATATAATGGATACAATTATCATATGGAGTTCTATAATGTCTTGAAATATGATAATTTTATGCATGATACGGGTTAAGGTGAGGGTTTTGATTTCATCGTTTGACAGGACATGCTCCCCGAATGGAAAATTATCATGAAGACTAGCTGACCAAAGAATGTCTCCAAACGAGCATGATCGAAAAAGAGAATAAATTGAAGAAGGAAAATAGAAATAAATATCGAGACAAAAACAAAGAAACAGACTGTTCACATCAACGTGGAGAAGGAATATCGTTCAAGAATTTTCAGATAATAATAGTTTTCCTGGGATATGTTATTCCATAGTATACCTGATAAAAGTCATATGCGCTATCACAGGGTAGACGCCAAGAACGAGCGAATCATGGATATTAGGCAGATCTGTGAGAACAAGAATATTGCAACTGCGATGAAGCAGAGCCTGGAGAAGGTTTCGGAGGAAACACAAACAGGATGGAGCAGTCACGAATTCATTAGATTATAGCCAATGATGCACCATAAGGAAGTCGCTTTCCCGGAAGATCATCAAAAAAAGAGTAATAGCGTTGCTGAAGCCCATCCCCAAAAGTAACTTTAGGATGAAAAAAAAAACACATCAGCGATGTAGATAGAGATGCAGAATAAGGAGAGGTTTTTATTTTATTTATTTATTTATTATTATTAATTACAATCCAAATCTTACTAGATAATATCATAATATACAAATAATTGTAGGTAATATAAGCATGTACATAGTAATATAGACATATAAAAAGTAAATTTAAGTTGTTTCATTTCTAATAAATAAAATTTTAGTATTTCACTTATGTTTACATATTTTAGGCTAGGTTTCTCTTTTAGTTCAGATCTTTTGTTACTAGCTCCCTCACTAGTCACAGCCTATGCTAAGGAAAGCTTGTTTAATTTTACTATCTCTTATGTTGTTTATTTATAATATGCGCATAAATAAACAACATAATTACATACGCATTCATACACATACGTATATTTTCTTCGTAACTTTTTCATTAGTATCAACCGTTATTATTACATTTTACATTTTATTTGTTTGAATTATTTCCTTCCAGGATTTTTTCATCTATTTCATAAACCCATCTTTTTGGTAGTTTTTTTTTAATTATTTTGCATTTCGAATGTTTATAATATTTTATGGTAAACTGTTGAAAGTTTTCGTTGAAAAATATCGTACGTTACGTTGTCCAAAAGTTGTTTTAATATATGGTATATTTAAGGTATTTGTTGTTCTTAATCTAGTGTGTTTATATTGTTGTGAGCTAGGGTCGTATTACAAGAGTTATTTGAGAAAAATGTAAGAAAAAGGTAAGGTCTCGTACTGCGAGAATACTGCTTACCTACTGGACCTCATTTTTTTACATTATTCTTAAATAACTCCCATAATATGACCCTTAGTTTATTGGTCTTCTCTTTTTAGCATGTATAATAGTAGTTTATTCGCATAAATTTTGAAACATAATTAATTTGTAAAAAAGTCTTTCTTTTGTCATTAGTCAATTTCATACAAACATTTATATTTTCAAAGAACCGTAACAACGAAATATTTTCTGCTACTAGACATAGTACACTAGTTTCTCGAATTCTTCGCTCACAAGTTGTCACTTCCTCGTTCGTGCTCCCAGCGGACGCATCGTTGACTAATGAATTATTCATAGCACGTCGCTTGTGTACAATTAAAGCAATCATGTGACCGTATAAAGTTTATATTTCCTTCATTTTTTGTATCATACTTACTTATAATATTTCTACACACAATATGGCCGCCGCCATGCTGATATTCCATATCCAACTAACCGCCTCGAATAAGTATCAATTTTCACAGAACAATTCAAAAAAAGCCGCGTCCATTAAAAATAATATCTAATTAACAAGATTTCCTACAAATCGTTTCTTTCATAATTTATATTCTGCTTTAACGAAGTATTCCAGTGACTGGAATATATCAGATATATTTGATCAAGTCGTTGGGTATTTTAAAAATTAAATGTCTGACATCCGAGTTGTGGGTCCCGATATTTATTCCTGGCGCTATTTCAGAATGTATTTGTTCAACAATAAACATCGAGTTTCAAATATTTTACGTATATGTTTTGCGAGAAGCGATATCAAATAAATAGCCTCGATGATTTCTACAAAAATGTGCACAGCAGCGGTGGGTATTTTGCCATCAGGTAGTCTGTTCCGTTTTCATTGAAATATATGAAAAACGACATACAGACTGATCACAGAAAATGAGAAAAAGAAAGAAAAAATAAAGAAAGACAGAAAAATACAAGAGAGAAGCAAAAAAATAAATGGAATTGAATAACGCAGATACAGAATTAAAGAATAAGGTATTTGATAAAATTATTAGTATTTTTACTCTCCACTTCTACAGAATAGTGGAAAGTCATGATTTGACGATTTTTAGGCGATTTTTTTACATAAATTTCTCAACGGGTATCATGTACAGAGTGCACACTAAGGGATTCGTCGTGGTATTTGTATGTATGGCGTACCTACGCCGTATACGCCGGATCCTTTTTATGTCCTCTCTACAGCCCAAACTATAAGTTCGATCCACTTCATATTTACATCATATGTGTAAAGTGCATAGACCTAGAGCTGATTAGTTTTCTATAGACAACTGTTGATTTTTTCTCTATGTTTTTATCATTTAGGTTGTCACCTCTACAGCCCAAACTATAAGTCCGATTGACTTCATATTGATATATAAATACATACCTACTTATATAAAGTCCATCAGTATAGACGGAGAATTTTTCAATAGATATCCGTAAATTTCTTGTCTATGATTTAATCTGTCGATATTTTCAAAATGCACTCACTGTAAGAAAAAAAAAATTTTTGTTTAAATTTTTGACACACTCTTCAAAAATGCATTCAGGGATAGTCAATCTTTAAAATAATCTATAGTCTATTATGCTAAGTGTGACATTGCATATTTGTTTGCCAAATATATAGAAGTAAAGTAGCTTCTGTATGGGAATATTGAGTGTTATCAATAAGTATTATGTATATAGATATTGTATGTGTTTCTATAGACAAATACCTATCTTTTTTTACTTTCCACTCTATGCATGAATTAGTATTCATCTATATCTACACACCATCATGCCACCTTCGTTACAGGGTAGACAGAGAGAACCGAACACCACATTTTTCTATCCATCTCCTCATCAACATTCATACATAGTCTCATACATGCTTGTCTACTGATAAAACAAATCTTTTAGGTACATCAGTTTCTCAACAGGTATGATGTAGACAGTACATACTATAAACTTTGTGACAATGTTTTTGTGTGTATGGTGAAATATGAAAATTTTTGCCATATTGCAAACTTATATTAGTATTTAATATAGAAATGTACTTCATTGAAGTGCATTAAGCGATTGTCAACCTTTCAAAAAGAAAAAAATTAACCTTTACTATGTAGTTTAGTTTGGGCACAATCCACTCGTTTTTTACGAACGTCCCGAATTCGATCCCTAGCAGAGGAGAAATTTATTTAAACTCATTTCTCGCCCAAATATTGCTTTTCTGGGCTGGTTACACTGGTTTGTTGAAAGAAATTGCCATAATGCAATAAACTCGCCACTTGTGCAGGGTGCAAGGGATTTTCTTATTATTATTATTATTATACCATCACGCCAATCCTCTATCCAGAGTAGGTAAATATTACCTAATGGTAAACTCTCTGGTACGATTCTCGATTTTTATCGCCTCATATATTATGTAGGTATCTAGATACATTAAAAGATTTTCATAAACCCGTTCTGTTGAACGATTTATATAGTTGACACTTAGAAAATTAGGGGGGCAAGTCTGGTCAACCGGCGGAATCAAAACCATCCATGTTTACCCATATCATGGATATAGTTATCTTATGGAATTATCTAATAGAAATTTATAAGATAATATTATATCCATGATATGGGTAAACATGAATGTTTTTGATTCCGCGTGTTGACCAGACTTGTCCCCCTGGAATGCACAATATTCACAGGTCTCAATATACATGCATACATACAAAAATACCATCACGCAATGTCCCTTACGGGATAGGCAGAGAGAACCGGACGCCACATTTTTCTACCTTGACACACATTCATGCAAATTCTTGTACATGTTCGTCTGTTGTTAACGCTTCTTACATTTACGTCTTTCAGAATATCTTGCACATGGTCGTGCCATCCTTTTCTTGGGCGTCCCCGACCTCCTTTTCCATTCTTGTCAGCTGTGTTTATTTTCTTCCTCAGACGTTTTTCATTCATTCTTCCCAAGTGGCCAAACCATCTCAATGTGTTAATTTTCATTCTGTTAATTATATCTTTCTTCATCTTAAATTCTTTCCTTGTGTCTTAATTTCGTACTCTGTCATACATCGTTCTGTTACAAATTCTTCTAAGGGATCTATTAGATATTTACAGGTTTCAATATCTCCAAAATCTTCTTCTTCGCAGCCTAATGCCGTCCAATCCTGGACGAAGGCCTCCTCCATCTCCTTCCACGCTACTCTATCTTGTGCTCTGGGGGGTCAAGTCTGGTTCAATCGGCGAAATCAAAACCCTCGTGATTACCCATATCATGGATATAATTATTATATGGAGTTCTACCATATCTTTAAATGTCATAGAACTCCATACGATAATTATATCCATGATATGGGTAATCACTAGGGTTATGATTTCGCCGGTCGAACCAGACTTGCCCCCCTGAGCAACCAATTGACACCAGCATGACGGCAGATGTCATCTTTCCGTCTCATTGGCGGTCTTCCAACACCTCTGACTGTCATTCTCGGTCTCCAATCCAGCACTTATTATTATCCTTGGCCATCTGTCTTCGGGGTATAAAGCCACGTGTCCCGCCCATTTCCACTTCAGGGAAAGAATGCGGTGGACAACATCTCCATAGTCATTAATATATATGTGAATAAATGACAGGAACTATATTGTTTAGAATCGTTATAAGAATCGAAAATATCTTGTAGGTACCATCTCCTTGTAACCTTATTTTTTTAATAGTGTAGAGCAAAAAATTGTAATACTTTTAAATGATTTTTCTGATTGTGCATTTGAATTACTTGTACCGCTTAAATACCCGCTGCGCGATGTCTCAATGTTCCGCTTTATAATTTTTATATTCAAACTCTAAATGAACCCAAAACATTATGTAATAGGACTGATGATATTATGCAAATTACATACGGCCAAGTTAACAATTAAAATATGTAATTGTTTTCAATCGTTACACTTGTCGTTTCTCGTGATGTAAGTTGGAACGATAACAATTCGAGTGAATATGTTATTTAACGTAATGTATGTGGGGTTACTTAATAACGTTGATAACATTGTATGAAATTAAATAATTGGAGGCATTAATCTCTTTTGTTATATTCAGAAAATTATCAGTACTAATATTATTTAAAGGTTCCCCATATATTGAAATCTATCAAATGATTTCTTGTACCTACTGATGTTCAGATTATTTTATTTATTCAGTTATTTATTTATCTTCCTTTAAATAGGTTATATAAACAAATATACTGCACACTGGCGGGCTAATTGCCATTAGGCAATTTCTTTCAAACAACCAGATCATATCATTTTTGTAAAAAAGTTAAGCAGATTACTTTGTAGGTATAGTTATTTATACTTAGGATTTCAGAGTGTGTTCAAAATTTTTAATTCCTCTTTTCACAAAACTCATATTTCATTTTAACTAATAGTAGTTTATGATTGAAATGATTAAAGTGTTGGTGTTTTTATTTCAATATTATAAAGAAAATCCTAAATGTAAGTAAATCGTTCACCCACTCCATCAAACTGAAAATATTGCTTGATATAGGAAAGGATCTTAAAACGCTGATTTTTCGCAATTCTCACTACCTTTATTTTCAGCGCTCTTTAGGCATGGTATTCACAATAACGACATTACCCCCTAATCAGTTACTATTGTAACTAAAATAGTAACATACTAAAATTGTAGATTTTAGATTTACGATCTTATTACACCGTTATAAAATATAAACTTGGACTACATGGAATAAAAACGTACCTATTTTGGCCGGAACGTTCTTAAAAAGTTACTGAATAAGACGTATTTTGAATTATTATGAAAATAATGGAAATTTCATAATTATTCAAAATACGTCTAATTCAGTAACTTTTTAAGAACGTTCCGGCCTAAATAGGTACGTTCTTATTCCATTTAGTCCAAGTTTATATTTTATAACGCTGAAATAAGACCGTAAATCTAAAATCTACAATTTTAGAACGTTCCTAATTTAGTTCCCATAGTTTCTAAGGTAGTCATCCAATTTTTAGCCGACTTATCAACTGAACTAACGGAACATCAGATAGGTCGGTGGCAGAGCGGTTAGCGCGCTGGGTTAGTAATCCAGTGGTCGCGAGTTCGAATCCTGCCTCGACCGATTTCATTCACCTATGCACAAGCATTTATTTGCTTATTTTAGGGAACTTAGGTAGATGTATATGTACTTTTTTAACAAGGACATATTCGTTTAAAAAAAATATACTAACGGAAGAGGTTATCAAATCGACCTGTTTTTTATGTATGTTTTGCGATAACTTTTTTATGTACCTATGTCTTGCGATAGCTTTTTTTATGTATGTTTTGCGATAACTTTTTACCGCGTTGTCAGATTTAGATGATTCATTTGTTATTACAAATGGGGTATCTTCCAATTGGTCCCATTTCAATGTGGTCTAGATCTCGTCATGGAATCCACGAGAAAATCATCAAACTCGTCAATTTGAAGTCGTCTGCAATGAATAATAATTCTTTTCCACGTCTTACGAATTCGATGATTTCTTTTTAATTAGAAAGGGGTTATTTCTGGGGTAGTCCTATTTGAACTAAGCCAAGAGGTATAGTGATGGGATTCATGAGAAATCATGAAACTCATAAATTTGCGAAGTATTTACTTGATTTTTCAATTTTGTCAATACTGACCGTGTTGAATAGGTATGTAGAATTCCATAATAATAGGTATTTTAAATCAAACAAATGATTTGGTCTACATATGTATTTTTTCCTGAATCCAGGACGACCGTTTCGACGACCGGAGTTGACATGGGCCTAATAAGCTGAAACGGTCGTCCTGGATTCAGGAAAAAATACATATGTTGACCAAATCATTTGTTTGATTTAAAATACCTATTATTAAGTATTTACTTATTATTGTACAGGCGAATTGAATGAACGATAATATTAGGTACCTACTTCATGCATACAAACCATTACACTGTTATCCTCATCAGGTAGACAGAGAGAATCGAATACCACATTTTTTGAATCCTGACACATTTAAATTTTGAACCAGTTTTTTTGGTGTTTTATATTTATTTTAACAAAACAAATAAAATTAGTCAAAATTACTTGTTTTCTATTTTTTCACACGTCAAAATAAAAATTATAAATAAATGAATTCATATATATTATTTTTGTATTTGTACCAATCTTTCTTTGTATATTTAAATAATTGTTAAAAAGTCGATTTCAAATTGACAACCAATGATTTTGCACAACGTAACATTTATTATACCCGTATCAAATTCGTTTTTTTTATTTCATAAATATTAATCTCTAGAATAATTAATAATCCTTATTTAAATTTCTTACAAAAATATTTGGACTCAACCGTCACTCATTAGATTATAATACGCGGATAAATACGACATTTTTTTTTCTTAATCGTTCCATCGTTTGCTTCTTAAAAAATGAAATGTCACCTGTGATTTGTCGGGACGACGATCATGCTCGGATGCGTGGTCCAGTGGATATGTGATTTCTTTATCAAGGAAATATACACAGTTCGAATCTCGGACGCTTATAGCAACGGTAGCCAGGTGATATTTGATACTTTTGACTTGTACCTACATTCATAGCTTGTGTCATCATTACTCCATGTTCTGATTTATTATTGCCATATTTAAATTGTATGATATATTTCATTGAAACATTGGTATTAACATCGACATTTTGAATTCATTGTAATACGAGCGGGCTGTGACCAAAACTTGTTTGTTCGAGGCAGGTTTAGTACTCGCGACCACTGGATTACTAATCCAGCGCCCGAACCCCTCTGCTACCACCAATTAAAATTTGATCTTGAATATTATTTTAAATTTGTTTAAATTTGTAAAATATCCTTAAATAATAATGTGGAGCCCAGTTCAGTTGTGCACTGTGTACATTTGTATTGCAGCAGAATTTAAAAATATATTTTTTAAAAAGTAAGATATTTATTTGGTAGGTACCTACTAATTTTATTGATAAAATAACAGTTCATAATGAAACGAATTAAATATAAGTGTTTATACAAAAGACCTTATAATATACCTACTTTAGTACATAAGGTCTTTGGTTTATACTTACTTTACAAGATTGATATCACTATTATTAATGTCGAGATATTAAAGTCGAGACGATATAATTTGGTAGATATACAAATTGCTCAGATGTCATAAGTATGAACTCTCTAAATAAGAGTATGTATTGAAAAATTTATGTAAAAAATGAAAATCATAATTCTTAACCATAACAAAGAGTGGATTCTCTATTTGCAAATTTTAGTCTTTTTGTAGATCAGGCGAGATCTATGTCATTTAGCATTATATCTTAGCGGTCTGTGAACAATTCAATGAAAAAAATTCCATTTATCAGGCGAGATCTATGTCATTTAGCATTATATCTTAGCGGTCTGTGAACAATTCAATGAAAAAAATTCCATTTATCAGGCGAGATCTATGTCATTTAGCATTATATCTTAGCGGTCTGTGAACAATTCAATGAAAAAAATTCCATTTATCAGGCGAGATCTATGTCATTTAGCATTATATCTTAGCGGTCTGTGAACAATTCAATGAAAAAAATTCCATTTATCAGGCGAGATCTATGTCATTTAGCATTATATCTTAGCGGTCTGTGAACAATTCAATGAAAAAAATTCCATTTATCAGGCGAGATCTATGTCATTTAGCATTATATCTTAGCGGTCTGTGAACAATTCAATGAAAAAAATTCCATTTATCAGGCGAGATCTATGTCATTTAGCATTATATCTTAGCGGTCTGTGAACAATTCAATGAAAAAAATTCCATTTATCAGGCGAGATCTATGTCATTTAGCATTATATCTTAGCGGTCTGTGAACAATTCAATGAAAAAAATTCCATTTATCAGGCGAGATCTATGTCATTTAGCATTATATCTTAGCGGTCTGTGAACAATTCAATGAAAAAAATTCCATTTATCAGGCGAGATCTATGTCATTTAGCATTATATCTTAGCGGTCTGTGAACAATTCAATGAAAAAAATTCCATTTATCAGGCGAGATCTATGTCATTTAGCATTATATCTTAGCGGTCTGTGAACAATTCAATGAAAAAAATTCCATTTATCAGGCGAGATCTATGTCATTTAGCATTATATCTTAGCGGTCTGTGAACAATTCAATGAAAAAAATTCCATTTATCGAGATAAAATCTGATAGAGAAAACAACATAATATACCAACAGAGATAAATTAACTTCTGTCTCAAATATTATTAGGTAGACAAGCATTTTTACAGAAAAAAAAAACAAAAATATCCCATTTATCGAGACAAAATCTGATAGGGAAAATAACATAATATACCAACACAAATAAATTTTCTTATGTCTCAGATATAATTTGGTATGAAACCAAGCTTTTATCAGAAAAAAAAACTGCGAAAATTCCCAGTGGAGATTAAGTTTTTAATTATGTTTTCAATCTGTTAATATTGTTAGTTGGTGTGTATTAAATTTTTATTTTTTGACAAAGTGCTCATCGGTAAGTTACCAAGGGAGCTTTAAAAAAGTGCCCATATATGGTATAAATAAATAAATGAATTAATAATCAGTCTCCAGTTACCGTAGGTAGGCAACGAACAAGAAGCCGAACATTATTAACCCAATAAAAAATGTAGGAATAATCTCTATGCCATTAAGCCACAATGTCCAGTCAGCGTTACAAATCGTTACAACATTAAAATAAATGTAACGAAATAAAAGACCAAAAGTTTAGACAAAGTGGCGTTGGTCACACGTTGGCCTGAACACAAAGGACAGCCGATACCTTGGGTCAGATAATGGACCACCGCTCCTTCTACCTACTTCGTCTGCTTCTTGTCATATGTCAACCCGTTTAGATGTTCAGATTCCGTAATATTTTATTCTCCAACGTCCGATCCAATCACAGCCTCCCGACTCACATCTTTTGTGACATACAATTTTACAACGCTCTCAGGGACTCTCAATTCAACAGTAATATTATTTAATTGCTTAATTTACGTTTATGCTCAGGTTATTTGGAAATGATTGCCTTAGGGAATAAAACTCTAAATGGGTGGTGGCAGAGTGGTTAGCGCGCGGGGTTAGTAATCCAGTGGCTGCGAGTTCGAATCCTGCCACGATCGATTTCGTTCACCTATAGCATAAGCATTTATTTGGGAATGTATGAGGTTGTATATGTACTTGTTCCAAGGACATATTCTTTCTTTTATAAAAAACCTGTCTTGTGCACATGTATTCATTATCTTGATAAAATGAATACCTAAATAAGTAATAATAAAAATAAAATTATTTAATTATACAAATAAAAAATATATTCACATAATGTGGTGGACATGATAGCCCGAAGCCAATATCTACTAGTCAACCACACTAGTAAATACATCAGTAGCAAGCATAAAAAATATTATAAATAAAAATTAATAAACATTACAATAAAAAAAATATTGATGAAAAATGTTATATTAAAAGGTATCTTTACATATGTTTTTATTTATTTATTTATTTATGTATTTATTTATACATTTATTTATTTATTTATTTATTTATTTATTTATTTATTATTTATTTATTTATTTATTAATTTATTAATTTATTTATTTATTTATTTATTTATTTATTTTTGTTACCTATTTATTTATTTATTTATTTATTAATTTATTTATTTATTAATTTATTTATTTATTTATTAATTTATTTATTTATTTATTAATTTATTTATTTATTTATTTATTAATTTATTTATTTATTTATTTATTTATTAATTAATTTATTTATTTATTTATTTTTGTTACCTATTTATTTATTTATTTATTTATTAATTTATTTATTTATTAATTAATTTATTTATTTATTTATTAATTAATTTATTTATTTATTTATAAATTTATTTATTTATTTATTTTTTTATTTATTTATTTATTTATTTATTAATTAATTTATTTATTTATTTATTTAATAATTAATTAATTTATTTATTTATTTATTTATTAGTTAATTTATTTATTTATTTATTTATTTATTTATTTATTTGTTTATTTATTTATTTATTTATTTATTTATTTATTTGTTTATTTATTTATTTATTTATTTATTTATTAATTTATTCATTTTAAACATTTTGTACGCGTGACATTAAAGGTGTTACACAATGACGGGATTGGGTTTGACGGATATGGCAATATCTTCCAACCAAGCATATCCATTTGGTTAAGATATTATCGATAAGATAATTATATCCACGAAATCATGAAGGGTTATCATGAAGGTTTTGATTGCAATGTTTGACCGGACATAACCCTCCGACTCTATCTGCTCGTGTCTCCACACCATAAAAATATTGAGTAGGTACCTAGGTACATAACTAAAGAAATATTTCATCCTACACGGAAAATTTAAAAGTTGCTAAGTAAGAGAAAAATAGATTATCTTTTTATGATGAAAAGTGTCATAAAAAGGTTAAAAAATATTTATTATTTTAATTGAAAACAATTTTCAGCTGTATTATTTGAAAGGGCCTTTGCCAGCCAAAACGGTCCTTTCGATTTAAAAAAAATACATAATCATAGAAGTAAAAACAATGATTTTTCATTTAAAATTATTAATGGAATTCTGCATATGTACCTACTTAGTCAACACCGTTGGCAATATTTCACATTTCGCAACTTATTACGTGTAATTTAGCAAAATTCAAATAAACAAGTCGTCCACCGTGGCTTAGTGGAAAGTCGCTTGGCTTCGGTGCCGATGTCCCGGGTTCAAGTCCTAGCAGAGGAAAAATATATAAGAATTCATTTCTGACGAGAATCTTGCTTCTCTGGGAAATTCAGTAACGGCATTGTTAAAAAATGCATAAAATAACTCCCCATTAATATTTTATGAATTTCATAGTGTTCTATTTTCAAAATGATTAAATCACAAGCGACTGTGAGTTCTTTTTTAGAGGTACGTAACTAACGAAACTTTCGTCTAATAGTGCTCCATTTAAAAAAAAAAGAAAAAAGTCTATTATTGTAAGAAAAATTGAACACCCCTGTAAAATTTTGATATGATGTTTGATTATTCATCCATGACAGGACCGTGGGACAAATATTACGTATTCTGTCACATCTACAGCATGTCCGTGTCATTTTTTTATTTTTTTTTTATTTATATTCTGACATTCGTAGGATGACAAAAAACAATTTGTTCTACGGACATTGAAAACAAAGCTATCTGATTATATATTAAGTACTTTTATAATAATATGTAAGTTGACATTTGTAATCATTTTAATATATACATATTTATAAGTTATATAATGTCAATGCTGTTCTAGCTGTTTTGAAAGAAGGTTGTTTGAACAATCTGCGAGTAAGAATCAATGCATGAATGTAAAGGAATCCGTGAATTTGAGCAAGTATAGAGATGTATGGCGGTCGTTCCTCTCTGCTCACTCCGTAAGGGACATGGCGTTGTTGTTTGAAGGTAATATATGTATCATATTTTAGTTTCAGACATCATTTTCTTGAAAATAAATTTTAATTTCTAACACTTTAACTTTCTTTGTACCTACTGCTTTTCTGTCACAACATAACAGGTACTTTGCCAAATTAATATTAATATATCGATTAATTTGTTGATAGACAGTGTAGATATATTATGTTTTGATTCTTATCAAGATTAAATACTTTGTTGCGTTGTTGAAAAACATCCATACTTTTAGAAAAAAAAAGTAAAACATAAATATAATCAGTAAAAATATTATTTGACTATTTGAAATAAATTTTATTTAAAAAATCATGAAATAATTTGTAAAAAAGTTTAAATAAAAATAGCATTACAATATAAATATTTGAAATAAATTTCGATCAATTTTTTTGAGATGGTACATACCAAAGGTTTTTGGTACATACTAATGAGAATAAATTTCAATATTAGAACAAGTAAATTAAAAAAAATCGAATACATTTGAATGTTTTCTTCGCGTTGAAATGAAGAAAAAATATATATTTCAGGTCAGTACCTACGTAGTTTGTTTACATCCATTCTGTCAATGTCCAACAAATAATGTCAAAAAGCAGTTTTTATGTTGTACAGTTAACAAATTCAAATACAGAACATATATAATCTATTGTGAAACTACATAGTTGGTATACAAAACAATTACACTAATTTTTGTATGAAATAAAAAATTGTTCAATTTTATCAAAAATATAAATTAATCAAGCTGGATACAGTTTTAACGTGCATTGTCATCGGTAATACACAACTTACGAAAGTTTTAGAACTTATCAGGGCTTAGGTCAGGGAGTTAATAAAAAAATGCGATATTCCAGTACGGACAGACGGGTGAAATCTGAAGTCAAATCAATGTTTGTAAAAAGCATTGATCAAAAAAAATCGAAGGACTAATTACCAAATAAACTAAATTAAAAAATATATTTATCAAAGTTATGATATTTAAAATAGTAGGTACCTACTGTCATAAATATTAAGAATCGTTTTATAAAGACCGGTACAGACCGATCGTTTCGAAACTACCAGTGTCGTTTTTTAAGGTCGTTATTAAACTATTTACTCTTTTAACTCAAGTTAATGTAACAAATTGAGTGTCGCATTGAACACAAAGAGCTTTTAAATTGTCAAGTCACCTTAGTAAATGGACAAGAGATAGCTGCAGTACAAAACTAAACCTCTCCGTTGGAGTAACGACAAACTGTACCTACAACGAACTATGAAACATTTTTGTCATTCGGATGTGATTTACAAAATGTTTCTGTAATATTCTGTTGTGTTACAGTAGCCGATCATTTGTATTAAATTACAATCCATTACTTTATTTTAGTTCTTATGTCATTTCTTACAAATGGTCACCTTTGTGTCTAAATGATGTCGTTATTTTTCATCCGGAGATTCTTTATTTTAATCGGATTCAAACCTCATAAGTGTCCTTTTTATAACCTTTTTGTCTTGAAATATCTAAGTATGTTGGTGCTGTAGAAAAACGATCACACATTGTTTTTTTATTTGTTTTTAAGTACGTTTCACTATCGTACTTAATAAGAAAATAACAGAAACATGTACTTTGATATAAGTAGGTATTAATTACAAACTACTTTGGACAAAAAAATATAAATTAGGATTCTATTAAAACGACTGGGTCACTCCATTGATTAGACACCTATTCAAATTTTGTATGGAAAATTTTCAGCATTTAATGAAATACCTATTATATGTTTGTTAATTTATTTTTTAATTAAAAACTTCAAATTGAAAACATGATAACTCTTTAATGCACTCACTCACTTTGAAATGAAATTTGGTCACTTTGAAATATTTGAAAGTTTAAAAAATTAAAAGCACTAATCAAATATGAAAAATTTGAAAAGAATCGAATGTTTATCTCTCTTTCCTTTTGATCTTATCTTTTGTTGCTTTTGATTCCCTGTTAATTTTTCTTCTTCTTTCTTCTTCTTCTTTATGTGCCCTGTTGGATCCCCCAAAGTCGACGATCACTCCGGCAAATGTCTCTCTGTCCTGGGCTGCTCGGAACAGCTCCTCCACACTCCGGATGCTGGTCCATTCTCTCACATTGCGCAGCCAGGACATCTGTTTTCTGCCAGTTCCTCGGCGTCCCTCAATCTTGCCCTCCAAGATGAGCTGGAGGCGATATTTATCTCCACGCAGCACATGACCCAGGTACGAGATTTCCTTTCATTTATAGATGTTTTATGTTTATTTTTTTTATGTTCATTACTATTTGCATGTAGCACATGAGATCCAACTGTCGATAGCGATAGTATGTATATTTGAAGAATAAGTACCAAACTATAAACCCATATATCCAAATTATTGAATATTTTGAGATATGTGGCAGAATACCTACAACAAATATATGGTATTTCTGTCACAAATAAAAATCAATCAAAACAATTAGAAAGGGTAATGACTTCAAAGGTGACACTTTCACTTTTGTATGCAACAATAATGAATTCTTCATACTGACATACCCCTAAAGGCTGTTTACCAGGCGACAGTACAACGACCCCTATTTACCAAAACAATAGGGTATATAAACAAAACAACAGATGACACATTATCTCTTTACCGTTCAAACTTCTTAGTGAAAACATCGACCTGCTAAAGTACTACTCTCGTGTGAAATTGTTATTTTTATTAATTCATAAAAACTCTGTGTTCGTGCTAATATACAAATTTGTAAGTTGTCATTTCAGTTTGTTATTTCTTATCTCATCTCTATCTTTACCCTGCCTAAATTACTTTTAGAGCAACTGTAGATATTTCGCCCTCCGTGAAATACGCTCTCTACTTGATTGTGACTTGTTGGAACTTTTAATATTACTAAATAGAGTTCACACTCTATTTAGTGAACAGTATTCTGTTCTGGTGACCTCTTTTCCAACACGTCGCAACAAGGAGTTCATTCAGGACAAAATTCCCTTCTGGAGTCTAAACATAGAACCTAACTGAGGTATCTATCGTTATTTAGTAAACCCTTCTGGTTACTATTAACTAATTTAATTGACCTACACTGGTCACCTGCCAAATTAGTAATAAGCGGACCACGGCTTAGATATTTTGTTTTCTATACAACACATGTAGGTACCTATGTATGTCAAGATAGGATAGTATGGAGGTCAGTCTTTTTTTCATACCAAGAATATGAAAATAGCATGATGGTATGTACGGAAGTTTGGAGATTAATTATCAAACTATTTTAGTCTTCTTATATATTGTGTATAGGCGACTGCTATACAAATTGTATGAAGCAATGTCGTCATTAAATTCAAATTTTATAAAAATTGTTAAAACAAAATTGAGATGTACTACTACAATGTTAATATTTTTTATAGAAAATTAAATTATCTAGTTGGGGTTTTTCTGTTTTTTTCGATATTTTTAAAAACTTTGGAAATATAAGCAGTTAAACACATAAATTTATCATAAAAAAAATATTTTTCTTGGTAAAAAATGTTTGAGAAACTGGAATTTTTATAAAAAAACTAATTTGAGATTTTAAATTTGTCTATATTTATACCAATTTTCAGCGTTCTAGCTTTTATGGTTTCTGAGATAAATGGAAAAATAATGTGACAATTCAAAAGTTGATAACCCCTAAGTGAAACAAAGATTCAAAATTCTGAGTATAAAAGTTTTGTAGGCCTATAACTACATATTTTGAGCTCTTAATTGAGCGGATCAAAAGTTATAAGGGACACACACACAGTCAGACACACAGACAAACACAAAAAAACACACAAAATGTTCTACTTTAAATTCTGAATCCATCCATGTGCATGCTACGAAGCCTCTAAGTTGGTGTTTTTGGCATACAAAAAGTCCACTATACCATCCAAAATGTTCATTCATACACGCGTCTTGGTTTTAAACTGCCTCTTCCTTCAAGAGAGTCACATTCTCTTGAACGAATCGACATTTGGATAAACCGGAGCGTTGGGGTTGTTTAAGACCTTGTATAGAAGTGAGAGGATATGTAGGTTCCTACGTAGGAGTTGTTTAAGACCTTGTATAGAAGTGAGAGGATATGTAGGTTCCTACGTAGGAGTTGTTTAAGACCTTGTATAGAAGTGAGAGGATATGTAGGTTCCTACGCATATCAATATGGATTAAGTGATATAGGAATGCACCTATTTAAGCCGAAACGTTCTAAAAAAGTGAGATAATTCGAAATAATGTATTGCATTAAAATATATTAACAATTCTATGGACTAAATGTTCAATTTATTTGAAAGCAGCACAAAAATATGGTCCACAAATAAATCTTTACAGCTTAACAAAGGTAGAAACAATATTGTTTTATGTCAAAGGTATATAATGTAGTTAAATATATGTATGTCTTCGTACTATGTTTATATTCTAACAAAATGCATGGTTTGAGCTTTAGACGAAGACATATTTCAGTTTAACGACTTGACAGCATATTCTTGACGGTCGGTTAAATCTGAAATTGGCCCTGAAGAAATGTCGCTTCCTTCCTTCATAGTGCTTACAATATGGGAGACTACATATTATGCTGGAACAACGCATAAAATTTATACTGTGCCTTTCATTATTAAAACTTAACACAAACATAAATTTTAGTGGTTTATGAAAAAGTAATCAATTCAATTGTTTTCCGTGCAAATATTATTTTTTTGAAAGAATGAATATATTCCATAAAATAAGCATATTCTATTTTATTATATTTGCGTTAATTTTGGATAATTTGTAATTTTATATATTTTTATTTTAGTTCCATGTCTGAGTTTATTTGTTTGTGTTAATTTGTATATTTAATTCTTATGTATAGGTAAATTATATATCTTTATTTAAGTTCCATGTCTGAGTTTATTTTTTTATTTAATTCTTATGTATTTGTACAATTTTTATATTTTCATTTCAATACCATGTCTGAGTTTATGTGTTTGTGTTAATTTGCTGATTTTTTGGGACAAATCATCCAATAGGATGCAATGCCTTGAAAATAAAAAAAATTTAGACAAAATACAGCGTTAAGTAATAAACAATACAATAATGACATCAGGTAGAAAAGGCCTATTAAATTTTGTCATAAAACATAAAACTATGTAAATATCTAACACAAACGCAGGTACACTTATACTAAAATACAATAACACCGTCATGGTCACCATATGGTTGTGCTATAGGTGAACGAAATCGGTCGTAGCAGGATTCGAACTCACAACCACAGGATTAATAACCCAGCGCGCTAACCGCTCTGCCACCACTCATCTTATCTACAACGAACGTAATAATTGATAAACATATTTTGATGTTTTATAGTTAATTTGGCTAAAGTCTTCTAACTCTAAAACAATTCAGTATGAAATGAACGTGACATCTTGTTTAAATGTGTCACAAAAATCATATTATGATTTTTAAGTCATACGATCAAATTGCAGATTCTATGATGATCATGATTACATGATTCTATGATGATCAAATGATTTTTTAATCATACGATCAAATTGCATATTCGATATTGGCCAAATAAAATATTGAGTGTTTGGAAGTAATCTTTGATATATTATTTTTTTTTATTATAAATACCAAAAATTACATTAACTAAGCAATATATAAATCAAATTGGCAAAATAATATGTATTTTGTGAGAAATATAAAAAAATATAATAACACTGATCATATGGAATGAACTTCATTTTTATAACCCCATATATTTTTTTACAATTCTTAATTACTGTGGTGCCTGGATAATTTATTTTTAAATCGTCACGACAATTTCATTAAATTAATAAATATTTTTTATAAAATTTCGTTTATAGGTACCTACTGACTTTTTTACATTTTTTTAAACAATTGAATCTTTGCTATCAAGACTTGTATGCTAGATCAAGACTTTGCTATGCTAGATCAAGACTTTTGATGAATGGAAAAGGTAATATTTTAATAAATTCAGAGTTAACTCATTTTGTAGTTATAAAATTATCATACAATTTGGAATATGGAGGTTTACAATATACAACTGACGTTTGCGGATATTTAGTTGCAGACGAATAAATAAAAATTCAAGAATAATTTATTGATTTGTTTAACGAGGCATTTATGAGTTTTACAATTACACAATTTATTGGACTCGAGATATTAATCTTCACCGGTAAAGCAATAAATTATGATATTTTGTTCGTGAGAATATTCATAATTGGTAAATTCCTGTTTTCAAACATTTTGGCGTAAAAATTATGAACACGTTTTTGAAAAACAATGTGATGCGACATAATTATACAAGTATTAAAATAAAAAAAAAAATATCGGTATTTTATTATCCAATTTCCAAAACTTGCCAATTTTGTACCGTTAGTACAAACGTGGAATATTTGTGAAAATGCTTTTTATTTTAACATAGACACTTTCTGACCAAAATGTATTATCAGTTTGAAAAACAAACTTATTAAATCAATCTGATTTAGCTGCGAGGCACCGCAAGTTGCGAGTTTATTGCCATATGGTAATTTCTTCCAACTAACAAGCAGTGTTTCCAGCCCAGAGAAGCAACAATAGCGTGAGAAATAGTGATTCTACTCGTTTATATTATTATATAGGTATCGCTTTCGAGTGTCCCGTGAGATAAATGTGGGGATACACGCATGTATAATACCTACATACCCGCACACTTCTCGTTGGTAACCCCCCATTTTGGGATAATCCGTAATGGTATGAATGAATGAGTGAGTGAAAATTAATTTTGTCTAATTTTTTTTCTTGAAAGAAAGTTTGAATCATATTTTTTAATAATGAATAAATAATTGGTAGGTAGGTACTTATGTCCTAGTAACAAGAACATCTACATTTCCCAAACAAAGTCAATATTAATTTATCTATTTATTTATATAATTTATGTACATGTGTACAAAGGCAGGTTTATTGCCATTAGGCAATTTCTTCCAACCAACCCGAGCAATGTGAAGACTCTAAGTTAAATTGGTACAATACTTATTTAGTAAGAAATTAATTGATAAAAAAATTAAATAAAGGAGTAAGAAAAAAAATACAAAGAGAAAAAAATTAAAAGAGAGTTGAAAAAAAGATTAATAAAAATAACACTGATCATATAGCAATGAGGAAAAGGAGGTTACGGAAAGATAAAGAAGGAATTCAGGAACTATTTGACAAATAATTTTTTTTTAGTTTACCTTTAAATATTTGAATGGATTGAGATGACGTTACTTCATCACTTAGGCCATTCCATAGTCTAGCTGATTATACTTGAAAAGAAGAGCTGAAAACTTCTGTAATGTGAATGGGAATAGCTAGTGTAGTACGTTCAGCAAAATGAAGGTTTGATCGAGTATTTCTGCTAGCTATAGACAAAAGTAATCGATCGAGGCAGGAATTGAACCCGCGTCTTCTGAACAATCCAGCGTGCCAGGCGCTCTGTCACTGACCCACACAAATGAAATATTTGAAAAAATTCTATATAATTTTATTTCCGCGAAATACATTTTTTTGCCGTCTAGCTTACATCTGGCACGTGGAAACGAATTCTTAAAAGCTATTCCCTCCGAAATATATATCTACATATATTATATATATGCATGTAAATAATATTATTTTCAACGAAAATGAAATTTCAAACAAGTCATTTTTCACATCCGACAAATTTACACGATTCAAAATGTCATGTTCAACACGGTATTTAATATTCACGACTCTTTATTTCTCTCTCTCTCTCTCTTTCTGTCTGTCTGTCTCTAGGTATACCTATCTCACCCACACCCGACATAATTTCTAATATTCCTCACCAATTTGTTAGTGTCGTAGTTTCACATCTCGAAATCGTGTTTTTCCTCCACGAATGAGAGCGATAAACGTTTAGTGAATTTCATCGGACAATTTATCACGGCGATGTTTACAAAATGTCACTCTCGATTCTTTTGTGTTGGACCGCCCCGGCTGAACCAGGTGCAGCTGACAAAACTCCAATTATAACCGACGTAACTTGTTCCATACGACGCGGCCTAAAAATAATAGAGATTAATTAACTAGTTGCATGTAACACATGAGATCCAACTGTCGATAGCGATAGTATGTATAGTTGAAGAATAAGTACAAAACTATAATCTCATAAATACAAATTATTTAATATTTTTAGATATTTGATTTTCTATACAACACATGTACCTACATATGTATGTAGGTATGTCAAGATAGGATAGAATGGAGGTCAGTCCTTTGATCCTACCCAGAATATGAAAACAGAATGATGGTATGTATGTATGTTTGGAGATTAGTATCAAACAATTAAGTCTTCTTAGATATTATGTGTAGGCGATTGCCATACAAATTGTATGAAGCAATGTCGTCACTAAATTCAATTTTTATATAATTTATTAAAAAAAATTTGAGATGTGCTAATACAATGTTAATATTTTTTATATAAAATTAAATTGTCTAGTTGGGGTGTTTCAGCTTTTTTTGATATTTTTAAAAAATCTGGAAATATAGGCAGTTAAACTCATAAATTTATCATAAAAAAAATATTTTTCTTAATAAAAAATGTTTGAGAAACCCTGGATTTTTAAAAAAAAAACTAATTTGAGATTTTGTATTTGTCTATATTTATAACGAATTTCAGCGTTCTAGCTTTTATGGTTTCTGAGATATATGGAAAAATAAACCAAAATTTCAAAAGTTGATAACCCCTAATTGAAACAAAAATTCACACTTCTGAGTATAAAGGTTTTGTAGGCCTATAACTGTTTATATATTCTGAAAATTTAGGCTCTGTAAATTGAGCGGATCAAAAGTTATAAGGGGGGACGGACACACACACACACACACACACACACACACAGACACACAAAACTCACATAAAATATTCTACTCCGAATTCTGAGTAAATATATGTATACATATATGCTGCGAGGCCTCTAGTTGGTGTTATTAGCATGCAAAAAGTCCACTACACCATACAAAATTTTCCTTCGTACACGCATCTTGGCTTAATAATGTCGATTCATTAAGAGAATTGAATTCTCATGAACGAATCGACAGTTGGATTATTATTTTATTTTAATTAATTTATATTGTCTTCTTGGGTGTACCCGATTGAAATACTCTTATATATATATTTTTTTTAATAAATTTAATTTTTATATGAAATTCAACGAATCGTGTATTGAGATAATATTTTTTTCATTTATTTTGCCTCACGGGCTACTAACAGGTTCCATGTCGAAAATTTATTTAACACGCACCCTAAAACCATAATAGATTTAAGAGACAAACAGTGCCTATAAATCGTCTAACAAAACCAGGCTGAAAATATAGAGTTAACTGGGAATCGAGCCGGGTATCTTTTACCCAAGAGTCACATATCTAACTAACTTAGATAATGGCTATGATGTTTTCTTCTGTCGCGTCAACACGTAAATACATATCCTCATACATTCCCTGAAATAGGTACAATTTTGTATCATAATATCTCTGATATTTAAGTATACATTGCATATTGTAAAATGTACTAACTTAACAAACTTTACTGATAATTGCTTCGGAACAGAATCTGTCTAGTGAAGCAGTTATCTTTAATATATCTTGTTTTTTAACATTGTGCTACTAAATAAATAAATAAATAAAATAAATAAATATTTATACTCACAAACCTTATCAACTTATAGGGTCATGTTTTGCCAAAAATATAACCTTTAAATGGTATTTTATATATATGTTCTGATCTTTCAATTCTCTAATGCAAGTTAGCAGGTCATTGGAAATTAATATTCTCCTATATGATAGTTTTACATAATATGTAAAAACTTTAAAGACCATACTGACATTTTTATTGTATCTAAATCTATATTCAAAAGGGATATTTTCAAAAAGATCACAGATACATCACCCTCTTAGGACCTGGGTATGACTGAAATGCGCTGTTGAGGATGATTTAAATGAAAACGCCATTCTTGCTATTTAAAAAATATATATTTGATTTTGATTTTCATAGGTTATTAAATTTATCTTTATATCTAAGCACGTCTATTTTTTTCTTTGTAACTTCTCTATGGGATATAATTTGATTACACATATATACCAACTATATGTATAAAACAAAAATGTTTATGTGTAATGTGTATTTGTTTTTTCTCTTAATTAATAAATAATTTCAGTATAGTATTTTTTTATTTCGCTTTAGTTCTACTGTTTTTGTTCTTTTTTATCGGACCATTGTGAGTTTTCAAATTTATTTTTTTATTTCAAAGGAACCTTAAAAGGATAGTCCTTAAAAAAGGAATAAAAAAAGTGATAAATTAAATAATATTGGTTTAAAAAATAATAGATTTGCATTGAATTTCTTACCTTTTGTAGAATGGTTTCAGTTCGAAATTAAAATAGTTTACAGTGGCCGGTAAATCGGCGTCGGTTTACAGCGGCGTCGATCCGTTGGGCGTCGGACGTCGTGGGGAGGGGGAGGGCGGTGGGTGGGGTTAGGGGAGAGGTGACAGGACCCGGTGACAGCCATAGGACCACACACGCTGATGTACGTCAAACAGAACACACACTATTTTTTGTATAATTTTTATTAACATAAGAAGAATAATTTACCGAAAAAAATCCTACTTAAGATCTGACTTTTTAACTGAAAGTAGTCTTGCAGATCAATGCGTTAATTGGATTATATTTAAAAGATTGAAATAAAATAGTAAAATAAATTCTTTGCATCTTTTTTTTTCAAATAATTTGTGTTTATATGCTTAGGTATAATGTATAACTTCTTTATTAAAAACCTGTTGTTAGTTCCTTGTTAATATTTCTTTTTCTTCGATTAGTAGACCTAGTTGGTCTGTTCTTCAGAAACTATGCCTCCTGGGATGACGAAGTCCAGCTATCCTTCCATCTCTTGGGTGGTCTTCCGGGTAGACGGCGGCCAGAAGGGAGTTCATTCACCGCTATATATGCAAATCTATCACTGTCCATCCTGGCTACGTGGTCCCTCCAATGCCTTCTTCTGGATCTACTCCACCGAACGATGTCCTCTATTGCACATGTTTTCCTTATTTGAACATTGCGAACACGATCTTGGAGAGTTTTACCAGTGATTGACCGTAGAACCTTCATCTCCATTATCCTTTCTTTATATTTATGTCTATTTTTTATAAAAATAAAAAAAACTGTTGGTTTTCTGTTTAATATATAAATAAAATGCCACAAATGGGTGGTGGCAGAGCGGTTAGCGCGCTGGGCTAGCAACCCAGAGGTCGCGAGTTCAAATCCTGCCACGACCGATTTCCATTCACCTATAGTACAAGCATTTATGCTTAGTTTAGGGAATGTATAAGGATTTATATGTACTTGTTATACAAGGACATATTCATTCTTTAAAAAAAAAAAAAAACAATGTTTAATTATTCCAGTGTAAATTTATTTCTTCTACAATCAGCTTCGTGCAATACACATTTTCAAGTAGTTACCTACCTTTTTGAGAACTCGAAATTGTGGGATCACCATCATCTACCGTGGCTCTACAACCCAGATCGGGTCTTGACCTCCTGAAGAGTTCGCCTTCATGACTGTCGGTATTGCGCAGCGCCATGCCAGTTCTGGACACCTATGCTATGAGCATCGCACCTCCGTCCAGGCTCTGCCTTCCAGCTCTCCTTCTTTCCCCTGGTGCTTCAATCAAAATCGCCGTTGGGATGTCTCCATCGTCCATTCATTGCACATTTACGGCCCACCTAAGTCTTCCAATCATAAGGACTAAGGCCATTCCATAATCTTGATAATTGTACTTCGAACGAAGTGCTGATAAATTCTGTATTATGGAGAGGGATGGATAGTGTTGTATATGACATTCACCAAGAATCGTCCGACTTATATCCATTGGCTTATATCCACCGGCATAGATGAAACCAATAATAAATTAAACATATTCTAGTTTCTTCGCTATTCATTCATAATTTTTATTTACTAAGTTTTTAAACATCTTAAATTGGTTGAGTTATTGATACCTAAAAATCTTAACTACATATCGGACGTCCAATGAAACAATATAAAAATAATACAGAATTTTGTATCCTGGAACATCTTTGCTTGTACCACCTTACTGTAAATATTTAATAGTAACGTAGCATTAAATTTAGGATTGATTATCACTGTAATTTTGAAATTATTTTGTTGTTTTGGTACTTAACGCTGTATTATGTAATTATGTATCGTTCCAAATAAATAAATAAAAAATAAACTTATTAGATAAATAAATTGTTGTGTTTTTTTATTGACAAACTTTTTTTTTAACATCTCAATAGAAAAAAAAAACAAAGTTTGTTAATAAAAATATGATTTGACTCCCGAAAGGGAAAAAATTCATTGTTTGCTTATATGCAATTAAAAAATTGTCGGCCTTCGTGGCTCAGTTGGTTAGGTATCTGACTGCTGATCCAAAGGTCCCGGGTTCGATTCCCGGTGGAGGCACAGTTTTTAATTGTGTTTTCAGTCTGGATCTGTGAGACGATAAATATCTTAAGTCTCCAGAATGTGGCAACTTATTATTGGGTGCGTGTTAAATGTTTATTTGACATAACACCTGTTAGTTGCCCGAGAAGCTACATTAAATAAAATAAAATAAAATAAAATAAAAATCGATTTAATTGTTGTGTTGATTAGTTGCGCGTCCACTTGAACGTGCGGTGTATGAACACAAATGTATTTTGTAAATAGTCGCGACGCTTGGCACGACGCTGGAATGTAAACAAGCGTCGTTATAGATGTACTCACTATATATACATACATATGTACCACATATCTTAAAACATAAGTAGGTTAGGTTATATGTACATATTATGTAGAAAATATAATTATATTGCCGTTGTGTGAGGCGCCTGTTTTTCCGGCCTGTTTTTGCCCACTTCCGTACTAAATAGGCACAGGGCAGAATTGTCTTTACAACTTCTATGTATGTTTAATGTTGGTACCATTTCTCTATTTATACTCATTAATAGCTTTTGTTCCTTCATGAGAACGAGATTTATTATTTATAGGACTCCATGAGTTACTCTTCGTGCTTACTTTTTTTGGAATCAGTGGAAAACATAAACAATATAATGTATTATAATGAATATGCATTGCATATTTTTAATTAACAATTTTTTAAGTTGCCATATTCTGTAGACTCATTATATAAATTGTCTCACAAATTAAAAAAAAACACATATAAAACTGTTTCTCCACCGGGTATCGAACCCGAGACTTTTGGACCGGGAGTAGGATATCTATCTGATAGAGCCACTAAGACCGACCATATCAGGTGTTTTTTTAATCAAATAAATTGATTCTAGTTGTTTATATGCATAATATCTCCTTTTTACAGACAATCGTTCTGTAAAAATGAGATATTCATAGGTATGTGGAAGAAGAAATGTTTTTACTCTCCACACTATGGAATAGTGGAGTAGTGGAATTTCTATAGACAACTTTTAATATCTTCTCTATGAATAATTGTAATATAATTGTCGTAGTTTTTTGTGTCCTCTCTGCAAATTTGAAGAAAAAAATTTATGGTTTGCCATATCAATGATATCAATGTGAAATAAATTTCATATTTGTATGAAAAATGTATGTAACAGGAGTAAAATAACTACTGTAGGGGAATATTGAGTGATCATATTGATATTTATGTGTCTGTATAGACAAGTGTATTTTTTTTACTCTCCAATTATATCTTCCTCAAGGGGTAGGCAGTGAGAACCAAACACTCCGCATTCTTTTTATCTTGACACATACCTACATCGCCTCATCAACATTGATACAATGTTTTTGTGTGTATGGTGTATTGGGAAAACTTTTGTTCTCTGGGAATCTTATATCTGTTTAAGAATCTAATAGAAATGTACTTGGAGATTGTCAAACTTTCAAGAAGAAAAATGAATACTTACTATGTTGTGCAAAGTTTAGTGTTGGCTACAACCCACTCGCTTTTAAATTGAAATAACCCCTAGGCGGATTTAAACATTATCAATAACGTAAACATCGACAAAATTAAAAAAAAAAACAACCGACTTTATCGTTTATTCAGGAAACACTCAAATAATACAAAGTCTAGTCAATTGTGAATATTTAAAAAAATATGATCTCATACGAGAATACTATCTGGTCAATTAAATGTGAATGGCAAATAGTGAAAATGTGCAACTGTGTATATGTTTGTGGGACAACGTCGATGTGTTGTGGGTATACCCAATTACAATAGACGAGCTTCTCAAGTACTCGAGTGCAGGAAATGTTTAAAGGTATGATAGGATAGAAGTAATTTAATGGAATGGAAGACACCAGCCACGTGCCAGAATCACCAGACACCAATAATCATCATTCAGCGACTTGGGAAAAAGCTTTTAATACAGACTCACACCAAAATATCTCATACTCGGGATTCAATTAAGTTTTTTAATAATTTAACAGAGTCGTCAATGCTTCTAAATCAAAGTGATTTTAAATTTTTTTTATAGATTTTGATTAAATCTGCCTATTTTTAAAAATTATTGAGAAATTTGATGTCAAAAGGGTGTTTAGGTTTATATGTTCTAAAAATATTTTTGTAAGATTTTTTTTTATATTTTTTGATTTTAATTTTTTTTTTCACTATAAGCATATACATTTCAATACTTTTTTTAACTTAATTTTTATGCTTCTAAATTAATATGATTTTATATTATTTTCATTGATTTGCATTAAATCTGCCTATTTTTAAAATTACATTAGCATTTCGTATTTAAACACTTCATACTTTGAAGATTATTACTCTGTTAGTTTCTAAACAACCATTTATTTTAATTTATATACTTATTAAAGTTAAATTTAAATACAATGTAAGAAATAGCTCTTCATTATGTGTAGACGAACCTTGTATGACTGATAAATCTAGAGAACTAGTCTATAATTACCTATATTTATTTTTTCAATCAAAAATAAAAATAAAACCTGAAGCCATTTTTGAGTCACTCTATTGATCATACAACATATTATAAAAGAAATAAATGTAGACGAGACATAAAACAGATTGGATAATAAATGTCCTTATCGCGACAGGCATTAAAATTTGATGCCATTTGGCACTATTTCAATATTTCCCGTTGCCAAACTCTGCTATCGTTGATCATATTATATACCACTATGAATTAGTACCTACGTCGTACGCTATTTATAATAAATACCACATATTGATACATCAATATTCAATTTTACTCACGAATCACAATAAAGCATCAAAAAGGGTTTCAAATACGATTTTACCTGACATGTAAAAAATATATTAAGAAATCACGGAGTATACTTACCTATGCTGGAAGAACTTTTTTTTTAGCTTCTCAATCGAGAAGAAGTTGGAATATTATAAGAGAACCAGGAACTCAAGGCACCTACAGGGCTTACGACCTGTCACAGGCTAGTTTACGTGATCATTTTATGTGCTTGCGCAACGTTCACCAATTATGCCTTTTTATTGAGATCCCCATCAGTCCATCTGGGGACAATCTATTCCACTCTTCTTCTTCGCCCTCGCCTTTATCCCATTTACGTCGGCTCTCCTTATTTTATTTCGCCAAACTCGCCTGTCCTGTGCCAGATCAGGATTCAGCTTCCTCTCTCGCAGATGCTTTTTGATGCTCGACAGCCATGTGGCTGGTGGTCTGCCTGGTCTTCTCGCTGGAGTCTCAATGTCCAAGGCTTTATTTATCATATTGTCCGTCGGTCGTCTCAAAATGTGGCCATACCATCTCAGCCTGTTTTCGACTATTATTTCATCTATTAGGGCCACTTTGAAACTACCGCGGACGTGGACATTCCTTACTTTGTCAAACTTTGTCAGACCCCCAGCCCACCTTAGCATCTTCTATTCCGATTAAATTTGGAGTTTTGTTGTTTGGCTAGTATTTTTTCCGGCCGGTTGCCACCTGACGCCAAGACAGTAGTTCCGACTAACTGGAACTAGGGAAGCCAGTGGAGCTCTCCCGTATCATATGAGTCTCCTAGTTCTTCGCCTTTCCCCTTTAGAGCAACCTGCCTGATGCTCTTGCTCCTGAAGTGACCCGAGCTCCGAATATGTCGAAGTGGCTCACTCAGGGTTTTACCTGTTGGTTCACAGGAGGTATTTTATTTCCCTCCTACCCTCCATATCTGGCGAACATTCCCCTATCCGCCACCCGGGGACGCGTCCTCTAGCGGTTGCAGGCTCCGCCGAGGACAATCCATTCCACTATATAGTATAATTCCAAAGCATCGATTATCGATCCCAACTTCGAAATATAGATCAGGGGGGTAAGTCTGGTCCAACCAGCGAAATCAAAACCCTCACGATTACCCATACCATGGATATAATTATTATATGGAGTTCTATAATATCTTTAGATGACATAGAACTCCATAAGGTTTTTGATTTCGCCGGTTGGACCAGACTTGCCCCTCAGGAATGAAATCGGTTTTGGCGACGCGACGGTACGATGCTGGTGGGTGCAAGTAAATTTATTCTTCTCAGTTCCAATCCTAGGATTGATCTGTAACAGTTATGGCTGCCTCTCTTCTACTCTACTCCGCCCTGGGCTCTGTCAGCTTCTTCATCTCCACGTAGCTATTACAGCACATGTCGTCGATCACTTGGTCTATGTAGCTGTTTCTTGGTCGGTCTCTATGGTTGCTACCCTCCACCATTCCCTTCAATTTCTCCAATCCCGTATTTTTTCTTTTGAAGTAGATACTTGTTGAATTGTAAGTATAACCAAATTGTTTGTATTAATAATAATATTTTTTGTTTGTATTAATAATAATATTTCCTTGCACCCTGCGCAAGTTGCGAGTTTGCTGCCATTTGGCAACTTCTTTCAACTAACCAGTGTTTCCAGCCCAGAGAAGCAATATTAGCGTGAGAAATGAATTGAAATAAATTTTTCTTCTGCTGGGGTTTTCTTTTCAAAAGCCTTAGTAGAAAGTAAATAAAAATATATGGTCTAAGAGGCTGATTTTTTGATATTTCCTTCGTTATTGAATATAGGTATGAAAAAGGTAAGTCTGACACCTGGGAGTGGTTGTGTTTACCAGTGCGAATCCCCTTTCTTTAGGTGAAAAATGCAGATTTTTGTAGGTAGGTTATATGGGTTGTGTTCCACTATTTACCTTTGTCTGTCTAACTAGGAATAATTTATTCATGTTTTAATGCAGCCAGTTTATTTTTTGTTTATTTTATAGTTTTCTTCCGATAAAAAATATGTGTTCTGAATGAGGAAAATATAAATAAATAATACATCTAAATGCTGCACCTTTTAAAGAAAAAAAAAGAAAATCCTTTTACTCAAGAAACATATTGATCATAAATATTTAGATAGTTAAGTCAGATAGTACAGATTTGAAAAACATATAAAAGAATGTAATAAAAAAAATATACCTATATATTATTTGTATCTATGTAAGTTTTTTTTGTGCTCTTTTACCATCCATCTGATTACAATGAAATTTGGTGATTTGTTCAGCGCACATCCGGGAAGATTTCTGAAAAAAAATAATTCTTTCTTTTTTCATATTTCAGTAACAGTTAGTTCATGCATATTTCACAAACGTCCTCACAGAAACCTTACCAACTGTGCTACGGCGCTGCGGTCAGTTTTATCAAATTGCGTTTTTTGAACTGATCTCTGTATTAAGTTTACAATGTTACTTGTTTATTTACTTATTATTAAGGACCACTTACAGCTAACAAGTTATTATACATCAAAAGGTCCATAAAATAAGAAAAAGCTAATATAAAACTGGTCAGCCAATTACAAGTGGCCGCATCCTGCATTAAAAATTGGCATATTATGAAAAATGAAAATAAATAAAAAAACCCTGAAGGGATAGTTGGACGTCCACTTCACAAGAGCAGGCTCTGAGTATAACAGGACACAGTCCTAACTAAAGCGGAAGAAGAAGAAGAAAATAAATAGTAAGTCCATTAAGGACCTGTTTTGCAGACGTCCGAGTGTGAAGTGCCTTCCAGAGGTCTCTTATTTCTGACATAGTCATTAAATTTGCTGTGGTGCCAGGTTGTTTAAAAGGACGATAAGATGTAATAGGTATAACCACGTAAAAAAATAATCTCACTTAATTCATTCTAAAGATTTTGGGTTGGATTTCCGATGGAGGCATAATTGTTCACTATGTTTTTTAAGATTGAAGCACTATGTTTTGTAAGATTGAAGCAAATCATAAGAAGGCGACTTGTTTTTAATAAATTCATTTCACTAATATGTATTTGTGTAAAGCAAATATTTTGAAGCAAATTAATTAAATACACAGTAGCACTTTAAATTGAATTAAAAGAAAGACAAAAAATATATTTTTCCCTGTTTATTATAGGTATGTATTGATAAATAAATATTTTTATGTATTTAGTAACTTTTATAATAAATCAAGAGCCAGCGATTGCCAGATTCATGTCATAATAAATAGGAAGGATAATCCCTGAGCAGTGGTGACTTTCGGAGATAACAGCCTTCAAAATGTTGAATATTACTATTTTAACACGTCAGTAACATCGTATGAAGCGTTGCAGTATAACGTGACTTCTAATAGTCTTCGGTAATAAATATTTTAAAAATATCTCTTGCTCTATAGGTAATATATACCTCTGTAAATGTAAGGTGCATATATATAAATTATACGTAACTTAAAATAGACGAAAATATTATGTAGTTGAGTTGATATAGATAAATTAATAACCTATGCCCAATGACAACCAATCCATGAGAACTAACATAATACATACCTACATATCATAATATTATTATCCTTCAAAAAATATTTTAATTCACACGTCCGTGTATCATCCATTCGTTCTACTTACCCAATTGATATTTGATTTTCTTAAATTATGGTGGTGTACTTTTTTATCTATTTATTTATTTATAATCATTGCATGGCCTTATTATATTGTACCCGGTACTTGCGGCTGCTTCATACCAGATACGAGGCTAGGCTTTGTAATGCCTCACTACTTGACAATCATCTTATAGCAAGCGTCTTAGATTCAATTCCTAGAGAAAGACAATATTTTTCAATATTATATTTCTTATTTAAATCTTATATATTTCTAGAAAATATTGGCTGGGTATGATGGTAAAAATTGTTTGAAAATTAAACTGGGGGGCAAGTCCGGCGGATTCAAAAGTATCCATGTTTACCCATATCATGGATATATGACGTGTAAACATGAATGGTTTATCTTAAGATGTTATATGTAGAATCCCATAAGAGAATTATATCCATGATATGGGTATATATAGTCATGATGGTTTTGATTCCGCCTAATGACCAGATTCGCCCCCCTGGATAGAAATAGGTATCAAATAAAAAATCACCTGACCATGTATTCTTTTATTGCCCGAATAGAACTGCATTTGATTTTTATAACTCAATTGATAAGGTTTCCCGACCTATTAATATTGCTCACATTTTGTCACTGAACAAAAACCACATATATTACCAAATTTCGAAATTCTTGTTTTCAAATGAAATTAACATTTAATAAAACCAATCATTCGTCTATGATTAATAACTTGTGTGTCTTATAGACACTAAAATGGCACAAATCACCCTCAATTGGGTGGGTTGCCTAATATAAAAAAAAAACATACTGACAAATTGTTAGCTTTTAAAAAAAGGTTGAAAAAGGTTGTATGTATGTGTGTTGTGAAGTTTTGTTTATCTTTATATGAATTGTAGGTTTTTTTCATATTAAGTTTTTTGAACTACTTCCCGAAACACATAGTTACCTTTTTTCCGGGGAGAATTTCAAATTTTATTTTTGATATCTTTCATACTTTGTCATGGTATATTTATACATCCTTTTTTATACTTTCGTAATAACAACAAATTAACTACTTATTTAGTGTTGTAAAACACTATTTTTTTCCATTTTTGTACATAATGAACTAAAATTTGATTTCATACTAAAATGAATTATTTTTACGAACTTTTTTAACACAAAAAAATCTTAACTTACATATTAATGAAATAACTCTTAAATATGTTTAAAATAAATACGTACGAGTATACTGATAAAATTTTCACTGCCAACTAACACGCAGTATAGGTAGCTACTATGTCAAATATTAATTTAATATGAATCCAAAAACAAGTTACCACATTCTGGAAACTTGAGATATTGAGACTTGAGATCCAGGCTGATGAAAACACGATTAAAAACTGTGTCTCCAGCAGTAATCGATCCCGGGACATTTGGTTCAGGAATCAGATATCAAACAAATTAAGCTACGATATCCTAGAACTTATTCAACTCTTATGAAAAAAATGCCGACATAGACATATTTTTTGATTCACATATGACATTCAAAAACAAGCTTATATCTAACATCGTGACATTATAACAATAAACAACTAGGTACTGATAAATTTCATTTTTCCCAACCACCCTCGGCAATATATTTTCTTTTTCTTCTCAACTTATGAATCTGTCTATATATGTTCGTCTATCATGTATACACACATACACACCCACAAACTCACACTCTTTCTAGATATCTCTTTCACACACACATAGGTACATATTGTTATTCCTCTCTCATGCGCGCACCAACAATAATCCACACTTTTTTATTGTCATCTTTTGATACTAGGTATAGTACGTAAGAGGTACCTACATGTCATATTTGTATTTTTACATATTTAATTTTATGTAATATATGTATTATGTGCTGTCTTTTGTAAACTGCGAAACAAATTGAAAAACTGCGGTTAAAAATATTGTGTTTATTTTTCAATACGGTGTAAATATATTATATCGATATCGTTTGGATTTGACGCTTTAGACGATTGCTTCTGTTGTGGATTCCCTGTCCCGGTTCTGTCAAAAACCGGAATACAAACATAATCAAAACCCACACGGGACGACCATAGATAATGTGTGATTAGATGTCATAAATCTGATTGTAAATTATATGACGGCACCGAGGTTTTTCGACAATTTTCTCATAGAAAAAAAAAACAACAACGTAGTCGCTATCATAAACAGAGTTCATTGTTCTGTCACCAATATTTAATTACCGTCAAAATCGTATGAGCCTACCTGTTCTGTAGACAAAATTAAATTAAACCACCCAACCGAAGGACAGTTAATTATCTTTTAAGTAGCCTTGATAATTCACGTTTTGTCGAGTCATACCCGTGGATTATAAATTTAATGTAGCTATCATCAGATTTTCAGTAGAATCTTTACAAGATCAACTGCGTAGTTTTAAAATGATTACCTTCTACTGTAGGTATTGTTTTCATAAACAATATTACCCCCTATTCAGTAACTATTGTAGATTTTAGATTTACGGTCTTATTTCAGCGTTATAAAATATCAACTTGAACTAAATGGAATAGAAACGTACCCATTTTGGCCGGAACGTTCTTAAAAATTTACTGAATCAGACGTAGGTATTATGAATAATTATGAAAATTATGAAATTTTCATTATTTTCATAATTATTCAAAATACTTCTAATTCAGGAACTTTTTAAGAACATTCCGTCCAATTCCATTACGTTCCTATTCCATTTAGTCCAAGTTGATATTTTCTTCTTCTTCTTCTTTAGCCGTCTCTCCACTGCTGGATGTAGGCCTCTTCAAAATCCTTCCATTTATTTCGGTCCATGGCTCGTCTCGGCCAGTTTCTACCCGCAACAGGGACAATATCGTCCGCCCATCTTTTCATCGGTCGACCTATTCCCCGTTTATTTCCCCATGGTCTCCACCTCATAACTCTGGGTGCCCATCTCTCTGTTCCCTGTCTAGCAACGTGACCTGCCCATTGCCACTTTAATCTTGCTACATGGTCCATAATGTCGACAACCTTGGTCTGGCGTCTGATCTCTTCATTTCTTATTTTATTTCTCAGACTTATGCCTAACATTTGCCTCTCCATGGATCGCTGTGCGCATTTAAGTTTGTATGTGGTGTTGGCAGTCAATGTCATCGTTTCTAGACCATACGTCATCACAGGGAGGACACACGATTCAAAAACTCTTCGTTTCAAATTAATGGGGATTTCTTTGTTTTTTAGGACATGCTGGAGTTTGCCAAAAGCAGCCCAGCCGAGACCAATCCTTCTAGGTATTTCCGCTGTTTGGTTTTCCTTCCCTAATGTGATTTTCTGCCCAAGATAAATATACTCGTCTACAGCTTCAATCGTTTTGTTGTCGATTTTTAAGCTGTTGCTGGATGAACTCATTATTTTCGTTTTATTTATATTCATCTCCAGGCCAATCTTTAGGGAAGCTTCGTGCAGATCTTTGATCATGCCACTTAATTTTTGCATTTAAAGTTGATATTTTATAAAGCTGAAATAAGACCATAAATCTAAAATCTACAATTTTAGAACGTTCCTATTTTAGTTACAAAAGTTACTGAATAGGGGGTAGTGTAATATTTTTTTATTTATTTATTTTATTAACTTACATAAATGATATAAGTGTATTACAATGCAATTACATACATACTTGAAATATTGTGTGTGTGCGGGTTCCTGGTTTGTGTGTAATTGCGATGGTAGTAGGTACAACGAACATCTCACCAGGAAGTCCTGTGCTGAGGTGTTCATTTGATCAGATGCATGATATAAATAGTAGATAATAGTGTAATTTGTTTTTAGATTAAAATAATATAGTAATTTGTTATTGTAATAAAATTTATAATGTTTGACTTGGTGTTATAATGTTATTTATATGTTCCGAACCGATGTTATATATCCATGATGTTAAATGTTTTTTGTGGGTTTGTGAGGTTGTATTTTGTGACATTTTTAGTAAAGTCGATAGGCATTTAATTGTGTATTTTTTGGATGAACTGTACAAAATTTATGTAACCCCAAAGATCTCAACCCATATAAGACTGCTTAGGTTGAGATGGGCTGGCCATGTATAGAGAATGCCAAACACGCGACTACCCAAAAAAATCATGGTTGGTCACCCGGGAGGTAAACAGAAGATGGGGAGACCAAGACTGAGATGGGAGGACGACATACGGAGAGATGCAGAACAGCTCCTGCAGTTCCCTAACTGGAGAACGGCGGCTAAGGACAGAAGAGGTTGGAGGCGCTTATTGAAGGAGGCCAAGGCTCAATTTGGGCTGAAGCGCCATCGAAAAAGAAGAAGAATTTTTTTGACAAACCACAAAGGCATAAAGAAGTAAAAGTGGATACTTTACGTAAATATGATTATAAGAATTAATCATAACACTTTTCCAAGCGTATATGTATTGTATAGTTTTTGTTGTCATTCAGATATTATAATTATTGTATATAGGAATATGAATTATGGCTTATATGGAAAAATTGGCAACTATTGATCGATTTTTCGATATACTTGATAGGTTAGCCATAATGTCCTATAGACAAACGTCATGTCCAAGTATATTTCTGACACTCTACACTCAACATAACATTTTTATTACTTTATTGCCATCAGTCAGTCCCTGAGACGTTTTATTGTATGCCGTCTTTTATGGTGGAACCAAAGTCTCTTTTCATACACCGAGTATATAATAAATATCTATATAAGAAGTATTTACAACGACCATTTACAATCGTAAATTATTATTTTGTAAAATTATTTAATGCTCATTAGGGCAATTTATTGGACATATTCGATTTTTTAAAAAATAAATCTTAAAATCCGTGCTATCAATCTTAGTTATTTTTTATTATTTTTATTTGTTTAGAAGAGACGTTTTGCTTTGTCAACATTGATGGTAGGGTGTATTTTTTACTTCTTCTTTCCGTGTCCAAGACCATCAACCAATATTGTGTCCCTCCAGTAATTTGCAGCCAAAATGGCATTCTCATTCGCTCGCCACAGATCCTCCTCAGAGCAACCCCCATCAATAAGCGGGCAGTGCAGCAGGTGTGACATGTTCTGCGTCTCCTCACATTCGCATGCCATGTCCTTGTCATCCTTTAGCATTCTCCATCTGTTCAGGTTTACCTTACACCTTTCTACACCTGTCCTTAGTCTATTCATCACCAAAAAAGATTTTCTACTGATTTAAAAATCTCTATATTTGGGTTTTATCAAATCAAGTTTCTGATTTAAGATTCGCAAAGATTTATTTCACATTATATCCACGTTGAAGCATTTGAAATGTGGATGCACCGCAGAATGCTGAGAATACCATGAACTGAAATGGTCAGTGACACTGAGGTTCTACGTAGAGCCAACACCAACAGAGAATTATTCACCAATTTTAAGCTCCGTTAAGTTACGTACTTCGGCCATATTCTGAGAGATGAAAAATATGCCATCCTTTAGCTTGTTATCAAGGGAAAGATCGAGGGCCATCCGTGACATGCGATAATGGACCGGTATGAGAACTTTGCAGGAGCTGGTTCGCACTGCCCACGACATGGAGGCTTTCTCTGCGGTGGTCGTCAAAGTCGCGGGGACCTGACATGACACGAGAAAAAAGAAGGAGATAAAATTTTTTTCACAGATTTTTTTAGGTGAAACTTAATTGAAATTTTATTTTCTGTTGTAATAAAGCATTACTGTGAACCTGACGATTTTATATACACTAACAGAATTGATTAATTACAATATACCACGACAATCCACCAGACAGACAGCACCATTTTATTACAACAATACACGTACACAGACAGAATATCACTCGCTAGTCAGTCGTCTCCATAATATTGGAAATGAATACTCTCATTTAGGTGACATTTTTATGGTCTCTAAATATAAATATAAACGGACGATATACACATTTTTTATGAGAGAAATAACTTGTTATATTTTCGGTACGGATTTGTATATTTTCGATTGTAAAATGTTTTTTTTGGGTATCTTTTTTGTTTATTTATAATTTACATGATACTGCTGTTTTTTTTTTCTATTTGTAATACTTTTTTATTTAATGTTTTGGTTGATTTTGAGTCCAACTTTACATTTTTTTATGTTTGCTTACGTCTATTGTTTTTTTTATTTTTGAATTTACTGTTTTTTATTTTTAAATTTACTGTTTTGGTTTATTTTGAGTTCATATGAAGGTATATCTTTTTTTACGTTTGCTTACATCTAATGTTTTTTTTTAATTTATTGTCTTACTGTTTAGGTTTAAGTTTTTTTTTGTTAAGTGTATACCTAATTATATTTTTTTTTCTTATTCTATATATTTTTATTATCAATAGGTATGTGTTTTTATCTATGTATGTAAAATACATTTAATGCCGTTTATAAATAAATAAATGATTAAATGAATAATATTTATAATATTTCTGGCGAAATTCAGAGGTAATATATGTGCGAAGAAACACTGTCACCTCATGAATAAGGATTGTTGCTTACATTGTTTACAAAAAAAAAACAACTTCTCAATAGATGGCGTTATAAAAAAAGGTTTCTTCATTATTTCATAGATGGCAATTACAAAAAAGTGTTATTTTCAAACTAATTGTAACCCATTATTGAAATGTATAGAACTTTCAAAAATTGCATTGATAGGGGAACTCAATAAGAAGGCATAATTGGTGAGCGTTGCGCAAGCGCATAAAGTACTCGCGTAAACCAGCCAAGGACAAATCGTAAGCCCTGTAGGTGCCTTGAGTCCCTGGTTCGTCTTCGTCTCGATTGAGATGTTGAAAATTAGTCAAAAATGCAATGAGTAGATAATATTGATCTTATCTTAAAGAAAATAAATCTTTGTCGAACCTTTATGTCAGTATCTTTAGTATGTGAAACTGTAGAATTATTTGCATCAACTCAATTTGCCAAATATTAATAAAACATGGATCTTATTACCGGCGCTATTCTGTAGGCGCTTATAATTTTAATCCTCTTTAAGAGCTACTCAAAAAATCTTTATTGGTTATAAATGCTTATATTTGCACATATTAACTCATCCATCTTGAATTGATTTAATTTAAAACGTGTCATAACATTCGATATTCTTTAAGCTTCTTTGTCTTTCCTTTAAAAAATGTATAAAATAATTTCATTAGCGCAAAAGTTACGGTACCTTAATGATATAATCAAGAACACCTGTCGCTTGGAATAATAATTGTTATTTGTGAGTGGAGCTTAAATAATAATTTGTCCAAGAGTAGGTATATACCTACTTACCTACCTGTAGTTACATTTTCTTTATTTACCTTTATAAAAACCAACGATCTTGATAGCGCAGCCAGTTAGCGTTCATTATTATTAAAGTATACATTAAAATGGACGATTAAAATCAGGTGACTTTGTAATATTATTATTATTGTCTCAATGTGATGTCTCCTACTCGTCCATTGTTTTTAACCACAAACCGTGTGGTTTTCAAACTGCTGATATTAAATCATTATTTTTATTTACTTTGATAGGAGAGAAATTGATAAATAAATACGGACAACTTGATGTGTAATCTATGGAAAATATAAATTATTATTGTTGGATATACATTCTATGTATTAAAATTTTCCAACTGTCGATTCGTTCATGAGAATTCAATTCTCTTAATGAATCGACATTATTAAGCCAAGATGCGTGTACGAAGGAAAATTTTGTATGGTGTAGTGGACTTTTTGCATGCTAATAACACCAACTAGAGGCCTCGCAGCATATATGTTCCCATACATGGATTTACTCAGAATTCGGAGTAGAACATTCTATGTGAGTTTTGTGTGTCAGTGTGTGGTGTATGTGTGTGTGTGGTGTGTGTGTGTCCGTCCCCCCTTATAACTTTTGATCCGCTCAATTTACAGAGCCTAAATTTTCAGAATATATAAACAGTTATAGGCCTACAAAACCTTTATACTCATAAGTGTGAATTTTTGTTTCAATCAGGGGTTATCAACTTTTGAAATTTTGGTTTATTTTTCCATATATCTCAGAAACCATAAAAGCTAGAACGCTGAAATTTGTTATAAATATAGACAAATACAAAATCTCAAATTATTTTTTTTTTTAAATCCAGGGTTTCTCAAACATTTTTTATTAAGAAAAATATTTTTTTATGATAAATTTATGAGTTTAACTGCCTATATTTCCATATTTTTTAAAAATATCAAAAAAAGCTGAAACACCCCTACTAGACAATTTAATTTTATATAAAAAATATTAACATTGTATTAGCACATCTCAATTTTTTTTTAATAAATTTAATAAAAATTGAATTTAGTGACGACATTGCTTCATACAATTTGTATGGCAATGCCTACACATAATATCTAAGAAGACTTAATTGTTTTATACTAATCTCCAAACATACATACATACCATCATTCTGTTTTCATATTCTGGGTAGGATCCAAAGGACTGACCTCCATTCTATCCTATCTTGACATACATACATATGTAGGTACATGTGTTGTGTAGAATATCAAATATCTTAAAATATTAAATAATTTGTATTTATGGGATTATAGTTTGGTACTTATTCTTCAACTATACATACTATCGCTATCGACAGTTGGATCTCATGTGTCACATGCAACTAGTAATTATAGAAGGTTTATCTTTGTTTTGTTTCTATGGTCTTATAAGATATTTTGTTCTACTTTTTAGAATAAAAAAGAGCAAAATCATTTTTGAACCTACATAGACTGACTGTCACACAATATGCCTTTTTATTTCATTAATAATATTTAAAACACAACTCCCGATGGATATAAGATTTATACAATTATATGTAAGTGTATTTTTCTTAATGGCGCTACAGCTCTTATTGAGTCTTGGCCTCCTTCGATTTTAGCCTTATATTCCGTCTGTCCTCAGCCGCCGTTCACCAGTAGGTATAATTATTGGAGATAAAGCGCCGTTTCGTGATACAAGATCACTCCAAGGGAGATATATCTTATTTGTTGGCTCACAGAAACAAGGCAGTCTTAAGAAGACTATAGCAGGTGTCAATGCTCTGAGCTCCACCTATGTCAAGGGACAATTTATTTCACTTTAAAGGCCCAGCCCGTTCACACTGAAAACGCGATCATAATAAGCCGCCTTATCGACTCTGTCCAATTGTTTCAAAGAGTTGTTACTCTGTGATCTAGATTATCTAATTGTAAGATGTCATAATGTTGGAACATTCTATTGACACAGTTCTTGAATTTAGTGTGGAGCCAAGTTGTTCAGAGCCTTAAACACCATCAGGCATACCTTATAGTCTGGACATTTCAAATATTTTCTCGTTTCCATAATATATATCAACCTCGCAGCTGCGATAAATACTATTTGTAATAGAAAGCTGATGACGTAATCTATTAAGTTGTTCTGCAACAATGGATGTTTTTTTGTAAATACAAAGTAACCAAATTATAATGTCTAATTGGTGTTTTCTTTGTGTGTGGCTTTAGTTTATTTTTTGATAATAGGTGTGACTTCAATTGTCCAATGAGACGAAAGTAACTTTAGCTGCAAGAAACCTGAACGTCTATATTTAGATGAATCTCATTTTTCTGCAACTTAATCTGGTCTATTTTTTTTACAAAAGTAGGTAGTTTGGTAAGAAACATCACAAAAATAGTTTTTTTCTCATTATTTATACACACAGTGGTCAAATATACTTTTTACTGCGAAGTTTCGATTGATAAATGATTTATTTTTCTTTATTAATTACCTTATACTTAAAAAAATATTACAACTATTTTTTATCATATTTCTCAAACAGCAAAAATGGTTTCTTGTATTCGATATTAATTAACGCGATTGTCGAGTTTAGAAATGGTCGTAAATCTTTCGTAAAGGTTGACATTCTTTGGTGATCAGGACCGAAACGGTGTAATCGGCGCCCCGGACATATCATAAATTAATGTCGCTGTAAATTTAAATTAAGATTAGGCTGCACGCCTGGGCACCTCGTTCAGTGACCCTACGGGCCTCCTATGACTTGACGTGATGTGATTTTTGCTGCTTGTAATATGTGACGCGATGGGAAAGCGACTAATTTGGCCCGCACCGGGATCCGTACCCTAATTACGCCCATATTACTGATTAGTAACGCCGCCTCTGTCGCATTCTCTTTGTCATCGTAATAGATTGGTGACAAAATATAATTTGAGAACTCGTGGGAATATTATTTGACTATTAATCTCTAAGGTAGGTATGGATTTTTTGTCAACATTTCAAACAGGTATATATTTGGCTAATTATCAGCTTGAATTTTTTAAAAACATACTGTGGTTAAAATTGTTTCGATAGTAAATAATATAATTAATAATATAGTATAATTTAATTTAAATTATATTATAATTAATAAATAATATAATTTTTCTATTATATTATTTTTATATTTAATTTTCATTTATTTTTTTTGTTATATTTAGGTTCTCTTATCCTATATTTTTTTCTTTTTCTTTATATTGTTTATTTAAGACGAAGTTGTAGGTATATATTATATTGATATTACTCTGTTTTACAAATGTGTTTTTTAACAGATAGTAAATAAATAAATGGAAATGTAATACTTATCGCGAAACATTTCGCTTATTTGGAATCACGTGTGTGCGAAAACAACACCCCTAAAATGGAAAAATGACAAAAGGGAAGATAGCAAGGTTTTGGTACTTGTTACATTATTAAGTCCTATTTTGAATAACATGAAAGCAGAAATAATGTTGTTAACTTTATACTATCGTAATAATTCATTCATACCATCACGACATATCCCAAAATGTGGATTTGTAACCAGCGCCAGGTTTGCGGGTGTGCAGTACCTACCTTATACATTAAATTATTATAAGGATTGTATGATGATGTTAAAAGTAAGCACGACGCATGCGTGTATCCCCGCACACCAGTCTCGTCACACTTGAAATGGCAACATTCATATTTGGCGGTGAACCTCATTACTGAACGGTGATGTGAGATGTATTTTCGATTACCCAGCTCCTACGTGACACCCGAAAACGATGATAAGAGAAAATAGTGGAAACTTTATTCTCGCCGGTACCAACCAATTATATTTTTAACATTACATAAAATAAAAACTATTTATTTTATTTTATATTGCTTCTTGGGCAAATAACACGTAGGTACTATGTCAAATAATAATTTAACACGTAACCAATAACAAGTTGCCACACTCTGGGGACTCACAGATTTAGACAGAAAACACAATTTAAAAATGTGTCTCCATCGGAAATCGAACCCTTTTTGGATCAGCCGTTGGATACCTAACCAACTGAGCCACGAAGGCCGACATCGAATATTACATTTTTATTATTATTTTCATAAATTGTTTTATTTTTATACTATACCATCAAATCTTATTTTACACATTCTTGTGTCAATTTGTAGCTAATGAACGTAATTTAATACAGTAAAACGTTGAACTTGACCAAAACCAGTTTTGACAAATAATTCATCTGCCAACAGTCAATTGCAAAATGCCACGTATAATAATTGTAAGTATAAATTTTCAAATAATAATTACGTTGTATTGTTATAACATGTTTTAATAAAAAAATAAACTGATTTAAGTATATTGGTTCAATGCCTATAGCTTAAAATCTTCTTCCTTCAGCATCTCTCCACTGCTGGATGAAGGCATTTTATAGATATTTTTCCTCGTCTCTTCTTTGGGTTTCTACACCACATTCATTTCCAGCGAAGGGGACAATATATCATCGGTCCACATTATCTGGTCTCCATTTCAGAGTAGGTACTGATTGCCCGTCTGTCTATTACCTGTCTGGCAACATGACACGAAAATTCAAAATCTTAATATTCCAGAACATGAGGGCATTTCAAAAGTATTGATTTGATAGTTGCCCGAAAAAAATATAAAATAATTTTATTTATTTTATTTTATTTTATTAAAAGGGTACATCGACAGACATCCAGCTCACAATTCTCACAAAAAGAAAACAATATTGGTTATTACTACGAGTGCTGGACGTCCAATTATGGATGCACACAAAATTACATGAGCTCTCACTCAATCACATACGCAAGTTACACAAGTACATAAATTAGAAATAATTCGGCTACAAAAGTTAAGTAAAAAATAAAAAGAAAAAAATAATTGAAGTATACATGATACCGGTTGAAATAATTGAGTAAATTTAGTACTTAAAAATATGTCATAACTATCCACTATAACATACATAGTAGAGTAATCAAATCATGTCAACATAATATTTATAATGTGAAATAAAAATAAGGCGTATTGAGTACATATATTATATTATATTGTACCCAAGTTATAATTTGATCCAATTGTTTTATTGCGTGCATGTAGTGAACATTATAATGTTTATGTCCCTAACAATTACGATTCTTATCTCCTGTCATCAAATAAGCCCTTAGGTCATATAACAATCTAATAACTATACACACTTCACAAAAAAATAATGATTGTTATTACGCAATCTCATACAATAATATTATTTTTTGTAAATCTGATAGCTGGTACGTGGCTTAATAACGAAATTTAAAAATGTGTTTTTATTGGCAAGTAAAATTAAAATATGTTTAACTTTCGAAGAAACGAGTTGATAGAAAACATAAAAAATCTGATAGTAGGTACCTGGCTTAGTAACGAAATTTCAAATGTGTTTTTATTGGCAAGTAAAATTAAGATAGGTATGTAAACTTTCGAAGAAACGAGTCGATAGTAAGCATGAAAAATCTGATAGTAGGTATGTGGCTTAGTAACGAAATTTCAAATGTGTTTTTATTGGCAAGTAAAATTAAGATAGGTATGTTAAACTTTCGAAGAAACGAGTCGATAGTAAGCATGAAAAATCTGATAGTAGGTACGTGGCTTAGTAACGAAATTTCAAATGTGTTTTTATTGGCAAGTAAAATTAAGATAGGTATGTTAAACTTTCGAAGAAACGAGTCGATAGTAAGCATGAAAAATCTGATAGTAGGTACGTGGCTTAGTAACGAAATTCAAATGTGATTTAATTGGCAAGTAAAAATAAGAAATGTTAAACTTTCGAAGAAACGAGTCGATAGTAAGCATGAAAAATCTGATAGTAGGTACGTGGCTTAGTAACGAAATTCAAATGTGTTTTAATTGGCAAGTAAAAATAAGAAATGTTAAACTTTCGAAGAAACGAGTCGATTGTAAGCATGAAAAATTAAACGTCACATTCATTATAGTTGAAAATCAGCTTGTTTTAAATTTATATAGGTAAGTAGGTATATCAAAATCAATTGCTGGTACATTTATGGAATATGTAATTAGGTTAGGGTTAAATTAAATAAGGTTTGATAAGGTTAGATGTGGCTAGGATCTATGGTTACCTTATTTATATTTATACAACTTTCTAGTAAAATTTTATTTAAAAAAGTATGGGAAATAAAATGTGTGTATTTTACTCCCTATACACAGTAGTGAGGAGTAAAATGGTTTTGATCCTTTGTAAAAGCTTCGGTTTATGGAAACGTGACATCAATGTCTGGATTGATCAAGTTTTATCATTATTAACACTGCCATTTATGTTGATTTTTCGATTGATGAGCTTTGACCCGAACGCAAGTTTTTGGTGGTTGTTTATGTTCCCAGTAAGCTGAATACCTACAATACGTGGCTATATTAAAAAATTTTCGAAGGTTAAATTATAACGTGACCCAACCTTTTGAAACATTCGAATCGTGAAGATTTTTGAAGAGGTGAGAAATGTGAGAGAATTAGAAGCACATTTAAATAACTCTCAATTTTATTACTACACCGTACAAAATTTTCAGTATAAGAGATAACAACGTCAAAAACAATTCAATTTTCAATTGTTGGTTATTTGATATTTCCTTTTTTATTGAATATAGGTATGAAAAAGGTAACTCTGGCACCTGGGAGTGTTTGAGTACCAGTGCGCATCCCCTTTCTATAGGTGAAAATTGCAGGTTTTAGAATCATTTGTTTCCTTATAAGTTCTTGTTGTGCTTTTAAACAATCCATCTGATTACAATGAAACTTGGTGATTTGTTCAGCGCACATCCGGGAAAAAATCTGAAAAAAAATCTACTTTTCACATTTCCCAGTAACAGTAAATACATATTTCACAAACTGACTGATTTTATAGGTTAAAATAACATTCAAGTATAAATTAAAATCTGCAATTTTTTACCTATAAAGGGGATGCGCACTGGTAAACGCAACTCCCTGGTGCCAGACTTACCTTTTTCATACCTATATTCAATAAGAAAGGTAATATAAAAAAACAGCCATTAAAAAACGTTTAATCGATAACTTTGTTATCTCTCGGACTTATAGTATTTACAGCATAATTTTCATTCATCCCAATGAATTCGACAAACACAGTACAAATAGATATATCTATATTGTCTTTGGTATGTTAAATAAAACAATTATTGATCTATAGTCAGTTATATCGACTGGTGAATGGAAAGGTCTCGACGCGGGTTAATAGATTTGGTGTTACAACTGCAATTACGTAATTTTGAAGATACGTTGAAAAAAAAATGTTGTACTTCTGCTTGTCACGAAAACAGATTACTAATTTTCTATACTCATTTATTGTATATACCATTTACGTCATTTTAATATTGTGAAGCCTGTGTGTGTTTTACAGCTAGATCACGATCGCCAGTCGAGTCGTGTCGAAGTACGGAATTCATATAATTTATAGATTTTAAAAATGTGTAAATTATAGACTGACTTTTGGTGTTGATTAACTGTAGGCATTCTGCTGTACCGACTTGCGATATATTTTAAATTTATGGTGTAACAATTTCACAAGTTTTTATATCAAAAACGTGACCAACTAAAATGTGGTCACCAAATTATTTGAGCTAGACAAAGAAATACATCGATCTTGAGGCGCAGCTCTGAAAATCGAAAGAACAATAGCAATGAATAAAATCAGTAGGTACAATTGTCTGCTTTACCTTTTTTACGCAGTTTCAAATTTGTTATCATAGTTGTTATGAATGTATGGATTTTCTTTTCCATAAATGGTATTATTATTATTATATCTTATTCTCCTTTTACACTCATTTCACCTTCTTTATTAAATATTTATTTACATATTCATTTAACAGCGGTCTATTTGATCGATCCTTCTTCTTTTTTAGCCTATTTTCGTCCACTACTGGATGATGGCCTCCTCCATTTGCTTCCATGTCGCACTGTCTTGTGCAATCTATCCAGGACTGGCCAGCATGATATTGCTTGATATCATCCCTCCATCTTAGATGTAGTCGCCCCACATTGTCGAACGATTGTCGTACTTTGTTGAACGATTACGTTCAATGTAATCATTCAAAGATTTCCCAAATACGTAATAGAAATAATCATCATTGTCACTACAGTCCGCTACGAACCCTGGCCTCCTCCAGAAATCGTCTCCATCCCTCCCTATCGGCCGCCAGTCTTCTCGAAAGACTGGCTACTAGAAAATTACTAGAAAGAATGGATGAACTATTTATTCTATGAATCAAACAAAAATCATATCGAGAAACCAGCGTTGAAACTATTCAAAAAACTTGGTTTGTGGTGGTAGGGGGCATGGTTTTTTTCTGACTTATATCCGTGATTTGATTAATTCATCTTAATGACTTCTATTATCTTCTTTATTCAATACTTCGAACAACAAGAATCCAAAGATTTACTTCATTTGCATTTCAATGTTGGCCTATATATATTATACCTAATATATAGAGAACATATTACAGTATTGAATATTCATTTAATTAGATATCTTTGATATAATATGTATATTTAAAGGTCGGATAAATAATTCCTATAATTGTACAAACAAATGTCGACGAGGAGACTCAATTAATTTGACTTCATCGATTAAGAACCCAAACGTTAATTTTCAAAATTAAGTTGATTGTATTGACATCAAATTGAATCCATTTTTTATATAAATTTATTTACTTGTCGGCATTACAGACAACCAAGTAAATAAATTTCATTATGAATAAATATTTGTAGAGTTATGTGAATTTATTTTATTTCTTACATACCTACATTTTCGTTTTAAAATCACAATTTTTTTACAAATGCAGTTTATATCTTCCAGCGCCTATATGGCGAGTTCAGCTCCCTTAAAAACGAGTTCGGCGCTATTCAAAACATCCAAATATATTTTTGTTAATTGTCGTATTGCCATAAGAGTCAAAATACTACAACTTGACGATTTTATATTTAAAAAAACGTTTTCTGCGATACATATATTATTATAATTATGGGCATATTTTGATAAGTAAATAATAAAAGATTATGACCACTTGACAATTGAATAAACATGTGAACAGATTGGTGTAAGAGATTTAATTAAAAAAATATATTATGTCGGGATTACACGAATAAAATACTTACTATAATTTCTTTTTTTTTAATTATTTTTTTTATTTTTGGCGTTCCACCAGGGGGCAAGTCTGGTTCCACCGGCGAAAACAGAACCCTAGTGATTACCCATATCAAGGATATAATTATCGTATGGAGTTCTATGACATCTAAAGATATTATATCCATGATATGGGTAATCACGAGGGTTTTGATTTCGCCGATTGAACCGGACTTGCCGCCCCAGATATCACTTATCCACTTATCCGAAGTAAGAACGCATACTTACTGCAATGTTTGTCTTACTGTTGGGAATATGACATATTCCTATAAAACGAAACAAACCCTCATTTGATATTTTTATAAAATTACATATTAATTTTAATGTAACTTATAATTTTACTGTTCGAAAATACAATTTTTAAATACAGACCTATTTGGTTTTTATACTCGTAGTTTGTTTTTTTATAATTATTGTAGTAGGTAATGTCGCACACAACTGGTTTGTTTTGAAGTAACATAAATGTTATTAGTTGGTAAGTAGGTAGGTATATGTTTGTATATTTGGTGACATGTCAGAAGGTTTAAACAATTTATCTCTGTTAGATACAAGTACATGTCTCTCAAAAAACTCGGAGTATCGAAGCTAAGTCACCATTTTGAATATTATGTCACGGTTGATACATAATGAACGAAATTCATCGTAGAATTTTAAAACAATTCCATTTATTACCGTTCATTTTTTTTCTATCTACGAGTGAGTTTATGATATTTTTTGACAAATTTAATCTCAATAGAGACGAAGTAGAGATATGTCTATATTTATATGAAGACCGGGAAATATTTAGGGGTTACGACCTGTCATCGGCTGATTACGTTCATTGTTTACCAACAATTTCTCAATATGTATGTACTTATGTATATTTTATTTAGGTGTAAAAAATAAGTACAATTTCTTTCACCTGGTATAAACCAAAGAATTTAAACAATGTTGGAAAAAAAGAAATAACAAACAAAATACTCTAATATCCATATTCAGAAAGCAAAGTAAGCTCACAATATTTTAAAAGAATTATTAATTTCTTTGTGTATTCAATTTGTGAAAATAAATAAATACCTACCTAGACGACGAAAAGCGAAAAAAGATGACGTTAGAAAATGTCTGGTTTATTGGATGAAATTTAAATACAATAATTTATATACAACATACAATATAGGTATATATCGAACCAAAAACAATATGAATGAATGAATTTCCAATGATACAAAATTTATAAAAGTACAAAATTACAATTTCTATTTAATTACATACCAAATTACAATGATTTATTTTTCACACATTTGGATATATTACGGCCTACCTAGATAGTCTGTTCTGATGCAGTACTCGTTTAAAATTTAAAAAAATGGATGAAGGAATAAAAATATGAAATTAATAAATAATAAAAAGATGAACCAATAAATATCATTGTTCAAACAATATAAGGTGGCTCTTCATTTTAGTAATATCTATCTAATAAAAAATACCAAACGTATTTTAGGTTTTCTTTGAGGCACCGACCTAGAATAGTGATTCAACTCTTTCCTTTTATCATCGTTTTCGGGTGTCCCGTAAGAGCCGGGTAATCCAAAGTATACGCAGACGCAGTGCATTCCACTTAATTGGACCGCTCACACCAAAGCATAAGTCATAATAAGCCCCTTTGTTGACTCTGTCCAACTCGTTTAGGGAGTTGTTACTCTGTGATCCAGACGACCTGAGTGTTAGGTGCCTCCCAGAGAGCTCTTTTCTCTGACGCAGCTCTTAATGTATTGTGGAGCTAGATTGTTCTGGACACTTCAACCAGTGTAATCACACACGCACACCAGTCGCTAGTTACCCCACACTGTGGGATGTGCCACGATGGTATGTACCTATGTATGTATTGTGAATAAGTTGTGAAATGAAATCTCTTTGAACAAAATTATAATTAGGGACCTCTTTAGACACCAGGCGCAGAACAGAGAATCTAACTGTTCTGTGACACCAGAAACAATTCAAAGGACTCTACTGTGGCTAGGATATTCATTAAATTATGGAGGACAATGGTATAAAAAGGGGTGGTCTATAGGGAAGGGAACAAGACACGCGCTAATACTTGGCAGAAGAGAAATGCTTTATTAATCTATCATAATGGATCAAGGCATCTCTGAAAATAAAATTGGAATTTTAATGGGAGGTAAAATTCATAATATATTATATTTGATAATATCATTACTTTCTATATATAGGGCCGTTCAGCTACGGAATGGTAAACATTGTATTTTTTACATTTTGACATTCACTTGACTGGCTGCGTATTACGACCTGTTTGGTATTTTTTTTCTGAAAACGTTGGTCGCATTAGTTACAAGTAATGTGAGAATTTCAAAGACGTCATTTGAAACAAGTTTGTCCTCTTTTTAATACATTCAATGCAATTTGTTTCAATCACCCGTGATTAATTTAAAATAGTTTATTGGAATTAAGAAATCTAAAAGCAATGAATTTATTTCACACAATTTTAAACACGTTTTAATATATCAATGTAATGTATTACGAAAAACTAATCGGGTTAGTACGATAAAACTAATTCAAAGAAACTAAATTAATATATTATTTTCGATTTTTTAGACCTCTTATGAGAATAATGTGTGTTCTCTGTTTACTTTTATTCTATGATAAACTGTATGTCCTTCATGTCGCAGAATCCAGGCATCAATAAATAAGTAAAACATCGAAAAATCAGCTGGAAAAGATAAAAGAGTCATCACTTCAATTCCTATTGAGCTCACAATATTATGTTCTCTTGTTCAATTATTCGTAGGTAGATTAATATAACAAGACATACCTAGACCGTCTCTTTAAGACCGTCTGTAAGTTTAATCAAACAACACATATTTCAATACTTGTTGCATGTAACACATGAGATCCAACTGTCGACAGGGATAGTATGTATACTTAGTTGAAGAATACATACAAAACTATAAACCCACGAATACAAATTATTGAATATTTTAAGATATTTTGTTTTCTTTATAAAGTATGTAGGTATATATGTCAGGATAGGATAGTATGGAGGTCAGTCCTTTTTTCCTATCCAGAATATGAGAGCATGATGGCATGAATATATGTTTTGATATTAAGTATCAAACTAATTGAGAGTCCCCGTAGATATTATGTAGTGTATAATGCCATACAAATTGTATGAAACGATGTCAAAATTCAATTCTTATAAAAGTTGTTAAAAAAAGTTGTACTACTATAATGTATGTATTTTTAGAGAAAATAAAATTATCTTGTTAAGGTGTTTCGGAGTTTTTCGATATTTAAAAAAAATTGAAATATAGGCAGATAAAAACATAAATTAATCATAAAAAATGTTTTTCTCAATAAAAAATGTTTGAAAAACTCTAGAACTTAAAAAACGAATTTGAGATTTAATTTTTTTTATTTGTCTATATTTACCTATACTAATTTTCAGCGTTCTAGCTATTATGGTTTTTGAGATATATGGAAAAATAAAGCAATTATTCAAAATTTGATGACCCCTGACTGAAAGAAAATTTGAATTACTGAGTATAAAAGTTTTGTAGGCCTAATAACTATCTATATTATATTATGAAATTTAGGGCTCTGTGAATTGAGCGAATCAAAAGTAATAAGGGGGGGGGACACACAGACATACTAAATGTTCTACTCCGAATTCTGAGTAAATCCATGTCTGGAACATATACGCTGCGAAGCATCTGAGATGTTTTTTTGACTTCATAGTTGAAAAAAACATGAAAATATAAGACCTGTCCATACAAATATCGCGTATAAATAAATTGATAAAAATCGACAGTTGGAAAATTTTCAAACGAAATGCTATGTTGATTGGTAAATATACCTACACCAATGTTCTATCTATTGATTTTTGATGTATAACTTTCAATCTATTTTTATTCTATACCTTTAAATCTTTATTATAATTTCACTATAGTGATAAAATTATGTTTGCTTATTTTATATTGTCGCTTAAACCATTGATTCTAGTCATAAAAATACGTTCCTCGAAAATATTGACAGCCTGCCAATAAATACATTAAATTGTTATGGCTGTCTCTACGCATTTCTGTGTTAATATACTAAAGACTAAAATTAATATAATTACCAAAAGCATTCCTTCGGTGAATGTATACTTTGCTTTAATACTTAAGTCAGACTTTGAATGTGAACTATTTATTGGAATATCGGAAATGTTTTTTTTTTCACGATTATTCTTTTCCTTTTTTTCTTAATAGACCTGTTGGTCTATGAGACAGAATCAATGTCTCACAGACCAACATCGATGAGATTCAGGTTCTTTCCCATCTCTTCGGTTGCTCTATACTCTTAAAGCTTATCTGTCACTGTTCATTATGGCTAAATGGTTTCTCCAATATCTTCTTCTGTACATATTCTACCTGAAGGTGTTCTCTTTTTCACAGGTTCTTCTTTTATCTTCGTAACGGACTCAATCTTTGAGACCTTTTTCCAGATATGAAATAAAAAAAAACATTTCAAAATCAAAAATACAAAAACAATTCAATATTGTTGGCCCATAATACGTGGGTATAATTCAATTTGTCAAATAACAGTTAATATAAAAACTATTAGACATGAAGCTAATAACTTTTCAATTTGTCTCACAAACGTTAGCGTAGGTGACCTACATATATAATGAGATTTATTATACCTAAGCTAATATTTTATCTCAAATAAAAATCAGAGTTAATTATTGTCAACTCTTTGTCATTTGGCACTAGTGTAAATTATTTACATTTAATCTTATTTATGAAAACGGAATTAAAGTTATAGATATTAGCGACGAATAACAAGTTGATCCACTTATGAACGTGTAGAAAATTGAAATTTATACTGAATTTATTTTGGACTAGAATTTGTAAAAGCGAATACATATATTTTACTATACTATATATATGCGACATTCTTCCAATCATTAAAAATACATTTCAATAAAAAATAACTTTTACCAAATGCATATTCTTCTCATTAAGTATCACTTTTTTGTGAGTACCTGACATGAAAAATATAGAACAAACATACCTACATATACCTAGCTATCGTAAAACAACTTGAACCAGCTCGCAAAATAGTGTTTTTTTCTTGGTTGGTTGGTATATATGTGCAAACCGCCTCCCACCACAGCGAAAAGGTTCAAGAAGTTTGGTGGAATCAATAATAATGACCTGAATTTAAAATTTCATTCAAACCATATTTTACCTACTTACATTCATCATGCCCACACGGCATAATCCCACAATTTGGGGTAACCAGCGACAGGTGTGCGGGTGTGCACAACCTTATAAAAGGACGCGCAACTCATGCGAGTATTCACACACACACACACACACACCCTCAAACACACACACAGACACACACGCGCGCACACACACACACACACACACACACGCACGCACACACACACACACACGCACACACAGACACACACACACACACACCCTCACAGACACACACACACACACACACACACACACACACACACACACCCAGTCTCGTCACACCTAAAAAGGCAACATTCAAAATGGGTAGTGAACTCCATTGCTGAATGATGATTACATTAATTACGTTAGTTAAACGAAAAAACAATCAGACATCCTATTTTGTCACAAAATATTAAATAATTTGGTCGATAGTCCGTATCATGTTGAATGAATGCCCTTTATCTGCCCATCTAGAACATCACGCTACAACACTTAGATTATCTACAATAGTCTATTTTACACATCTCTGTCAACAACAAATTATGATCAAAATGGTTTTATTATTAACGCTACAATAATCTTTACTCTCAACCAGGGGGGCAAGTCTGGTCCAACTGGCGAAATCAAAACCCTCACGATTACCCATATCATGGATATAATTATCATATGGAGTTCTATAATATCTTTAGATGTCATAGAACTCCATATGATTAATATATCCATGATATGGGTAATCGTGAGGGTTTTGATTTCGCCGATTAGACCTGGGGGGCAAGTCTGGTCCGACCGGCGAAATCAAAACCCTAGTGACTACCCATATCATGGATATAATTAATATATGGAGTTCTATAATATCTTTAAATGCCATAGAACTCCATATGATAATTATATCCATGATATGGGTAGGTAATCACTAGGGTTTAGATTTTGCCGGTCGGACTAGACTTGCCCCCTGGTTCATAAAAGCATCGGTTAGTGAAATTATCCAATCTCATCCCAGTCATTTCCCAGTTTCTTTATCATATCCTATATCATATTCACTTGATCATTGTTCCTTTCATGGAATAATATGAAAAATGTTTATTTAATTTAGTGAAACATTATAATTGGCTAATTTCTTTCTCAATTATGTAACAGTATTTTGATGTATTTTGTGTAAAAGCTGTTGTTTCCGAATAATATAAAATAAATAATTTGGATTTCTCCCCTCAAGTGCGTTTCGTATTATCCATCTCCTTCTCACCTGACCTTTCTTACAATAGGTATATATCCTTAATTATATTATGTATAAAATTGTTTTTGATCGTGTGTCTTTAGTTCTTTGTATTGTGAATGAAAACGATCAATAAAATGTGCGGTATGATTGATGGTATTTTTTTCTCGATATCTCACGACCTTAGCTTAACATCGTTCGGCACATTTTCAAGTTTACACACCTTGAACGTTAAGTATGTATGATAAGGATTGACCGAAGAACTGCATGATTTTGTTCCTTGACTTGATCAGCGCCAATGTATGAATGTATCTTTTTGTAGGTGCCTATGTTTATTGCGAAACATAGGTACCTACTTAAATAAAATATGACATCATTGATGATACGAGTACTTACCTAGTATCTATTTTGCCTTAGAGAATTTGTTTGTCCTATAATCAAATGTATTGACGTTAACGCCTTTTTCTGATCAAACACAGAGCCGGTAGAAGAACTTAAAAATTCTAATCAATTTATACATTATAAAACTCTCGTGGTGAACTCTGACTTGAAGTAAAAAGGTATAAAGAAATGTTCTTTAATAAATTTTTCGACTTTTGCCACAATCCCAATAGCATTCACACCGCTATATGTATTTATGTCGGAGATGTCCTTTGATGACCATGACCGTCTAACACGGAGGCAGACCATTGGGCGATTGAATAAGTGTATCCATCATGAGTAAAAAGAAGATTTTTTTTAGAGTGATTCAAAAACAAATTATTGTCTTTGTGATCGATTCGTCACTGGTATATAATATTTTGGTAGAGGTCGTTCGATGTCCACGACTCTCGTACACTTTATATGATTTTATAAGGTTTGCCTCGGGCTCACGGGGAATGTCAAATGTCTTTATGGCCGTCCAATTATATTGTAAAAAACTATATAATTACACACACACTCACACACATAACTATATACCGGACAGTGTCGTATAACCTCTTTAGGTAATAGCGTATTGAAGACACATACTATTTTTTTTTTGATGACAGATGATAAGTTTTTAATATCCACTACTAAAGTTATAGAGGAGAGTGTGGACCTGTTCACAGCGCCATATTTTAACGGGTATTTTGGAGTTGTCCAATTTTCATTATTTTTTTATTTGAATATACATACCATCACGGCACATCCCCACAATGTGGGGTTACCAGCGACAGGTGCATTTTATTATAAAATAATGAACGACACATGCGTATATGCGTCTCACTTAAAAGGCAACATTCAGAATGGGTGACGAACCTCATTACTGAACTATGTGAGATGTTATTGTTGCCTGTTGTATTTTCGATTACCCGGCTCTTACGGGACACCCGAAATCGATAATTGTACAAAAAAGTGGAAGCACTATTCTAAACCGGTGTCGCACACCTATAATTAATATATTATTCAAATATTACTACATATAAGATTTAATTTTATGATCGAAAGTTCTTGATGGAATTCTATTAAAATTTCTTAAAATTTTTAACAGACATAAAATGTTCTTAGAACGAAACCGGTTGTAGGTTGTTGTCTACTAAATAAACAGTGGAATTAAGTTATAAACGTTTTTTTATTTTTATTGCTACACATATTATATGTTATAGTATGACTGTGCACAATAAGCAGGACGTAAGAGAGTACCTACGACATCCTTCAATAGCCACGAACACACGATAAGAAACTAATATTGATTTAAAATCCATTATTCTTCTTATTAAGATAACTATTCATTGTTAATTTTACAACAAAATTATTGTTTTTAAGTCATTAGACGTTCATATCTTTCTCAGTGCGTTTCAAATTTTTGTTTCTATTAATACATACACTAAAACATCGAATAGGTTCTACGCATGCCGACCTCACGTCACTGTATTATATTTTTCTCAAAGAAAAGGTTTATCTGTCAAAACCAGCAACAGTCGGTTAATTGAAAGCGTAAATTGATAGAGAATGCAATAAGATTCCTAATTGAATGATTCTTTACGTTTATGGTTCTATTGCTTCGCGTTAGGTTTTTGCACTGACCAAATAAATTCTAAGTATGTCTTGTTTAACTTTACATTTAATCTATACGTTTCCAGGCTTGACAATACCAAAATCGAAGATGATGTAGTCAACAACATTAGCAAACGTGGTAACGTCCGGTGCAAGATGAATGGATGGAAGAAAAATGCCTATTCAATTTCGCTCTTTCAACCAAATGGTAGAAATCAACATTATGCCCTTAAACTACAAATCTCTAACACGCCGAAATATCGACAAACTTGTGAAAAACAGTAATCATTTTCTTCAAGGAACTAGGCTTATTAATAATCTCTGGTATTCAACCCGAGTACCACGATTTGGGTAAAAGCAGATTCGATCTATATAATGGTCCACTAAGGCTTGTGTCAAACTCCTTATCCAACTGTTCGTTCATGAGAATTCAATTCTCTGAATGAATCGACATTATTAAGCCAAGATGCGTGTACGAAGGAAAATTTTGTATGGCGTAGAGGACTTTTTGCATAGAGGCTTCGCAGCATATATGTTCCGAAACATGGATTTACTCAGAATTCGGAGTAGAACATTTTATGTGAGTTTGTGTGTGTGTGTGTGTGTGTGTGTGTGTGTGTGTGTGTGTGTGTGTGTGTGTGTGTGTGTGTGTGTGTGTGTGTGTGTGTGTGTGTATGTGTGTCCATCCCCCCCTTATAACTTTTGATCCTCTCAATGTACAGAGCTCAAAATTTCAGAATATATAGATAGTTATAAGCCTACAAAACTTTTATACAATTGTGAATTTTTGTTTCAGTCAGGGGTTTTTTTTAAATTTTGATTTATTTTTCCATATATCTCAGAAACCGTAAAAGCTAGAACGCTGAAATTTTGATATAAACATATAAAAATACAAAATGAGTTTTTTTTTAAAAATTCCAAGATTTCTCAAACATTTTTTAAAATATTTTTTTTATGATAAATTTATGAGTTTAACTGCCTATATTTCCAATTTTTTAAAAAATATCAAAAAAAGCCGACACACCCCAACTAGATAATTTCATTTTCTATAAAAAATATTAACATTCTATAAGCATATCTCAATTTTTTTTTAATAATTTTTATAAAAATTGAATTTAGTGACGACATTGCTTCATACAATTTGTATGGCAATCGCCTACACACAATATCTAAGAAGACTTCATTGTTTGATACTAATCTCCAAACATACATACATACCATCATGCTGTTTTCATATTCTGGGTAGGATCAAAGGACTGACCTCCATACTATCCTATCTTGACATACATACATAGGTACAAGTATTGTATAGAAAATCAAATATCTTAAAATATTAAATAATTTATATTTATGGGATTATAGTTTGGTACTTATTCTTCAACTATACATACTATCGCTATCGACAGTTGGATCTCATGTGTTACATGCAACTAGTTTTAATTTTTTTTTTACTTCAGATTTGTTTTCTTGATTATAATGTATTTTTTTGTATTTTAAATTTGTTGTATGTAAAAATATGGTTTGTGTAGCATTGCACCCCATGCTCGCACACTGGAATAAAAATCTTTATTACCTATTCATTATTAGGTACCTATTATTAATCTGAAATACATCTAAAAAATAGACAATATTTTTATTATCACGTGAAATGTGAATATTGAGACATTATATTTTTGAGACACTCTGTAGTTATATATATATATATATAGAGGTACATTTTATGTATGTCATACCTATATGTAGAGCCAACTTTAGTTTAATGACAGTTAACTGAGTGATCTGCCAGAATTAAAAAACGATCTCATTAAGACGTTTATTCTTCGACTGATATGGCAAAAACGTCAGATAATAGAGTAAACTGAAATTAACACTGCTGAAATTAACAGAGTACCTACGTACATAGTTCGCAATGACATTTGTGAATGAAAATGAAATGACGAAAATCTAAAGCAAATATGATTGGCGAGTTTATATAATGAATAGTGTTAACGCTTCGATAAATGTTCCGTGGCAAAATTGCTCTGCCTCGGTTGGAAGGGTTTTGCTGATGGAAATAGTAGACTGTATAAATAGAATGTTCGAAAAGGTGAAACAGGGATGGTAGTTGCCAAGCGACCTACCTTGTGAACTCGAGATTCACTGGTGGTGACCAACCGGTTACTGGTGGTGACCACAATGATACACTAAAGAAAGTTTTAAAGAAATATTGTCGTCGCTCGGCTCGATCGCAAGGACAACGATAAACTGATTATGGAATGGGATGTTGCGGGGTGGGAGGGGAATTAGCAACAACTAATCCGAGTGTGGCGCTAACAAATAGTAATGATGAATAATAAAAATAAATGATTAACACGCTTGACTTCAGTGCCGGATTGTTGAGCTCGATTCCCTGCAGGGGAGAAGAAATACTTACTCAAAATTAATTCCCAGGCTACTCTTGCTTTTATATAGGAACTCCAAACACTGAATATTGAGAGAAATCGCCATTTTGCAATGAACTTGTCAAATATGTGATATACAATATATTTTTTCGCAAAAAAACTTAAAATTTAGGTTTTTTTTTTAAATAGTAAGAGCAATTGGTAATTAAAATAGTAAAAAAACAAGCCGTTCTACTTCATAGGCCTTGGAATTTGTTTTTGTTATAATAAATCTTGGAATAAATAAAAAAAGGTTTGACTAAAACTAATTTTTCAAGAAAAGTATAAAACAAATTCAATTTTCAAAAAAACTCACGCTATAGAATAAAGATATATATTGTTAAAATATATATATTGTTTTTGTATATTTCAAAGACGCATCTTTTAAGGTTTGGTACTGGGGAAAAGATTTTTTAGGTACTATATTACTGTACCCTTTTTGGATAAATCGTTAATAAACAAACACAACGCGATAATTATCCCAAAAATAGCAACATGAATATTTTTTTACTAACGAAAAAACTGTTTTTATTTTATTTTTACTAACCTAAGGTTATTTGTCAAGAAAGAAACTCCCAGAAATACTTTCATTATTATAGATTATGTAGCTAATTTTTTTTCTGTATAGGTATATTTGGTATAATTTCATATCCTTATGATAAAATTAGAAGACTATAGAATAGTATCTAACCATGAAACAAAATAAATAAAAATAATAAGATTGTTGTTCATAATTTCACCCATAGATGGCTGTAGTAAAAATTCCTTATTTTCAAGCGAAAAGAATTTCAGTATTACAATATATAGAACTTTCAAAATTGAATTGATAGGGATCTCATTAAAAGGCATAATTGGTGAACGTTGCGCAAGCGCATAAAGTGATCACGTAAACCAGCCGATGACAGGTCGTAAGCCCTGTAGGTGCCTTGATTTCCCGGTTCTCCTACAATAAATATTCCAACTTCGTCTCTATTGAGATAATTAAAAATCTGTTAAAAAATATCTTTGACTCCCGACAGGGAAAAAAATCCAATGTTTGCGCATATGCAATAATAAAAATATTCGATTACTTACACATTGGTACAAGTAGGTAAATAAGACAAAAAAAATGACCTTATAAGTCTGGCGCAATTCAGGGGTGACTTCTATGCGAAAAATGCATTGTCACCTCAGATATAAGAATTGTAGCTTTCATTATTTACAAATTAAAAACAATTCTCTCAATAGATGGCGTTCCAACAAAATAAATAAAAATAATAAGATTGTTGTTCATAATTTCACCCATAGATGGCTGTAGTAAAAATTCCTTATTTTCAAGCGAAAAGAATTTCAGTATTACAATATATAGAACTTTCAAAATTGAATTGATAGGGATCTCATTAAAAGGCATAATTGGTGAACGTTGCGCAAGCGCATAAAGTGATCACGTAAACCAGCCGATGACAGGTCGTAAGCCCTGTAGGTGCCTTGATTTCCCGGTTCTCCTACAATAAATATTCCAACTTCGTCTCTATTGAGATAATTAAAAATCTGTTAAAAAATATCTAACCATGATATTATTTAATTAAAGATTCACATAGTATAAATCCTCATACAAATATATAAGAATGGTATTAATAATATTTTTAAAAATCCGGTCAGATGTGATTGATTAAGACAAGGCAAGGCAAGGCCTTTGAATATTGATAAGCTTATTTTAGATGAAAAGGAAAGTGATTTATGAGGTGATGTATCGTGATAGTCCGGCCATTATTCTTTACAACAAAAAATACCTTACATCTTCTCTTGTATGTATTGTATTCACCTATATATGTACTATATAATACATCTAGGAGAGTATAAACATAATATTAGTATTCATATTATATAGACACTATTTTTAATTTCAGTGTAGATCAATGCATACCTACCTATGTATAATCGTTATAGGTATATAACATAATATTGTAGCAATGCTACATATTTTCCCAACAACCACACCGGTGCGAATATAGCAATATTATATCAACTTTAAAAATCGAAGACGAAAAATCAATCGTCATTCTGTTTTCCTTCGTGATCTTGAAATATTTCTGTGTCATTTTAGTCATTCATTTTACTGTTCACTCACTTTATAATTGATATAAGTAGGTTAGTTATTATCTAAAGTAATAAAGCAATCAAAATGTTAGTGTATGTGTGTGTGTGTGTGTGTGTGTGTGTATGTGTGTGTGTGTGTGTTTGTCTCACGCCTTCTGAAAAACCAAGAGCATCTAAAAATCTAATTTATGTGCGAACGTGTACCTGTATACCTGATGCAGTGTCACGCTAAAAATAATGCGATAAAAATGCTGAATTTTAAAAATATTTCAATAATTATTTTTTTCATACAAAATTTTCCAAGTCGTATCTGTCAAAAAAGTGTACATTTTGCACGCATATATCTGTTAGTTTAAAAGTTAGAAGTACGTATTTACACGAAAAAAATTTACTTTCAAGTATAACTTAGCGTTTAAGTGAAAAACATGGTGAATATTTTGTATAATTATAATGTTTAACTTATTTTTATAGTAAGCGTTTTGTACATAAATGCCGCCATTTTAATATCTTTTCATACAATATTTCATTTTCCTACCGAATGAATATGTTCTTGAAAATAATAAACCTTTAAAATAAATATAAATATGAAATAATAAAATGAAACACAAGACATTACAGCAAGTTTTAAGACGTATATTGTAAAAGTCTGTTAATTATTAGTAAAGATATGGGCATAATAAAATTGCATAATTTGTATATAATATTTGATATTTCGGACAATTTTCATTTTTATGGCATCGAACAAACCAATGTAGGTACCTACATATTCAAAAAATGTATCCGAACCATTCGATATTACTTACGTGTTCGAATCGTTTCCATGGCTACAGAAAGAATGTGATATTCAAATAAAATTTGTTAGGAATCGAATTTATTTAGAAGGTTGTTGTAGGTAGGTACCTACCTAATACTATTTACTTACAAATCAACAATAATATACCTATACTGATTTCCTATAGGAAAATTATTTTATTTATTTATTTATCAACCGTTTGTCCGATTATAATGAAACTTTGGTGAATTGTCGAGCGTATGCCCAGGATGGTTTTTGGATTTAAACTTTTTTCTTATTCTTCTTCTTCTTCGTGTATTTGGTCGTTTTACCTATGAAGGGGGAGTATCCTGGGAAAAGAAGGTCCGACTGTCCCTCCATCTCTTCACAGATCTTCCAGGACGGGTTCTGCATATAAACTTTTTTCTTCTTTTTCTTCAACGTGTACTTGGTCATCTTACCTATGAAGATGAACTATCCTGGGAGATGAAGGTCCAATTTTCCTTCCATCTATTCGCAGGTTTCTGGATTTAAACTTTTTTCTTCTTCTTCTTCATCGTCTATTTGGTCATTTTACCTTTGAAGGTGGACTAACCTGGGAGAAGAATGTCCAATTTTCCTTCCATCTCTTCGCAGGTATCTGGATTTAAACTTATTTCTTCTTCTTCTTCTTCATCGTGTATTTTTGGTCATTTTACCTATGAAGTTGGAGAATCCTGGGAGAAGAAGGTCCAACTGTCCTTCCATCTCTTCGCAGGTATCTGGGTTTAAACTTTTTTCTTCTTCTTCGTGTATTTAGTCATTTTACCTATTAAGTAGAGCATCCTGGGAAAAGAATGTACTTTCATCTCTTCGCGGTTCTTCCAGGATGGTTTCTGGATTTAAACTTTTCTTAACCGACTGATGGGACGGGATGTAATGAAGGGAAGGGATGCACTAAAGGGCCTGAAGGGACGGGAGGTATAAAACTGCCTGAAGGGACGGAAGGTAGTGAAGGGTCTGATGGGAAGGGACGTAATGAGGGATTAAAGGGACGGGAGGTACTGAAGGGCCTGAAGCGGCGGGTCCTGGAGTCTAATTCTGTTTCTTCTTAATTTTATGTAGACCTTTAGGGCAGTTTTTATACAAACTATTTCCTATTGTCTAATTCATCTTCTTCTTCTTTTATGTATACATTTGGGTCATTTTTTTATAAAAATTATTTCCTTTAGTCTAATTATTATTCTTCTTCATTTAAGTACGTAGACTTTTGGGAGAGTTTTAATACAAACTATTTCCAATAGTCTTATTCATTTTCTTTTATGTAGACCTTTTGGTCAGTATTTATACAAACTATTTCCAATAGTCTAAATATTCTTCTTCTTCTTTTTTGTAGACCTTTGGGTGAGCTTTTATACAATCTATTTCCAATAGTCTAATTCTTCTATTAGGTATATGTATTTTTACTTATTTTATGTAGACCATTGGAATAGTTTTTTATACAAACTATTTCTTATAGTCTTATACTTATTTTTCTCTTTTTTATTTAGTCTTTTGGGTTAGTTTTAAGTCTAATAGTCTATTGTGCAGAAATATTATTAACGATATGCACACTTGATGAAAATACATATGAAATGAATGGGATATGGGATGTGACGATATAACCTGCACTAGAATATTTTCAATACTTTTGTTTAATTAAATTTAAACCATTTATATCATCCTATTTTGAATAATTTTCAACACCTAATATTTAAAGAATGGGGGTTGTGGCCATTACTGAACTCTTCACAACATTTATATTCAAATTAAAAACTATTTACTATAGTTCAAGTCTTCTTCTTCTTCGTTAATGAAGACTTTCAGTCAAATTGAGCAAAAATATAATGCACACTTGATGAAAAAATATAAAAACGAATGGGATGTGACCAATACTAGATCTTTTCAGTACCTACGTTTGTTTAATCAAATTTTAACCACATCCCAACATCCAAAATTACTAAATTTTCAATAGGTACACATTACAATTTGTTTTCGATGATAATATTTAAAAATGGGGGTTGTGGCCAAACCAATCTCTTTACAACGTTGATAAACAGTCATATTTAAAACCATTACGTATAGTCCATGCGAGCAGAAATTGTATAAATATTATACTTCATTCACACTTTATAGCAATATATAAAAAAGAATGGGTTGTGGCCATCACTTGAACATTTTACAATACTTAAACTCAATCAAATTTCAAACCACTTTTCATAGTCTGATATTGCAAAATAATTGGGTGACAATATTATAAAAACGATTGCTTTTTCTTTCACAATTTTACATTCTTGGCCAACGGCGGGACATAAAAGCTAGTTATTAAATAAAACTGCTAAAAATTGATAATTCATCATGTGATGTGCCTTTTGAGCGATGTAAACATTTTAAAAGAATCGAATGAGTACTATAGTCTATAATCGATAAAGTATAATAAACACGCCGTAAATAGCACACAGTACACAGCACACACACACACAGATACATTGTGATGAATACAATCAGAATACAATCTCAGCATGATACTTGTTGATAATCTGCAATAAAAAATAACCATAAAAAATGCGAATTCATAATTCCCCACTACATCCCCTGATAAATATTGTTGAAAATTTCGTAAATCTTTTGACAATGCGAATTCCATTATTTTGGCCAAAGTGTGAATAACTTTAAAATAGGTACCAACCGTTGAAGATGCCGTGAATCGAAGTCATGTTGAGATATGCGTCTGTCCGAGAGGCCGAGGGAATCTGTCAGAGACATTGTCACGCATCGCTGTCGAACGAGAAAGTTAATAGTAGGTACCTATGCCTACATATAGTGGTGTGTTATCGAGCTGAGTTGAGTTGAGTTGAGTCCAGGACAGGACGGAGCAGAACAGAGCAGACATGATGGTAATGGAAATGTCTGGTCATCCGATAAGATAAATCGGTCCATGATCAAAGTTTATGGTTGCATCGCATGATACTCCAAAATGGATCGGCAATATACCCACACTGACAATGAGATATATAAATCCATCACACACACACACACACACACACACATACATACACAACACGGAGATAGATGTCTCTTGCGACAATAATTGTATTATTTATATGGTTTGACTTTAATTGGACGGTGATTCAATTATTGACAAATATAAGGGTGAGCTATATAGAATGATGACAGAAAATGTTTATCATAGCACTATTTAATTTAATTAACGATGAGTTTGTTGTACCTACATTATAATAATATGTAACAAACAAACACTAAACTTCAATACGATATCAATGCTTCAATAATGATAATTTAAATTGAAAGTCGTTCTTCTGCTTATTATATTTTGGTGTTTTTTACTCCTCACTAACCCAAGGGGATATAGTGGGGAGTAATGATTTCGCAATTTTTAAGGGTATTTTTTTATTGCAGATTATCAAGTAGTATCATGCTGAGATTGTATTCTGAAAGTTTCATCACAATGTACCTATCTGTGTGTGTGTGCTATGTGCTATGTAGGGCGTGTTCATTTTAATTTGTCGATTATAGACTAAAGTACTCATTCGATTCTATTCAAATTTTGCTAATTTGTATATCTAATACTCAATTACATAAATCTCAATAGATTTTGACGGATATCTGAATAGTGCTTCTCAATTTTTTTAACTGTCAATTATTTAAAAGTGACCCCAAGCTCTGGAGACTTATAATTTGAAATTTTTTTTTCAAATTGGTAAAAAGGCACATCACTTTCATAAAATGGAATTGAAGAATTATTAAGTTTTCATAATAAAATATTTAATAAAAAATAATGTAACAAACTCATTTCATGAAAATGTTAAATTTTTTCCATACTTAATAGATTGACTTGTTAGTGAGGAGTTTAGCGTTGGCCACAACCCACTCTTTTTTTTATTGTTATGATTGTTATATTTTCTTTAATGCTGTATTTAATTTTTAATGGCTTTTTTATAATTATGAATGTAGGTACGTGAAATTATGTACGATTTTAAAATTATAAAATGTAATTACTATAAGTACAAACTTTACATGTATTTGCTTCGGAGCAGACTCAGTTATATTTAATACATTATACTTGTAATAGTTTGATCTAAATAAATAAATATATAAAATAAATAAGAATTTGTTTCACGCTAGTCTAAAACGATGTCTATCTAATTGTTGCACTGCAAATTGTTCAGTGGTGAGTTTATTGCCATAAATACAAAAAAACATGTTTATATTTTTATATGCATCTGTATATTTTTGCATAAGATAAGTTTTCGTGGATATAATTATCTTATGGATTTCTATAACATCTTCAGATATTGTAGAACCCCATAAGATAATTATATACATGCTATGGGTAAACATGGAAAAGACTGATTATAATTAGAATTTTATGTCTTTCTTCATATCATATTACCACTCTTTAGAGTTAAATTGCATATTATATATATTTAAATTTTCAGGTTTTATGTTTGGTTAAGATGTAACAAAAATGGTCCAGAACAGTGAGATGTTTTTCCTTGAAGTTGTATGTCTAACTTCAGAAGATTATTTGAAGGTATCTATAAAAGGCCCTACGCTCTGTATAGAAATTGAACCTGACGAAAAAGACAAATAAAATAGTAGTCCTGTGTTAAGGAGAATGGAAAGGCATTGTCAATCAATGCGGATAAAAATATAATGAAATATATAAGTAAAATATGTAAAAAAAGTAATGATTTTAATTTAACGCTATATTAGGTAGGAAGTGGTAAGCAATCTTTTAAACAAAATATATTTTTTTACATTTTAAAAGTTGTGTTTTTACTCCTCACCACCCCAAGGGGCAGTTATGAATTATAAGATATAATAATAATAATAATAATAAAACTGGATTACTTAAATAGCGCCGTTTTTGTGTATCCACTTCAAAGGTGATAGAGTGGGGAGTCATGAATTCGTAATTTTTAAGGTTATTTTATTATTGCAGATTATCAACAAGTATGCTGAGATTGTGTTCTAAAAGTTTCATCACAATGTGTATCTGTGTGCGTGCTGTGAACTATGTCCTATATAGGTACTATGCACGGCGTGTTACTCGTTCGAAGTAGGTACTCAATCTTTTCTAATTTTGCAAATTTGTAGGTAGGTATACCTATATTTAATACTCGATAGGACCCCATTAGATTTTAAAGGATATCTGATCTGTGCTTCTCAATTTTTTATACTTTAAAATATTTCAATGTGATAAATTTGACGTTTTTATTTTCAAATTGCTAAAAATGGACACCACTTTCATAAAATGGCATTGAAGAATTATCAAGTTTTCATAGTGAAATATTTAAATCAAAATTAATTTAACATACCTACTCATTTCGTTAAAATGCTGAAAATTTTCCATTCACTCTTTAAGTTTTTTTTTTTATATGTATTCATCATGTTTGCAACAAAATGCATCTAAGCAATCGGTGTAACAAATTGGAAGGTGCGAGCGATGGACAGGGTGAAATGGCGGAAAGTTCTTGAGGAGTTCAAGGCTCATGATGGACTGTAGCTCCTTTGGTGATGATGATCATATTTATAACACTATGCAAAGAAAAGATGATAGTTCTACAATGTATTGATATGTAAAAATAAAGATTGTTTATGTATAACAAATAAAAATGAAATGAAATATTTAGGATAATAATTGACAGTAATCTTAAATGGAAAAGTCAAATAAATAACACTATTAACAGATTAAGAAAGCTTATTTACATATTTATTAAACTAAGAAACATTCTTAACTTAAAATTACTCAAAAATGTATATTACGCTTTCGCCCATTCGATAATGCAATATGGCATTGTTGCATGGGGGGGGGGGTACAAAGCATCCATTTTGTTTCTAGAAATTGCACAAATATTGATAATAAAAATAATAAATAAAAGATCCTCTAACTCCTCAACTTTGCAACTATTTCGTGAATTTCAAGTGCCGTCTTTTAAAAACATTTATGAAACGAGTGGGTTGTGGCCAACACTAAACTCTCCACACCACAAATATTGACAATGAAATATTTTATTCATTCTAAATTTTACTACCAGGAATATAAATTTTCTAACGATAGTATATTTTCATGTTAAGATAGACAAACTATTAATGCAGTATGGTGAAGAATTTCTATGTTGTATGAAATATTTTAATAACAGCAGATAAATTTTGCTTTAAAGGACGTTAGAGCATTTTGACAATTTTGACACGTGATATCATATGAAGAAATTTTTTGTTATTTATGGAAAGCTAATCAGTTCTATGTTCAAGCTCTTTACATTATAACATGAAATCAAATTACTGAACTTTTCCATACATAGAAATTTATCTAATTACATTTTTATTCATACTAAATGTTACTATCAGGAATATAAATTTTCTTCCGATAGTATATTTTTATGTTAAGATAAACAAACTATTAATGCAGTATAGTGAAGAATGGTTATGATGTATGAAATATTTTAAAAAAAGCAGATAAATTTTGTTTTAAAGAACGCGAGAGCATTTTCAAAATTTTGACGCGTGATATTATATGAAGAATTTTTTTGTTATTTATGGAAAGCTAATCAGTTCTATGTTCAAGCTCTTTACATTATAACATGAAATCAAATTACTGAACGTTTCCATACATAGAAATTTATCTAATTACATATTTATTCATACTAAATGTTACTATCAGGAATATAAATTTTCTTCCGATAGTATATTTTTATGTTAAGATAGACAAACTATAAATGCAGTATAGGGAAGAATGCTTATGTTGTATGAAATATTTTAAAAAAAGCAGATAAATTTTGTTCTAAAGAACGCGAGAGCATTTTCCAAATTTTGACAGGTGATATCATATGAAGATTTTTTTTGTTATTTATGGAAAGCTAATCAGTTCTATGTTCAAGCTCTTTACATTATAACATGAAATCAAATTACTGAACTTTTCCATACATAGAAATTTATCTAATTACATTTTTATTCATACTAAATGTTACTATCAGGAATATAAATTTTCTTCCGATAGTATATTTTTATGTTAAGATAAACAAACTATTAATGCAGTATAGTGAAGAATGCTTATGTTGTATGAAATATTTTAAAAAAAGCAGATAAATTTTGTTTTAAAGAACGCGAGAGCATTTTCAAAATTTTGACACGTGATATTATATGAAGAATTTTTTTGTTATTTATGGAAAGCTAATCAGTTCTATGTTCAAGCTCTTTACATAATAACATGAAATCAAATTACTGAACTTTTCCATACATAGAAATTTATCTAATTACATTTTTATTCATACTAAATGTTACTATCAGGAATATAAATTTTCTTCCGATAGTATATTTTTATGTTAAGATAAACAAACTATTAATGCAGTATAGTGAAGAATGCTTATGTTGTATGAAATATTTAAAAAAAAGCAGATAAATTTTGTTTTAAAGAACGCGAGAGCATTTTCAAAATTTTGACACGTGATATTATATGAAGAATTTTTTTGTTATTTATGGAAAGCTAATCAGTTCTATGTTCAAGCTCTTTACATTATAACATGAAATCAAATTACTGAACTTTTCCATACAAAGAAATTTATCTAATTACATTTTTATTCATACTAAATGTTACTATCAGGAATATAAATTTTCTTCCGATAGTATATTTTTATGTTAAGATAAACAAACTACTAATGCAGTATAGTGAAGAATGCTTATGTTGTATAAAATATTTTAAAAAAAGCAGATAAATTTTGTTTTAAAGAACGCGAGAGCATTTTCAAAATTTTGACACGTGATATTATATGAAGAATTTTTTTGTTATTTATGGAAAGCTAATCAGTTCTATGTTCAAGCTCTTTACATAATAACATGAAATCAAATTACTGAACTTTTCCATACATAGAAATTTATCTAATTACATTTTTATTCATACTAAATGTTACTATCAGGAATATAAATTTTCTTCCGATAGTATATTTTTATGTTAAGATAAACAAACTATTAATGCAGTATAGTGTAGAATGCTTATGTTGTATGAAATATTTTAAAAAAAGCAGATAAATTTTGTTTTAAAGAACGCGAGAGCATTTTCAAAATTTTGACACGTGATATTATATGAAGAATTTTTTTGTTATTTATGGAAAGCTAATCAGTTCTATGTTCAAGCTCTTTACATAAAACATGAAATCAAATTACTGAACTTTTCCATACATAGAAATTTATCTAATTACATTTTTATTCATACTAAATGTTACTATCAGGAATATAATTTTCTTCCGATAGTATATTTTTATGTTAAGATAAACAAACTACTAATGCAGTATAGTGAAGAATGCTTATGTTGTATGAAATATTTTAAAAAAAGCAGATAAATTTTGTTCTAAAGAACGCGAGAGCATTTTCCAAATTTTGACAGGTGATATCATATGAAGATTTTTTTTGTTATTTATGGAAAGCTAATCAGTTCTATGTTCAAGCTCTTTACATTATAACATGAAATCAAATTACTGAACGTTTCCATACATAGAAATTTATCTAATTACATTTTTATTCATACTAAATGTTACTATCAGGAATATAAATTTTCTTCCGATAGTATATTTTTATGTTAAGATAAACAAACTATTAATGCAGTATAGTGAAGAATGCTTATGTTGTATGAAATATTTTAAAAAAAGCAGATAAATTTTGTTTTAAAGAACGCGAGAGCATTTTCAAAATTTTGACACGTGATATTATATGAAGAATTTTTTTGTTATTTATGGAAAGCTAATCAGTTCTATGTTCAAGCTCTTTACATTATAACATGAAATCAAATTACTGAACTTTTCCATACATAGAAATTTATCTAATTACATTTTAATTCATACTAAATGTTACTATCAGGAATATAAATTTTCTTCCGATAGTATATTTTTATGTTAAGATAAACAAACTACTAATGCAGTATAGTGAAGAATGCTTATGTTGTATGAAATATTTTAAAAAAAGCAGATAAATTTTGTTCTAAAGAACGCGAGAGCATTTTCCAAATTTTGACAGGTGATATCATATGAAGATTTTTTTTGTTATTTATGGAAAGCTAATCAGTTCTATGTTCAAGCTCTTTACATTAAAACATGAAATCAAATTACTGAACTTTTCCATACATAGAAATTTATCTAATTACATTTTTATTCATACTAAATGTTACTATCAGGAATATAAATTTTCTTCTGATAGTATATTTTTATGTTAAGATAACTATTAATGCAGTATAGTGAAGACTGCTTATGTTGTATGAAATATTTTAAAAAAAGCAGATAAATTTTGTTCTAAAGAACGCGAGAGCATTTTCCAAATTTTGACAGGTGATATCATATGAAGATTTTTTTTGTTATTTATGGAAAGCTAATCAGTTCTATGTTCAAGCTCTTTACATTATAACATGAAATCAAATTACTGAACGTTTCCATACATAGAAATTTATCTAATTACATTTTTATTCATACTAAATGTTACTATCAGGAATATAAATTTTCTTCCGATAGTATATTTTTATGTTAAGATAGACAAACTATTAATGCAGTATAGTGAAGACTGCTTATGTTGTATGAAATGTTTTAAAAAAAGCAGATAAATTTTGTTTCAAAGAGCGTTAGAGCATTTTGACAATGTTGACACGTGATATCATATGAAGAAATTTTATGATATCTATGTAAAGCTAATCAGTTCTAAGTTCAAGCTTTTAATATTCTTATATCAATATGAAATCAATGAACTGAACATTGCCAAATATAAAAAATTCTCTTGTTACATATAAGTTTCATACAAATATCCATTAAATAAAATATAATTTTTGAAACCGTTGAATATTTTTCTTTTAACATTGACCAACTTTGAATACAATTTTATGAAGATTCTTGGTGTTGTATAAATAGTTGAAACCAAATTAAAATATCTCTAATTTCCAGGTCGTGAGAGCATTTTTTCAGTTTTAATAGATGAAATCATAAAGAAACATTGGGAAAAAATGAACCGTTGTCTATGGAAAACTAATCAGCTCTAAGTTTATGGACTTAACACATGTGATATCAATATGAAGTCAATCGGACTTATAGTTTGGGCTGCAGAGAGGACACAAAAAAAAAACAACGTAAATGATGAATTCATAGAGAAGAAATCAAAAGTTGTCTATGGAAAACTAATCAGCTCTAGGTCTTTGCACTTTACACATATGATGTTAATATGAAGTCGATCAGGCTTATAGTTTGGGCTGTAGAGAGGACACAAAAAAGATAAATGCTACGGCGTACGGCGTACGGCGTACAGCGTATACGCCATACACACAAACACATCACGACGAAACTCATAGTGTGCATTCTCTACATGATACCCATTGAGAAATTGATGTAAAAAAAATACGCTTAAATTTTGCGAAATCATGACTCTCCCCTATTCCATAGTGTGGAGAGTAAAAATGACTATTTCAAATAGGTACATAAAGACATGGGAAGGTCGAACCATGCCTTTGTACGTGTGGCGAGTGATAGACAAAATATAGTGGGTCAATTGTGTACCCCGTTAACACATACAAGTTTTGCCCAGCACTACTACACGTACAATGGGGCGGCGTGGTTAAATCAAATTGAAACACATTTGAGACTGCCAAATGAATAAAATGAATTCAAAATAAAATAAACTTATTTAATTTGACTGAAATTAAAATTATATTAGGTAATTATATTACTTTTTGTATAGATAATAACTATGTATTATAATATTTTGTGTCTTTTGTTTTAAATGTCTCCTTTACACACGAGTGCTTGCACTTTAGTAAAGGTAAATATGTTTTTACTTACTGTGTAACTTTCTCTATATTTTTTTATTGTTTTTTTTTTTTAATATACCTAAGTATATGTATTATAAATTTATCTAAAAAAAATATTTATCTGACAACACCTGATTACATCTTCCTCTCCTCTTCCTTTCCTTATCCTTTAGTTTTCCTATCATTGATATGAATTGTTCTTATATGCTATCTTAATTGTTTTTTTTATACTTTACTCCTGCTATCTTTATTTATTTTGTAATGTGATTAACTTATTACCATAGTACACACTGTTTTGTATATTTAACGTTTACTCTGGTTGGTTGGAAGAAATTGTCATTAGGCAATAAGCCCGCCAGTGTACTAATTATATGTACAGAAAGATTAAAATAAATCAAATAAATAAATTCAATTAAATAAATAAAATAAAAATAATATCGTCATCCGTATGTTGGCTACCCCTGACACTATCCTACGACATTTGCAATAATATGACCTTCTTCCACTTTTGTGTCAGGTGTCACTGGGCTGTGCATTCCGCGGCGATGGGACACTACCCGTAACTAATTACAATATTGCAGTCCTCAAGGTATGTAACACTGTAACATTTTGCAATGTTACAGTGTTACATACCTTGGAAGGGAGTTAATTTACCTACATAACTATACTCACTTACTAACAGACAGACGACTACGGATCACGAACAGTGAGAATAATAATAATAATAATTGAATTTAATTGAAATATCTATTCCTAATACAACAAATTTAGAACAAAAATATACAGAAAAAATTCAAAAATACCTCCCTCTAGCAGAACAGATCAAAACCCAATGGGGACAAAATAAAGTTACAATAATACCATTTATTATATCATCTACAGGAGTTGTACCAAAAAATATAAATGAATCTATTAAGAAACTTGATCTGCCAAATTTTATAATCACACAGATTCAAAAGAGTGTGATTATAAACACATGCTCGATAGTTCGAAAATTCTTGTTATCACCACCATAAACATTATACATAATAACTAATCAACTTGAGAACTCCTCCGTTGTTTAGTTTTTTTACACCGGTTAACCCGTGAAAAGATTGAATAATAATAAACACTTCCTTGCACCCTGCGCAATTGGCGAGATTATTGCCATATGGCAATTTCTTCCAGCTAACCAGTGTTTCCGGTCCAGAGAAGCAATATTTGCGTGAGAAATTAATTTAAATAAATTTCTCCTCTGCTAGGAATCGAACCCAGGATGCCCGCACAGAAACCAAACGGCTTATCAACTCTGCCACGGCGGTCGGCACAGTTGGTAAGAATGATTGCCACCAAACGGTTGAAAATTCAAGTTTTTATTTATTTGCTTAATACTTCATAGGTATCATGAATGTTGCCTCTTTAGGTGAGATGAGACTGGGTGTAAGCATATTTCACGCTTTGTTTTATACGGTAATGCACACCCGCACACCTATCGCCTAATCAACCCTACTCATTTAAATCTTTAACACAACAAACAAACAAATAAAAGTATTTTTATTGACAAACATTTTTTTCAACATCTCAATAGATCTATTGAGATGTTGAAAAAAATGTTTGTCAATAAAAATATCATTTGACTCCCGAAAGGGAAAAAAATCCAATGTTTGCGTAGGTATATGCAAATTAATTAAAATTAAAAAAAAAATATTAGAAATAAAAAGTAATTCCAAACATTCTCCTGTGTACCAAAATATGGACATGTCGTGATGATATAATCTATGTATCTTGAAACCAACGACATAATATTTCAAATTTAAACGACGCTACAATCGCTTTGAAGCGTCGTTTTAATAATTACGTAGGTATTTATTTATCCATAATATATTATATTATTATTAAGTTATAATATGATATAATGCCTTATCATTTGTTGTGAATCTTCACGTACAATGGTGTCATTCGTTGGATAATAAATATAAACATGTAATTATACATTTATTGCGTATTTTCTATAGTATAATATAATTTACGGATACGTAATTTATTGTCCATAGTTAACACCTACAGAGATACGCCTCCCAATTAAACAAAACTCGATGTTTGTCATTTAACCATCGTATTCTCACGACTACCTAAGATATTTAACAGAAAAAGCGCATAACATAATAACCTGTTCCTTACAAAGGATCATCTTTCCTTTTTAAACATTTAATATATCTTTGAACAATGCTAGTATTTAGATAGGTATTTACTTTTTTATGATAGTAGGCACACTTATATTTCTAACTTATAACAGATTAGTATTTACTCAAATATTTTACAGGTACAGTCAGACGCTATGGCAAACGACCATATATTCGTATGACAATATGCCATTGAGAAATCTATTACACTCACACAAGCAAAGAATATATGTCATAAATCGCTATACTTACTTTCCGTGTCTCTGATCATCAACTTATATTGTGTCCTTCCAGTATTTTGCAGCCATAATTGCATCTTTATTTGCTCGCCATAGATCCTCCTCAGAGCACCTGCCTTCCCTCAAGTTTATAGTTTTTTTTTATTTAAGTATTCTTAAGTTTTCAATTGCGTTGCAGAGACATCACTTACTATCTAAATACTAAATACTACGCCAAACTTAAAGTCGATGGCGTAGAATTTCACATTATTTTGTATGATGAAAATAGATAGATAGCTTTCTATGTGCTTAGACTGATGTTTAAAATGTTTTTTTTTTCATAACAACACAAACACATGTAACCAAGCTCACACTAACAGCTCGATGTCACGATTTTTTTGGAATTCCGCGAATTTTTGTCATCTCGCATGGATCGCTGAATACTCTGTTTAGTATTTGATTTGATAAAATTACCAAATACATATTCAACGAAGCCGATAAAATCATTATCTACCGAAAAAATCTCGTATTTTAGTATTGAACCACTCGTAAGGTTCCTCGTTACCTTACTTTTTGACAATTCGCAAATGTTAGTTTACGCCGATGCGCATGTGCTAAGTATTTAGATATGTCTCTGCAATGCAATTCTCATTCAAAAACCTTGGTAGCATCCTCCGGTTAGGAAGCCACGTGATCTCCTAACTTAAGTGAGCCACTGTGCAATGAAAACATGGTTAGTACCTATTTAGAATTTAGTATTAAGGTAGGACTCTGCATTCGGACCTATGTGTCGTAGAGAAATAAATAACCAGCAACAAGTGTGCGGGTGTGCATTAACTTATTAAAAATATATGTATCCCCGCACACCGGTCTTATCTCACTTAAAAAATGAACTACCTACATTCAGAATGGGTGGTGAACCTCCTTGCTGAACTGTATGAGTTGTTGTTAATTTGGGTATTGCATCGATTACCCGATTGATTTTGTAATGCTGCCCATAATTCAAATCTAAGATCATAATCACATTCTAACGTAGATCTTTGTATCTTGTCATTGTGTTTCAAATCTATTTGTGTCCTTTTCAATCAGTTTCGATCTTATCGTCCCGCCCAACCACGGTGTCTTTGTGTTGGTCATAATGAACGTATGACATCAGTTCATTTAGTAAACATGTTTCTCTCGGAACGATGACGAATTTCTGTCTTTGACAGACTGTGTTGTTGGACGTCGTAATCAAATCGTGTGTACGATAAAAAAACGTAGGTACCTACACTGATCGATCACGAATGTTTATCTCATTGTCCACGCCAATTGTTTCTCTAAGGCTATTGTGAATAAGGATCAATTAAGGCTATACTTGAACGGGAATAAAGTGACACTCAACAAATCTACGATCATATTTCTAATAAGAAGGTACCTATATAGGTACCATTTACACAAATTTAATAATATTGCATTTTTTATTAATTTTATTTTTGTATGTATACACTACCAACGGTTCTCAAAGTGCACGTCCTGTAAAAAAACATCGCACTATATGATTTTTAAGGACTTTAACTACCTAATTACGTACTATTTTATACATTGTTAAAATGATCTGATATTAAATTCCAATATATTGCACTTAGAGAAGAAGAAAATTGATACCTGCGTACAGACTTATTATACACCCTGTGCTCACTTTGTAACATTCGTTTTGACTAAGATAATGATGTGACACAAAGAGTGGTGGAAAGAAGAATGTTGAATATCTCAATAAAGAACCGCAAAAAATATGAATGGATGAGTAGCGGATGTGGCCAAAAGAATAGCGGAGTCAAAGTGGAGGTTTGCGGGTCACATATCTCGGAATTCGGATGGACGATAGACAACGGTTCTGATGGACTGGAGGCCAAGAACAGGACGCAGAAGCGTGGGAGAAGAAGAACTTTTCCTTTTCGTATTCGATTTACACCTTTTTAAAATTAATATATAAATAACTATGATATAAAAAACATGATAAAATTTCACAAATGTCTTCGTATTAGATTATATTTGAATTTATACATTAATAAACTAATATATTAATAGTGATTTTACTGTAATGCCTATCAGCATATTTTGTATTCATAGTAATTTTTCGGTATGTTTTTGTTAGTTATAGTGGTTATAACAAGATCTGTCCAAGGAAAATTAAGAAGTCGAGCCAGAACAACCTAGTAACTCCTGTCTGTAGACAAGTCCGCAAGATCGCATATCTAGGTCACATAATGAGGGGAGAAAAATACCACTTCAATTAATACTGAAGGGCAAGAAAGGTGGTCGTCGAGGAAATGGAAGGAGATAGATGTCCTGACTGCGTAATATCAGGGAATGGACGGGCATCAGAACTGTGGGGGCAGCACAGAACAGAGAGGAATTCGCCAGAGTGATAGCCCACGTCGGATGTTCCTGAGGGAGCACCAGAAGAAGAAGATGTTGGTTATAAGATTTTTCGCGAGGCTTTGCTACAAAATGGATGCAAATAATAAAGAAGGAAAAAAATAATGACAAGAAAACAGTGTATGGCAAAAGATAAAAACGTCATAGAAATAGTTCGTTTCACTATGTCTTACTTAAATTACAAAAAAAAATTTGTATGATAAATTAATAAACCTTTTGAATGGAAAATCAACACGATTTAAACAATTATCTAAAATAATCTACAGCAATATTTCTCAATATTTCAATATTTCTTTATTGTTGGTGTACGAGAAGTATATAGGTAATAAATAAATAAAATAATAAATACTGTTTGAGAAGTCGACATGTCTGTTTATGATGTAAAGGTCTATCCACACAATGCCAAGTTGGTCACGATCAGTCACACAGGTGTTGACCTCTGGCGACACATCCTATAGCGTGGGACACACACACTTCAGTCTGATGCCGACATTACGTCACCAAATAGGAAAAATAATTACTTTAATATTAGTCCGGCACTCACACGTACCCAAATCGTACGGGCATGTAGGTTTAAATTTGCTGCTCCACCACCATCCGCACCGTTAACGACCCTTCGCAGAACAAAAAACTAGCTCATGAAGCACTCTTATTTTTTCTTCGTGCCAAATCAGGTGCCCTCAACGTTGGCGATCACTTCTCAGAAGGCAATTCTATCTGCTGGAACAATTCGCCGACATCTTTGATGCCGGTCCACTCACGAATGTTACGGAACCAAGGCATCTGACGTCTTCCTATTCATCGGCGCTCCGTTTTTGCCCTTAATAATTAGTTGGAGCAGCCTTACCTTTTGTCTCGTACAACATGACCCAATAATGGTCAACTGGCTCGCGCTCGACGTTTGCTCTCCCGAATACATACACACGACCCAGGAAATTTTCAGCTTGCGCCGATGCAACCGCATTTCGAAGACTTGTAGACGGTTAAGCATATTGACCTTTTTGGTCAAGTTGTACCACCTACTCTAGATTAGTAGTATCGAAACCATGGTGCAAAATAATCAACAAATAGAGATTCACGAGACGACTTCAGATTCATGTACGAGTACATAGGGCATCAGAGAAGAGACCCAGATCTCTGAAATCATATAAATGAGTGGACATCATCTATGACAATTGTTTGAAAACTTTGTAATTGTTCATTAAAATTATTAAATCCGTAGTTATGTTCAATGGGAGCTTATAGGGGCCCACGGAAAATGATTTATTTTATATGTAGGTATTGAGTATTACTAGAATTAATTATTACGTTTGTAAAGAAACAAATGGATAAATATGCAAATTTCTGTGATAGTCAAAATCCATTTCAGCGAGAAATGATATGACATAAAAAATATGGTCATCTCTCATACAAACATTGAGAAAAATATGAAACTAAAAAATACTGATTTATAAACCAGAATTCCTTTTAACAAATAGAGAATAAATACAGATATTTCAAAGAGATTCTTTTCATATTCAAGCGTCTAAAGTCTGTTGTGTCCGGAGAGGGGAGTCTCCTGTTAGGCTGAACTCCAGCTTTCTCGGATTCAAGTTTTTAAATATTTTTTCTCAATATATGTATGTACATCAAAGAGAAAAACATTTGTTTCATTTTTACAAGAAATCTTCATATTCCAATAACAAAAACATGCACTTATACTCACCAAATCGTTCACAATTCATGCAGCCCAGTTGTGGAATCAGAATATTGATATCCTAGAAAAAATTGAAGGATATCAATATTCTAAAAAAATACTGTGAAAAAATACAAATTAAGGAATATGTGTATAGTTTTCCTTTAAAACATTTATTTATGAAACGTAGTAAATAATTATGATTTTTAATTCCTATAATTTAATATGCCAACATAGGTAGTAACTAATTAATCGTATTAAAAAGTTGCAAGCATTTATAATAAATAATTCAATGTTGATTTGAAATAGGTATAACCTGAGAGTCTTCTATTATATTTTTTTAATCAACATTATTTTCATTTTATACAATTTATGATAATGTCTCGATTTATATGTTTCTTAAAAATATTACTAAATAATAATGTAGGTATTGCAGTGTTTCCAAGGTTACTCAAAATATGAAAGGTGACAAAATATCTTAAGTGGCGATAACAAAGTGACATCTATTAATAACGTTTTTTTTTTCTTCAAAAAACCTACTACCGCTCGTGTGATTAAGTGTCCCAAAATATTTAAACGACTCTATGTGTTGTCAATGTGGCATTGATATATGAATTTATTGTATAAAAAAGTAAAACATGGATATTTATTTTGCGGTAAACTGATACAAAATTAGTAGCCGTTGTTACGCCAATGTTATTTTTTAATATAATTTATTTGTCAACTATCCAACATTTTTTTGTTATGATATCAAAAGAACCGGATTAATATATAATATTTAAAAAATTTAAACTACGCATTCTTAACATCTGTAATAGAGTAAGCTAATAAGAATGAGTGCCACACATATTTATTTATTTATACATCTTGTTGTACATAATATAAACAAATATAATTGTACACTCGCGGGCTTATTGCCATTAGGCAATTTCTTCCAACCAACCAGATTACAGAGTATTACAACATTGTATATGTACAACAGCAAATAAATAAGACTAGTTGCATGTAACACATGAGATCCAACTGTCGATAGCGATAGTATGTATAGTTGAAGAATATGTACCAAACTATAAACCCATAGATACAAATTATTGAATATGTTCAGATATTTTGTTATCTATACAACATATGTAGGTATGTATGTCAAGATAGGATAGTATGGAGGAAGATCCTTTTTCCTACCCAGAATATGCAAATAGCATGATGGTATGTATGTATGTTTGGAGTCGAAGTATCAAACTATTAAGTCTTCTTACATATTGTGTATAGGCGACTGCCATACAAAATGTATGAAGCGATGTCGTCACTAAATTCAATTTTTAAAAAAATTGTTAAAAAAAAATTGAGATCTTCTACTACATTGCTGATATTTTTTATAGAAAATTAAATTATCTAGTTGGGGTGTTTCGGCTTTTTTCGATAATTGTAAAAGTTTTGGAAATATAGGCAGTTAAACTCATAAATTTATCATAAAAAAAATATTTTTCTTAATAAAAAATGTTTGAGAAACCCTGGAATTTTTTTGAAAAAACTAATTTGAGATTTTGTATTTGTCTATGTTTGTACCAATTTTCAGCGTTCTAGCGTTTATGGTTTCTGAGATATATGGAAAAATAAAATAAAAATTCAAATGTTGATAACCCCTGACTGAAACAAAAATTCAAAATTCCGAGTATAAAAGTTTTGTAAGCCTGTAACTGTTTATATATTCTGAAATTTTAGGCTCTGTTTATTGAGCGGATCAAAAGTTATAAGGGGGGGACGGACACACAGACACACACACACACAGACACACAGACACACACACAGACACACAGACACACACACAGACACACACACACACAGACACACGAAATGTTCTACTCCGAATTCTGAGTAAATCCGTGTATGGAACATATATGCTGCGAAGCCTCTAAGTTGGTGTTTTTTGACTTCAAAGTTGGAAAAGCCGTGAAAAAAGTAGACCTCTCCATACAATTCTCGCGTATTCTGGCTTGATACATTGTCGATATGTTAAGAGAACAAAGTTCTCCTGAACAAATCGACAGTTGGATTAAAAGAAATCAAAGAAAATACCTATAACATATCTATCATTGAAGATTCTCTTTCAGGATATCTACTTCTCATATCGTAAGGTATGTATATGATTTTACTATTCAAATTTTGATTGTGCTTTCGCTAGTGTTTCTAGTTGCCGGTAGTCGGGAGTAAAAATGAAAAATTTGGCCTGGAATCGGGAAAAACAAGTTAAAACTGATATTTATTGTAATCTAGTTTTTTTATTATTTTAATAATAATGAATATGTCCTTATAACAAGTAGGTACATAAACATCCACATACATTCCCTAAAGTAAGCCTTAATTTTGTGCTAAATTAAAAAAATCGGTCGTGGCAGGATTCGAACTCACGACTATTGAATTACTACACGATATCCGCTCTGCCACCACCACTCTATTCATTAATTTATGTAACTCAACTATATTATATTTAGTCTAGATTAAATTTTCAGAATCTATTCTAATTTAAAATCAACCTAATATCCAGAGCGAGTGGATTTCAACATTTGTATGACGGTGTTTAATGATTTTAATAACCTGGTACCATAATACATTCAAAAGCTGTGTCAGAAAAAGAGCTAACTGGGAGGCATCTCAAACTCAGGTCTTCTGGATCACATAATAACAACTCCCGAAAGGACTCTTTGATCGATGATTTAATGTGAGTGGTCCTATAAAGTGGAATAGATTGCCTCCAGATGTCCGCAGTGCATAAAGCAAGAGCACTTTCTCTAAAGGACTGAAAACAGCTTTGTTTCGTAGAGCAACATAAAACACAATATAAGCGCCCATGCAATGTTCCTGAGTCATTAAACGGCGCTATATAAATTATTTATGTTATTATTATTAAGAATGTCCCTATGTCTCATACGTCCCCTTAAAGGCTAGTAATCCAATGGTCACGAGTTCGAATCCTGCCTCGACCGATTTCGTTCACGTATTGCACAAGCATTATTTGCTTATTTTAGGGAACGTAGAAAGATGTATATATAGGTACTTGTTTAACAAGGACATATTCATTTTTATTAAAAAAATCTAATAGACCTGGCGAAGCAGGTTTCGAAGCCGGGTCCAACACATCACCGCTCTACCACAGATTTTTTTTATTTATGTCATAGAATTATAATAGTATAGAATACTATAGCCTGCAGTAAATGAGACTTTTTTATGTTGACTAATTTGTTCAACATTTTGCTACGAGCATTTAGTAATCATTTGGCCGTCTACGTGATACGTTCTCCGAATAGGGAATTTTTTTAACTGCTTGCAAAATTACAGCAGAGTCATACATATATTGACACGAGCCGGCCAATAAAACGGCTTCACTTTTTCAGGGAGGTATTGTATGGAAATGAGTATTCTATAGTTTTATTGTTATTCTATGATTTATGGTTAGTATTAAATAATACAATTACCCACATAAGGACCAGAATATGTAACACTCATAATACAAAATTAATAAATCACGTAAATGATGGTGTATCTGTATCAAAAAGATCTACCAAATTCAATTAATTTTAAAATGGTTTGTATACTTATTTTCGTGCTCAAACAATTCATTTACCACATAGATAGCACTTGTAACAAAATAATTTTTCAAGTGATTACCACTATACATAGTTACCTACATACCGCCACCGTTCGGCTATTTCCGTATCCGCCATTCAAACGAAGGCTGCATCGTAAAAATGGTCGTGTTCGTGTCGTTTAATGTCTTCCACAACATGTCATATTATTTCTTGTTGCCCGACTAATTGATAGAATAATATTCTTGCACTCAAAATATAATTCCTCACTTAATTACGATTATTATTAGTTTTTCAGTATGTACGTACATATTATGTATGTAGTAGCTCCTTCGTTGTATTGCGTTGTAATTTCCATGAAAAGGAAGCGACATATCCATTAAGAGGTAATTTAATTCAATGACTGTGCTTATTTGGATTAAAAAATAACATTATTATTAATATTCTCTCTTGTTGTGGGTACATACGTACATAATGGTATGTGGGACACACATTACGTCGTATATTATTAATTTAATCATAATAATTCTTATACCTCCTCGTATTTCGACATTGCGAATATCTTCAGTCGCTTGTTGTTTTGACATAATTTTTGTTATTTTAACGCTCGCAATGTTTGCATTTTTTTAATGTCACATTAAATTATTTTGTAATAACATATATAAAAAATACACTGTGAATTGGAGCACAAAACACTAAAACGACTAACAGAATGTTTCATTACAGTCAAGCAATAAAAATGATTTTGGAATAAATTAAAAGCATTTAGTAGTAGGTACCTACTTGCTTATAATGCTTATACGGACACGTACCTATCTTTCTCCAATCATTAATTCAAACCAATATGTTTTTTATCTTGCTTCTTTTCTAAATCGGATTGGTACGTCGTTTTCTGAAGCATTTAATGAAATAAACTCCTATATATTTATAAAAACGTCATTGTCAATATATTTTGGTAGTTTGTTAAAAATTAAGTTATTTTTCCATTAAAAGTAACCTGCAATTTGAAATAACCATACAAAAAAATTGAAAATACGGTTGAGATCTCATAGAAATGCTTAAACAATAGTTATGCTAGTTTGTTTAAAAGTAGTACTCTTCTTCATATATGGTTGATGAAGGAAAGAAAGATGTAAGAACTAACTAGCTAAGAATGATAAATATTTAACACTATTTTTTTTCAAATCCAGTAAGATATTGAAAAATACAATAAGATTACATGAGTGGGTTGTGGCCAACGATATGCTCCTCACTACTAAGTCACTCCACAGAGTATTCACATTTTGTATGGAAAATTATCAGCAGTTTCGTGAAATGAGTTATTTGAATTACTTTTGATTAAGAAAACTTGATGATTCGTAAATGCCATTTTACGAAAGTGGTGTGTCTCTTTAGCAATTTAAAATTATAAATATCTTATTTGAACTTTCCTGAGCTTGGGGTAGAAAAATTGAGAAGCACTGATCAGATATCTTTCAAAATCTAATGGGATCTAAGCGAGTATTAGATATACAAATTTGCAAAAATTGAAAAAAAATCTAAAGAGTTCTTTAGTCTATAATCGATAAATAAGAATAAACACGCCGTACATACCTACTACACACCACACACATTCAGATAAATTGTGATGAATAAATTTCAGAGTACATTCTCAGCATGATTCTATTTGATAATCTGCAATAAATAAAATAGCCTTAAAAATTGCGAATCCATAAGTCCCCACTATATCCCCTTGGGGTATTGAGGAGTAAAAATATATACCCAAACAAAATGTTGTAAAGAGTCAATGGCGTCGTATATACATTTTCATTCCATTAGCCCAAAAGCACGTGCTGGAGTATACGTTATTTTTATTTAAAATAATTGTTTAATATTACAATTTTTGTGACGTCGAAAAATGTAATGTAGTTGGAATCCAATTTTAAACAGTAACAATTAAAGTTGTACACATTTGACATCAGTGCTTTGCCTTCTTGCAAGAAATGTTTCTTACTCCTCACAAACCCAAGGGGATATACTTTGGAGTTGTGATTCGCAATTTTTAAGGTTATAATTTATTTATTAGTATCATGTTGAGATTGTATGCTGAAAGTTTCATCACAATGTATCTGTGTGTGTGTGTGCCGTGTATTATGTTATTCTACTTTATCGATTATAGACTAAAGTAGGTACTCATTCGATTATTTTCTAATTTTTCAAATATGTATATCTAATACTCAGACCCCGTCAGATTTCGAAGGATATCTGATCAGTTCTTCTCATATTTTTAACTGTCAAATATTTCAATGTGACCCCTAGCTCAGGAAACTGAAAATTTGATATTTTCATTACCAAATTGCTAAAAAGGCAAATCAATTTCATGGAATGGCATTGAAGAATCATCAAATTTTCCTAATAAAATATTTTAATCAAAAATAATTTAACAAAACTCATTTCATGAAAAGGCTGCAAATTTTCCATACATTATTTGAATAGTTTGTGGAGTGACTCGGTAGTGAGGATTTTAGCGTTGGCCACAACACATTCGTTCTTTCTTGAAATGAAAGGGGCACCAAAGTTCAAACGAATGACACAACGCGTGATGTTTAACCGATGTGACATGCCGCGTGACGTTCACAGCGAGTGCCACGGAAAGTGACATCGCAGTGTTCACATCGAGTGACATACGATCTCAGGTGAGCGTAGAGAACACGAGACACAGCATCCATCCGTGTACCACATCGTCTGATGCCCGCAGAGTCGACCACGGCAGTATCCATCCAGGTCAAATGTTAAATATGTGCCTGTCACATGACGACTCATACCAAACAATTTCAGACTCGAAACGACTTGTACAGATCTGACTGTCTGTGTACATTGATACCAATAACTTTGTGTCAAACAGTTTTTAGGCATTAGATTCTTACAGTTTGGCTTTTGAGCGGATAGGGACAGCAGGGCTACTACTACAAGTTGATTACAGTAAAATTAAGGTTAGCTTCAGACTTTAGCAATCTTTGAGGTTAAATTAAATAATACTATAAATTTACACACGAATTCATGATAATTTCATACAAAACGTAGATATCAACAAATTTTCATGATTAAATTTAGAGAAAGATTAATATTGGATTATGATCGAGTACTGATTTATACATTTTTAAGATTAAGGCAAGCTAAGATCGTATTAAGAATGTGCCATGAGTAACCCCCCGTGATTGCGATAGAATGAGGCGATTCAAGAATGGAGTACCTAGATATAGGACGTAAAAAAAGTCGTAGGTACGCCATGCACAGTAGGCTGGGCCGTCCATGTATGGAGAATTTTATTTTTTAACGCATCGTAGTAAAAGGGGTCTCAAAAGTTGCTCATAAATATTTACATTGTAACTGCATTTTCAATTTTCATATTCAATAGTATCTACTTTTGGTCCTCTACTGATACTTGAGTGAGGCTGGGTCTTGAAGGATATTTTTGAAAAATATGAATTATTTTGGATGTTTGAAATTTCTTGATTTTTCCAATCTAAATAATAAGCGTCCTATTGCCGGTAGAGAATCTAATTATTAACAACTTACATCCGTACAATATAAATATTACAGCGCGGCTGACAGCTCTCCAGAAATTAACCAACATTTAGGTACTCCCTTTCCAATCAACGGTTGGCGCACGACACACTAGAACAACACATACTAATGCGCTTAAAATTACATATTTATTATAACTACTGCATTCTACGACCATAAATATTTTTTTCATATTATAAAACTTTTTTTTGTTTAATGGCAATTCACCCTACAGTGAGTGCTTTTTGCCTTGGTGAAAACATGATTTGGTTGAATTTGTTAAAATTAAATTAATTAAAGTTTGATGTTATTTGACTTTAAGAAGTTAAGTATTATGTTTGTTAATTTAAAATTTTGAATCGACATTATATATGAAATATTGATTGGGGATATGCAAGTTATTTTAACAAGATTAAAATAAAATAAATTGTTGGAAGATATACGGTTGAAGCAATTTAAAAATAAATGGTCAAGAGTCTCCTCCTTCTGACCACATTCACAAAGTAGACTGTTAATAACATTCATTTTGTAAAGGTGGGAAGCAACAAGACAGTGGCCAATTCTCATACGCGTAATACAAGATATGTCCCCTCTAGAGAGTCTCTTTCCCTTAAACCAAGGTTTTTGGGAATAGAAGGTTGGATTCCGGCGTAAAATAATCCTGTCTTATTTCTGGAAACTGTCAAGTTTTTTTTTCCATCTATGTATCATGCTGGTTTTGAGGGTTGGTTGGTTAGTTGGTTAGGAATATTCAGCAGTTGGAATGTTCAGATTTGTATTAAAATTGGTAACAGAAGAAAATATTATAAAACTTGAGGTAGAAAAATATAAAAACAGACTATTTTGAAAACTTTGACCTCTGGTAGAGGGCCAAAACTAGTAAAGAATATTTTTTTCATTGTTTTTTAGATAAACAGTATCCAAATAAGCAACTTGTAAGACCCCTTTCATATGTGGATGCGAAAAAAAAATTGTACGGCCCAGACCAGTGTACGTACACATCGAGACATGATATTTCTAAATGCAAAGTTTTTAAAATCTTTTCTACAATATATTAATTTATTCTTTAGTCTCCGTTGAGATATATACTAATAATATTATGACGCTATCATAGACTAATAATGATTAATCTACAGACATGACATTAGCATATTTTCTTGGTACATATCGCCACCAAAATTTAGTAACAATGAATATAATGTATTTGAATATTTTCAGCATGGTTTGGATTGGAAAATGGAACAGTACCTACTCATCACCGATATGAAAAAGTACATGCTATTAAAAAAGGGATTTAAATTGTGAAAAGCAAATACTTTTACTGTTATATACCAAAATGTGTGATCGATATCCAATTTATATTTAAACACTAACTGTGTTTGGGATACCTTCGTTCCACCCCACTTTTTGTGCAATCCCCTGGTCTGTAGTCGTAGTTTATGTCAGCACAGTATTTTATTTTATTTGTTTTATTATGAGAAAAACAATCACATACATACATTTTTGTTTTAAACATAAAGTTGATATATATCATAGATTTTAATTATGTATAATATACTAGATGGAGTACCTACTCCGTGCAAAAAGTGAGTCATGGAATAAACTATAATGGCAACATTCAGTTTTCCTTAAATTTCAACACATCCTAGATAACTGTCCTCTAAATCTTAATAAACAAAGTTTTTTTTTTTCGACAAATAAATCCGAAAACAATTCACATTAGTCGTTATTCTCTATAGAAAAACGAAGTGGTCTGTCAACCAAAACGTCAAAAATCCCGTGGAAAAACGCCTCATTTCATACAGAATTTAACTATGACATTTAGTACTTACATTAAAACAAAAATCTTTGATATACAATAATCTTTGTATATGTGTAATCACATTATTTCCCATAATAAAGTTTCAAGGAAAAAAGTATACAAAATATAAAAAAAAATATTGAAATATAAAGTATAGTTTTTAATTCAAAATAATGGCGTTTTAAAAATCATCCATATAACATAGTTTTCTCAACAGTTTATTCCAGCCATACCCAGATCCTAAGAGTCTGTATCTGTGGAAGCCATATTAATTTGAAAGTGTTTTTGAATATTACTAATATTTTATAATATGCATCACTAACTTCACATACCTACTTATAATATATTTTTGATTTAACCACGCCTATAAATTTATTGCTATTAAACATGTTCCAATACTGTACACTGTACATACAACTTCTATACAATGTTTTTGTAACAACACGGAAACAGTATCCGAGTTGGCATTTATATCTTCATTACAAATATAGTTTGCACGCAAATTTAATTCACCGAGTCAATCAAATCCGATTTCACTTCGCTCATAATATTATGTCGCATTATTATTTTAAATATATGGGATATTCTGACTTCCACGTGAAATTAACATACCACATACTAACCATGAAATGAAGATACAGAAGGAAGGAATATAACTTTCATAAAAAAAGATACATCATTACAGACTGGAAAAATAAGTTCAATGAATGTGAACATGCTGAGATGGTTTGACTGCGTGGGAAGAATGAATGAAGAACGTCTGTAAAAAACTACAAAACCGATAGGCGTCCAGGAAGTGTATTAATCTTTCCGTGTTGATTAAGAGGCAAGTACTGCCTCGAAATAGGCACTAGTTTGTTGGGCTAATGCAATTATAAAATCGTGTTCAATTCAAGGCATGTGTCCTCCAAACGAATACGGTTTAGCAACGCAAACTGTTCCTGTTAATACGTGTTCAATTCAAGGCACTCGTCTTTTAATCGTACACAGGTTTATAAATTTTACCATGCATATTGATTGAGCGTTATAAGGCTGAGTAGTTAGAGGCATTTTTTTGTGTATGATTGTTTTTGTTTTAATAGATTAATCTACACAAATCCTCATTGTATCATAAAAATTCGTTGACAATTTTTTTTTTGTATGAGATTAGTAGGTACCTACTCATGAATTTTTCGATGAAATAATCACACTTTGCGTAGTTATTACCTTCACAAGATATAGAGCATCGAATTTTACATTGGTAATTATCCTTGTGTCCTTCGTAATTTACAATTTTAAAATTGTCCAATATACAAATTTTAAATTCCATATTACTTAAAGACTTAAACAAAATTACTGATTATTACCATATAATCTGTGTACAAAATACAAATGTGAGTGACGGACGAAATGCGAGTGAAATGAAATAGCGTGCGAACTTCATGGCTATGTATGTTCCATATTCAATAATTAATTGCCTGGAATTGAACACGTATTAACAAGAACAGTTTGCGTTGCTAAACTGTGTGCATTTGGAGGACACGTGCCTTGAATTCAACACGAGTTCTTAAGTGCATTACCGCAACAAACTAGTGCCTAATTCGAGGCAGTACTTGCCTCCTAATCAACACGGAAAGGTGAATACGCGTCCAGGAAAACAATATAACAACAGTGGTTCACTATCCCGAATAAATGAATAAATAAATATGCGGAGGATGTGGTGGTGAAAACAGCTAATATAAACAAATATAAAAGGTAGGCACAAGGCACTGATATTATCTGTTATTAATACGTTAAAATATTTATCAAATAAATTCGTTTTTTTTGTGTGTGTGTGCACCTTGAGATGACAGCCAAAAGCTCGTCGATTTTAGTCAAAGGTCGTAAAATACAGAGACAACTCATTAAGATCCAAAGATGTAAATCAGAGAATAATTAATCAAGTTGCAGAAGCCGTTAGACCAGAACTCACCTGACATCATTATGGTAATTTATTTACCAAATAAAATTACTTTGTCAACCAGCGCCGTTCTCCAACACATGAATTTGTTAGCGAACAATCCCACGCTATTTTTTTACAAATTGAAAAAAAAAATATAACTGGTATTTCACCTCTATTAGTAACTTTTACTTGTCTATTAGGAAAAATGTATGTGAAATGTTTCACATATCTACATCTCTTCATCGTGTAGGTTAGGTAATTTGACCTGTTTGTGAGGAGGTTGTGAATTTGACCTGTAGGTTAGGTAATTTATCCTGGGAGCAAGAGTCCTTAATACCAATATATCAGCGCCCTTGGAATGATCCTGAATCATTAAACGGCGCTATAAAAATTATTATTATATTGTACATATAAGGCTGATTTTCTCTACAAGGTTTTTAAATATTCTTTACCAGTCATTCTACATTAAATATTTCATTTTCTTTTATTTCGTTCAAAATCTTATTTTACGTTTCTTTCTCTCTTAAATCTTCATTCCTTATTCTGTCGTGTATTATTTGATTGTGTAAAGTAAAAAAACATATTTCTACGGCATTGATGTTTTCTCCTTTCATACTTTTCCGGCTCTATTCTTATTTCCACTGCACATCTTGATAATTCCCCAATAACCAATGCAACACCGAGAAAAAATAATGATTCTAAGAACTAGAAATCCTTTTTTTTACTCTCGAAGAACGTATCAATCGATTGATTATTTGAATGTTGTATTCGCGAAGGAAATGTTTAAATGTTACATTGGAGCCATTTTTAAACGTATCTTACATACGTTATCAATTAATTTAATAATACGAAGGCCAAAAGTGACCTGTAAACCAACCCCTTTTAATCATATAACTTATCTAGGTAGGTAATTGCAAATTATTATAAAAATCAAATCATTTCTTTAAACAAGCATGATACTTGCATTCAAACATAGTTTGCAGTCATTGCATGTGGAACCATAAATTAAATGAAAGGTTAAGTTTCATTAACCTAGTGTTAATGAGTTTAATATAAAAAGTTGATTTTATTTGGTAGTAGATACATTTAAACGTGATACAAAAATGAAAGTTTATGTAAAGCAAACATTAATGTTTTCAAAGGAAATATTTAATACATCTCGTATAGTTACTTATTTGATTCGTATAATCATCAAATAGTAGAAAGACACCTGCAAACATAAATAAATTGAATCAGGATATAATTTATCATATGATTTTTGAAAAAAACGTTAAATATTTGATGTAAGAAGATTGCAATGTTTCTTTGTGCTGCTTAAAACCAATATTTTTTGAACCGTAAGCTAATATTGTATACTTTACTTATCAACACGCCATGTACCTCTCAATATAGATACAGGGAACGAATCATTCACATTCATACATCGTTTAAGACGAGAAGATTATTAAATCTGATTTCTTTTTTGGGAAATGTACAGATACGATAGTTCATTCTCTTCTGACTCATCTTTCCATTAATATATTAATTTTTGAATTTCTTGGATTAATAACATTATTTTGCGCCTATCTATGAAAGTGGCGTGTTTATTTTTAATTTAGTGTTTATCTGTTTATTGACAATTGACTATTTTTTCCAACTCAAAAAAGTAAAAATTCACAATACCTATTCTTCTTCTAGTGACATTTTGTCTTGATAAGATATCCAACTATAAATTAACTAAAAGTATAATACTGTTCTATTTCTTAGCTTCATTTACGTCTCATGGAAACTTATATTTAACCGTGCAGGTACTCATGTATGGCAAGTTTTACTTTCTTCGATTGACAATAGTCTAAAAGATAGCAACATCAAAAAACAATTCATTTTTAATTGCTGGTTTTTCGATATTTCCTTCCTGATTGTATATAGGTAAGTCTATACCAAAGAAAATATCAAAAAAGAGCAATTATAAATGATTCATCGAAATCTCTCGCACTATAATGATCATTCTGATAAAAGTGCTCAGAGCACCTGCATACATACTGCAATAAATAACACTTTTTTAAATATATATTTTTTGTTATTCACCTTCTCGAAACACACAAATCATATTATTTATAATTTGTATGATTCTTGATGTTATGTAACTTAAAAACTTTGCAATTACCAAATCATAACGACAAATGTACCAATTTGTTGGTAACAATGTCTCAAGTAAAGTTAGTTATACGTCAAAGACAATTTCGCCTCAAGTTACTAATATTCTATAACAATAACATCTCTTCGTATCTTAAACAATAACTAAAGGATTAATTTTACTTATGTAATATTCTCTTACACAGAGATATGAGCCCATTGTTATAGCTTTATGTCGTGATGCTGTCCATATCATACTAAGCATTGTTTGCTCTTAAAACATAAGTTATACAATTATTAGTATTATGAAATCAATGTCCTTGATTACCTACGGCAAATTTATATATAATTTTATCGATTCAATCATCAACAGAAATAGTTATCCAATGTAGAATTTCCGATTTTTTTTATTTCGATTTAAAAGATCGAAGTGCAATCCGCGGTTATGATGTATTGATTGATTCTTATACAGACTGTCCCAAAAAGTTTCATCAAGTGGAAGCCTAGAGTTAGATGCCCCCCCTGGGTGTATCCAAATACCCCTTAGTGATATGTCCTGCGATTTTTTGTAGATTTAGAGTTATATTTTTTTCGTATTTTTTGTCAAACTTTGACAAACAAGACATACAAAAGTAGATATTATCTAAATTTGTGAAATTTTTTGTGAAATTTTCTCCTAGCACATTTTATATGGAGCTTCATCAAAATTTCTCTACGTGAGTTATCGTCCTCATGTGTTTTGGTACAATTTTTAATAATGACGCCGTAGAGATAGCCCAATGAAATTAACAGGATAAATAATTGATAAAGTTTGATATTTTTTGAAAAAAGTTTAGACTGAATTTTCATTAAATCGTCCTTAATTTTTTTAATTGTAACTAATTCTAAAATTCAACATTTTTTCATGGCGTGATGGTATCAGATTGGCCCACATTTGTTTTTTTGTGACTGCGAGGTTAAAATACTACTCACCTGTTTTGAAAAAAAATCTTGCATTTATCTCAATAATTCTGTCTCTGTGACGAATCATGTCTTGTTAGTCAAGGTTTGACAAAAAAAAAAACAAAAAAATCATAACTCGAAATAAAAATCTTGGAAAATATATAGGGGTATATTGGTACCCCCAGGTGCTCTACCTCTAACCTACCGCTTGACTGTACCATTTGGTACACCCTGTATGTACCAAATAAAAGTAAAAAAGGAGTTGCTTTAGCAATTTGACTCGGATGTATGAAAATTTAGATTGAATAATTAAAGCTCGAAATTTTGGACAATTCTTGAAGGATACTTCATAATCCTTTTTCCTCTTTTCTTCTTTATACGGTTGTTTTGCAGAGTAGGTACTACAAATTTAGGTATTAATTAATTTTTTTATACAAAAACTAAAAAAAAATATTGCACACTGGCGGGCTTGTTGCCAATAGGCAATTTCTTCCAACCAACCAGATTACAGAGTATTACAAAATTGTGAATGTATTGAATATAACTTAAATATTCCATTATGATATGTATCTTATCAATTTCGATGGCAGAGCGGCTAGCGCGGTGGCCTAGTAATCCAGTAGTCGCGAGTTCGAATCCTGCCTCGACCTCGATTTCGTTCACCTATAGCACAAGAATTTATTCTTATTTTAGGGAACATAGGAAGATGTATATGTACTTGTTTAACAAGGACATATTCATAAAAAATATAAAAAGGTTTTTTGTACATTTTCATGTAGGTTAGTATAAGAATCAAATTTTTTTTGTGTTTATTTAATTTTTTTTTTTTTTATAGAGAGTTATATAGTCTACGCAGTTACACAGACAATGTATAGATACATTGCTTTATTAGTGAACCAATGAAAACTCCATGCATTATTCAATATGATAATTAATATTGATACAAAAAATTACAAATAATTAAATAAAATATTTAAATCAAAAATAATGTAGCAAAACTCTGAATGCTGAAAATATTCCATTCAAAATTTGAATACTTGGTAGTGAAAAGTATAGCGTTGTCCCCAATCCACTTGTCTTATAATGTCGAGACAAATCAATCTATATTATTGAAATTTAGCAACGCAAACTGTTCCTGTTAATACGTGTTCAATTCAAGGCACTCGTCTTTTAATCGTACACAGGTTTATAAATTTTACCATGCATATTGATTGAGCGTTATAAGGCTGAGTAGTTAGAGGCATTTTTTTGTGTATGATTGTTTTTGTTTTAATAGATTAATCTACACAAATCCTCATTGTATCATAAAAATTCGTTGACAATTTTTTTTTTGTATGAGATTAGTAGGTACCTACTCATGAATTTTTCGATGAAATAATCACACTTTGCGTAGTTATTACCTTCACAAGATATAGAGCATCGAATTTTACATTGGTAATTATCCTTGTGTCCTTCGTAATTTACAATTTTAAAATTGTCCAATATACAAATTTTAAATTCCATATTACTTAAAGACTTAAACAAAATTACTGATTATTACCATATAATCTGTGTACAAAATACAAATGTGAGTGACGGACGAAATGCGAGTGAAATGAAATAGCGTGCGAACTTCATGGCTATGTATGTTCCATATTCAATAATTAATTGCCTGGAATTGAACACGTATTAACAAGAACAGTTTGCGTTGCTAAACTGTGTGCATTTGGAGGACACGTGCCTTGAATTCAACACGAGTTCTTAAGTGCATTACCGCAACAAACTAGTGCCTAATTCGAGGCAGTACTTGCCTCCTAATCAACACGGAAAGGTGAATACGCGTCCAGGAAAACAATATAACAACAGTGGTTCACTATCCCGAATAAATGAATAAATAAATATGCGGAGGATGTGGTGGTGAAAACAGCTAATATAAACAAATATAAAAGGTAGGCACAAGGCACTGATATTATCTGTTATTAATACGTTAAAATATTTATCAAATAAATTCGTTTTTTTTGTGTGTGTGTGCACCTTGAGATGACAGCCAAAAGCTCGTCGATTTTAGTCAAAGGTCGTAAAATACAGAGACAACTCATTAAGATCCAAAGATGTAAATCAGAGAATAATTAATCAAGTTGCAGAAGCCGTTAGACCAGAACTCACCTGACATCATTATGGTAATTTATTTACCAAATAAAATTACTTTGTCAACCAGCGCCGTTCTCCAACACATGAATTTGTTAGCGAACAATCCCACGCTATTTTTTTACAAATTGAAAAAAAAAATATAACTGGTATTTCACCTCTATTAGTAACTTTTACTTGTCTATTAGGAAAAATGTATGTGAAATGTTTCACATATCTACATCTCTTCATCGTGTAGGTTAGGTAATTTGACCTGTTTGTGAGGAGGTTGTGAATTTGACCTGTAGGTTAGGTAATTTATCCTGGGAGCAAGAGTCCTTAATACCAATATATCAGCGCCCTTGGAATGATCCTGAATCATTAAACGGCGCTATAAAAATTATTATTATATTGTACATATAAGGCTGATTTTCTCTACAAGGTTTTTAAATATTCTTTACCAGTCATTCTACATTAAATATTTCATTTTCTTTTATTTCGTTCAAAATCTTATTTTACGTTTCTTTCTCTCTTAAATCTTCATTCCTTATTCTGTCGTGTATTATTTGATTGTGTAAAGTAAAAAAACATATTTCTACGGCATTGATGTTTTCTCCTTTCATACTTTTCCGGCTCTATTCTTATTTCCACTGCACATCTTGATAATTCCCCAATAACCAATGCAACACCGAGAAAAAATAATGATTCTAAGAACTAGAAATCCTTTTTTTTACTCTCGAAGAACGTATCAATCGATTGATTATTTGAATGTTGTATTCGCGAAGGAAATGTTTAAATGTTACATTGGAGCCATTTTTAAACGTATCTTACATACGTTATCAATTAATTTAATAATACGAAGGCCAAAAGTGACCTGTAAACCAACCCCTTTTAATCATATAACTTATCTAGGTAGGTAATTGCAAATTATTATAAAAATCAAATCATTTCTTTAAACAAGCATGATACTTGCATTCAAACATAGTTTGCAGTCATTGCATGTGGAACCATAAATTAAATGAAAGGTTAAGTTTCATTAACCTAGTGTTAATGAGTTTAATATAAAAAGTTGATTTTATTTGGTAGTAGATACATTTAAACGTGATACAAAAATGAAAGTTTATGTAAAGCAAACATTAATGTTTTCAAAGGAAATATTTAATACATCTCGTATAGTTACTTATTTGATTCGTATAATCATCAAATAGTAGAAAGACACCTGCAAACATAAATAAATTGAATCAGGATATAATTTATCATATGATTTTTGAAAAAAACGTTAAATATTTGATGTAAGAAGATTGCAATGTTTCTTTGTGCTGCTTAAAACCAATATTTTTTGAACCGTAAGCTAATATTGTATACTTTACTTATCAACACGCCATGTACCTCTCAATATAGATACAGGGAACGAATCATTCACATTCATACATCGTTTAAGACGAGAAGATTATTAAATCTGATTTCTTTTTTGGGAAATGTACAGATACGATAGTTCATTCTCTTCTGACTCATCTTTCCATTAATATATTAATTTTTGAATTTCTTGGATTAATAACATTATTTTGCGCCTATCTATGAAAGTGGCGTGTTTATTTTTAATTTAGTGTTTATCTGTTTATTGACAATTGACTATTTTTTCCAACTCAAAAAAGTAAAAATTCACAATACCTATTCTTCTTCTAGTGACATTTTGTCTTGATAAGATATCCAACTATAAATTAACTAAAAGTATAATACTGTTCTATTTCTTAGCTTCATTTACGTCTCATGGAAACTTATATTTAACCGTGCAGGTACTCATGTATGGCAAGTTTTACTTTCTTCGATTGACAATAGTCTAAAAGATAGCAACATCAAAAAACAATTCATTTTTAATTGCTGGTTTTTCGATATTTCCTTCCTGATTGTATATAGGTAAGTCTATACCAAAGAAAATATCAAAAAAGAGCAATTATAAATGATTCATCGAAATCTCTCGCACTATAATGATCATTCTGATAAAAGTGCTCAGAGCACCTGCATACATACTGCAATAAATAACACTTTTTTAAATATATATTTTTTGTTATTCACCTTCTCGAAACACACAAATCATATTATTTATAATTTGTATGATTCTTGATGTTATGTAACTTAAAAACTTTGCAATTACCAAATCATAACGACAAATGTACCAATTTGTTGGTAACAATGTCTCAAGTAAAGTTAGTTATACGTCAAAGACAATTTCGCCTCAAGTTACTAATATTCTATAACAATAACATCTCTTCGTATCTTAAACAATAACTAAAGGATTAATTTTACTTATGTAATATTCTCTTACACAGAGATATGAGCCCATTGTTATAGCTTTATGTCGTGATGCTGTCCATATCATACTAAGCATTGTTTGCTCTTAAAACATAAGTTATACAATTATTAGTATTATGAAATCAATGTCCTTGATTACCTACGGCAAATTTATATATAATTTTATCGATTCAATCATCAACAGAAATAGTTATCCAATGTAGAATTTCCGATTTTTTTTATTTCGATTTAAAAGATCGAAGTGCAATCCGCGGTTATGATGTATTGATTGATTCTTATACAGACTGTCCCAAAAAGTTTCATCAAGTGGAAGCCTAGAGTTAGATGCCCCCCCTGGGTGTATCCAAATACCCCTTAGTGATATGTCCTGCGATTTTTTGTAGATTTAGAGTTATATTTTTTTCGTATTTTTTGTCAAACTTTGACAAACAAGACATACAAAAGTAGATATTATCTAAATTTGTGAAATTTTTTGTGAAATTTTCTCCTAGCACATTTTATATGGAGCTTCATCAAAATTTCTCTACGTGAGTTATCGTCCTCATGTGTTTTGGTACAATTTTTAATAATGACGCCGTAGAGATAGCCCAATGAAATTAACAGGATAAATAATTGATAAAGTTTGATATTTTTTGAAAAAAGTTTAGACTGAATTTTCATTAAATCGTCCTTAATTTTTTTAATTGTAACTAATTCTAAAATTCAACATTTTTTCATGGCGTGATGGTATCAGATTGGCCCACATTTGTTTTTTTGTGACTGCGAGGTTAAAATACTACTCACCTGTTTTGAAAAAAAATCTTGCATTTATCTCAATAATTCTGTCTCTGTGACGAATCATGTCTTGTTAGTCAAGGTTTGACAAAAAAAAAAACAAAAAAATCATAACTCGAAATAAAAATCTTGGAAAATATATAGGGGTATATTGGTACCCCCAGGTGCTCTACCTCTAACCTACCGCTTGACTGTACCATTTGGTACACCCTGTATGTACCAAATAAAAGTAAAAAAGGAGTTGCTTTAGCAATTTGACTCGGATGTATGAAAATTTAGATTGAATAATTAAAGCTCGAAATTTTGGACAATTCTTGAAGGATACTTCATAATCCTTTTTCCTCTTTTCTTCTTTATACGGTTGTTTTGCAGAGTAGGTACTACAAATTTAGGTATTAATTAATTTTTTTATACAAAAACTAAAAAAAAATATTGCACACTGGCGGGCTTGTTGCCAATAGGCAATTTCTTCCAACCAACCAGATTACAGAGTATTACAAAATTGTGAATGTATTGAATATAACTTAAATATTCCATTATGATATGTATCTTATCAATTTCGATGGCAGAGCGGCTAGCGCGGTGGCCTAGTAATCCAGTAGTCGCGAGTTCGAATCCTGCCTCGACCTCGATTTCGTTCACCTATAGCACAAGAATTTATTCTTATTTTAGGGAACATAGGAAGATGTATATGTACTTGTTTAACAAGGACATATTCATAAAAAATATAAAAAGGTTTTTTGTACATTTTCATGTAGGTTAGTATAAGAATCAAATTTTTTTTGTGTTTATTTAATTTTTTTTTTTTTTATAGAGAGTTATATAGTCTACGCAGTTACACAGACAATGTATAGATACATTGCTTTATTAGTGAACCAATGAAAACTCCATGCATTATTCAATATGATAATTAATATTGATACAAAAAATTACAAATAATGTATAATTGATTTATTAGTACATAAAAAAACACTAAAACAAGACAGCTAGGAAAGATAGGAGGAGACAGTTGTACTAAACGCACTTTTATCGCATTTTTTTCGTTGTTGTAAAATAACTACGAATATGTAAAAATAGTACCTACAGAATGAATACTGATGATGGTGGTAATTATTATTAAAATTTTCGTGATTCGACTGATTTTTGTTCAGAATACATATGACAAAAATTGACATATCTGTTGTTTCGCGTACATTTCTGTAATCATCAGCTGTTGTACATCGTACGGCGAAAATCCCATGCGATTAACGGATCACCTACACAGTCGGATGATATGTTTGTAAGGTTGACGGTCGTATGGGCCAGTCGCAGTGAGTGCCAATGTTCAATTTGTTATAATAATAAATTGAGATAAGAACGCGGAACACCTTTCTAAAATATCGGGCCTGGGTGAAGGGGCGCGCATAGTTCCCACGCTGCCCACAGTAGATACACTAACACAGACGCACACATACATACACATACACACGACAGAACACTGCGCTGCACCTGTGAATTATTTATTGACAAATAATTATAATAGGTAACAAGAGGTCTATATAATATGTACCAATATATTATAGAATCACGACGTCTTAGCAGAAGCCGAAGCAGAGAAGGTGCCTACCTAACCAAATAGACTTACTTCAGCCGGCGACGACAAAGTTACGAAATCCGCGGACGATATACGATAGACGCAAATCGTCCCATTTGCAGTGGTACTTTACAATCGATTGTTTTATATTTTTATTTTATCTTATCGATTCTCTACAATTATTTGTACCTACCTAGAGAATCAGATGGGTTGATGGCAGAGCGGTTAGCGCGCTGGGCTAGTAATCCAGTGATCGTGAGTTCGAATCCTGCCTCGACTGATTTCGTTCACCTATAGCACAAGCATCTATTTGCTTCTTTTAGGGAACGTAGGAAGATGTATATGTGCTTGTTTAACAAGGACATATTCATTAAAAAAAATGTACATAGTGGTGGAGTACAATCATTACAAAGCATTTTTACTCTTCACTAAACCAAGGGGATAAAGTGGGAAGTTATGATTTCGCCATTTTTAAGGCTATTTTATTTTATTGCAGATTATCAACTAGTATCATGCTGAGATTATATTCTGAAAGTTTCATCACACTGTATCTGTTTGTGTTTTGTGTACTATTTGACTGTCAAATATTTCAAAGTGATCTCAAGCTCAGGAAACTTAAAATTTTATATATTTAATTTCAAATTAGTAAAAAGGCACATCATAAAATGGCATTGAAGAATTATCAATTTTTCATAATAAAATATTTAAATAAAAAAAATACTAAACAAACTCGTTTACTAAAATTTTTCCATACAAAATTTGAATATTTTGTGGAATGACTTGGCAGTGAGGAGTACCTATAGCGTCGGCCACAACCCACTCTTTTTATCTTGTTGTATGTACATATATTTACTAGCACATATAAAAATAACATATGAATTTAATATTTTATTTGTGTGTTATAACTCCTCACTAACCCAAGGGTAAAAATAGAATGGAGTTGTGGATTCGCATTTTTATGCTTATTTTTGTTGCAGATTATCAACCAGTATGCTGAGATTGTATTCTGAAGGTTCATCACAATATATGCTGTGTGCAATGTGCTTAGTACGGCGTGTTTATTCTACTTTATTGATTATACATAGATTAAAGTATTCATTCGATTATTATCAAATTTCACAAATTTGTATAGGTATCTAATACTCGCTTGGATCCCATTAGATTTGAAGGATAACTAACTGATCAGTGTTTCTCATTTTTTAATTGTCAAATATTTCAAGGAGACCCCAAGCTCAGGAAACTAAAAAATTTATATTTTTATTTTCAAATTACTAAAAAGGCATATTACTTTTATAAAATGATATTGAACAAATATCAAGTTTTCATAATAAAATATTTAAATCAAAAATAATGTAGCAAAACTCTGAATGCTGAAAATATTCCATTCAAAATTTGAATACTTGGTAGTGAAAAGTATAGCGTTGTCCCCAATCCACTTGTCTTATAATGTCGAGACAAATCAATCTATATTATTGAAATTCCTAACACATATATCGGTTATTTTTCAAAAACGGGAAGGACTTTTTTTATTGGTTATTTTCTATTGTCAGGAGTTTGAAGCTGTAATGTTGATCCTTATTATTTATCAAAAATGGCAAGGAATATTGATTTTTTATTTCTAATTTACAACGATCACGTGACATTTTGGTTTATTAAAATTGATATTTCAGGATCAAATATCGATAGTTGAGCACCTCATAACTTATCTAGGCGTGTGGACAGATACAAAATGTTGAATAAATTTTCTGCATGGGTCCACAAATACAAATCAACGTGAGGTAATATTTTTATATATTGAAAGTTGAATTATTCAAAAATGTTATATAGTGAATAGGTAATAAATAATTGTGGAGTGAATATTTAGATAAAATAAACATATTTTATTGGAGTCATTTTGTATCCAAAAAAGTAAAAGTCTCTTTTTTTAGTAGGTGGGTTGACCCAAAATATTCGTATCTATGTAGGTAATCAATTGAAAAAAAACTTTAAATATAGTTTGCATGTGGATTAAACAAATATATTTATGCTATTATAACAAATTTAAAACAGCAAATTTGATTATATTAAATCCTACATATATAACTGTTGATCGATGTGTATACCTACATATAATACCTATGAGACATCTTACGCTTAAATCAAAGGGTTTCAGTCCACTGAAGTCAACAAAATGCATTACATTTGTCCATTTTAAGTAGTATTTTTTCTTCCATTTATTACGAAAGACCTTCACCTTAATACACACTACAACCTGACCAAAAATACAACTTTTATTTTTCTATAGCGTTATAAATAACTAACGTCAGTTTTCAACCAATAAAATAGGATCCATTATGTGTTATTTGAATCCGCCTTAAGAGACTTGTTTTCGCATTTATTAAGGTATAACTGATTTGAAAATAAATTTATTATTGTAGATAGGTATATTATTTAAACAGTTTTTTTTTCGTACCAACTAAAAATAGCACAACGCAAATGCCCGTATAGAATCATTATGCAAAGTACCTTATGTAAAAGGATTTCCTGTTTATTCGATCAAAATAAGCCATTTTGAATTAATCACTGCAAATCATATTACCTTTGTGAAGAACATCAATCCATTTTTAAAGGAAACCATTTTTTTATAAAAGAAAACAAACTTAGTTCTAATATTACAAAAGAACACTCAGAAAAAATCATGACAATTAGATGACACAAATGACAAACTAATTTAAAATGCGTAAGTTCAGGATAGCTTAAAGGGAGTCATTAAATATCTGCCATTAAATTATTTGTTTGGCTTTCATTAAAATAAATATATACCTACTATTTATTCTAATAGGGAAAATAAAATAAGGAAATAATAAATAGGAAAAATAAAACTTTCCCATTTCTAAAGTTTTTAGTGACATTTAGCTAATGAATTAACATGATTCTTTTAATTTATATTTATATATATTCTTAATCACACCGTTTACATAGGTATGCGTCATTAAAAATAGATGACTGCTGCCCAACTAGGTATATCTGTTCTAGGGGTAGCAGGGTTTATATTGTGATTATAATATTTCTCAAGAGAAGGAGACATTACATTACTTACATAACACTGACAGAGCATAGATGTGAGAGTGTGCATAGTGCATATTCTATTGGTCATTAAGCGGTGAAGTCAAAACATGATCATAAATAAATTCATAACAATCAGGATTTTAAAACGAAATAAAAATCTGTATACTCGTACAATACACAGCCACTTCAAAAGTACAGTGATTTCAACTAGAATGAGAATATGAAAACGACGAAACTATGAAAACAAAGAATAGAAATATAAAATAAAAACATGTACCTATGTATGCGCATAAAACAAAGAAGATAACAAAATAGAAAAACATTATTAAAAGAAATATAAAGTATATCTATAACATCCTTACACTACGATGTCAAATATTTTACACATTTTCGTTCTCCCGTAGTTCATAATATATAGGTAAGTACGTAAAATTTTCTTTTAAATGATTTCAACGACATTAAATCTTTGAGTGAAATAGGTAACTTGTTGTACATTCTGGAGGCTATGAAAATGAAATTCGACTGATGTAGGTAACTCATTGTACATTCTGGGGGCTATGAAAATGAAATTCGACTGATGTAGGTAACTCATTGTTCATTCTGGGGGCTATGAAAATGAAATTCGACTGATGTAGGTAACTCATTGTACATTCTGGGGGCTATGAAAATGAAATTCAACTGATGTAGGTAACTCATTGTACATTCTGGGGGCTATGAAAATGAAATTCGACTGATGTAGGTAACTCATTGTTCATTCTGGGGGCTATGAAAATGAAATTCGACTGATGTAGGTAACTCATTGTACATTCTGGGGGCTATGAAAATGAAATTCAACTGATGTAGGTAACTCATTGTACATTCTGGGGGCTATGAAAATGAAATTCGACTGATGTAGGTAACTCATTGTACATTCTGGGGGCTATGAAAATGAAATTCGACTGATGTAGGTAACTCATTGTACATTCTGGGGGCTATGAAAATGAAATTCGACTGATGTAGGTAACTCATTGTACATTCTGGGGGCTATGAAAATGAAATTCGACTGATGTAGGTAACTCATTGTACATTCTGGGGGCTATGAAAATGAAATTCGACTGATGTAGGTAACTCATTGTACATTCTGGGGGCTATGAAAATTAAATTCGACTGATGTAGGTAACTCATTGTACATTTTGGGGGCTATGAAAATGAAATTCGACTGATGTAGGTAACTCATTGTACATTCTGGGGGCTATGAAAATGAAATTCGACTGATGTAGGTAACTCATTGTACATTCTGGGGGCTATGAAAATGAAATTCGAGTGATTTAGGTAACTTGTTGTAGGTACCTACATTCTGGAGGACATGAAAATGAAATTCGAGTGATGTAGGTAAAATATTGTACATTTTGGGGGCTATGAAAATTAAATTCGACTGATGTAGGTAACTCATTGTACATTTTGGGGGCTATGAAAATGAAATTCGACTGATGTAGGTAACTCATTGTTCATTCTGGGGGCTATGAAAATGAAATTCGACTGATGTAGGTAACTCATTGTACATTCTGGGGGCTATGAAAATGAAATTCGAGTGATTTAGGTAACTTGTTGTAGGTACCTACATTCTGGAGGACATGAAAATGAAATTCGAGTGATGTAGGTAAAATATTGTACATTCTGGGGGATATGAAAATGAAATTATAGTGATGTACGTAACTTAATTATTGTACATTTTGGGGGCTATGAAAATGAAATTCTAGTGATATAGGTAACATGTATATTCTGGGGGCTGTGCAAATGAATTGTGATGTCTTTTGGGTATTCTAATTTTCTTGAATTCACCCAATCCTTTTCTATTATTCGTATACTCGTTTTGAATCTATATATAGTTGGTCTTCCTTACTATTGTTCACCATTCTGACGATGCTCGGCATTAAGCGATACCGGTGAATGGGAGTCGTGTTTGCGAACTTAATTAAATAGAACGTAAAATATATTAGATATTTTTTATAATTATATGTGAATAAAGAAGTGAGTACCTACAAGTTGCATGTAACACATGAGATTCAACTGTCGATGGCGATAGTATGTGTAATTGAAGAATAAGTACAAAACTTAAACGCAAATTAATAAGATATTTTGTTTTCTACATAAAACGTGTAGATATGTATGTCAGAATTAAGGTATTAGTATGGAGGTCAATTGTTTTTTCTACCCAGAATATGAAAACAGTATGATGGCATATATGCGTGCTTGGAGATTAAGTACATAGGTATCAAACTATTGAGTGATATAAGTATTGTGTACTGCCTAACAAATTGTATGAAACGATATCGTCACTAAATTCAATTTTTATAAATATTATTAAAAAAGTTTGAGATGTACTACTACAATGTTCATATTTTTCATAGAAAATTAAATTTTCTAGCTGGGATGTTTCGGCTTTTTTCGATAGGTATTTTTAAAAAATTTGGAAATAAAAACACATAAATTCATCATTAAAAATGTTTGATAAGCTCAATTGATATAAATACAAATACAGATTTGAGATTTTGTATTCATACCAATTTTCAGCATTCTAGTTTTTATGATTTTTGAGATATATGGAAAAATAAAGAAAAATTCAAAAGTTGATAACCCCTGACTGAAACAAAAATTCAAATTTCTGAGTAAAAATCTTTTGTAAGCCTATAACTATCTATATATTCTGAAATTTTGCACTCTGTAAATTGAGCGGATCAACAGTTATAGGTAAGTGGGGAACGGACACACACACAAAGACACACTAAAATCCATAATTATAACATATATGCTGCGAAGCCTCTTAGTTGTTGTTTTTTACTTCAAAATTGGAAATACCGTGAAAAATATAGAACCTGCATAAAAATCTCGCGTATTTTGGCTTGATACTTTGTCGATATATTAAGAGAAATAATTCTCTTGAACAAATCGACAGTTGGATAATTGTTTTAATTAGAAAATATTTTTAGAAAAATAAAATTACTTGTAGCAAATACGTCAGCTTAAATTATGTCTATAATTAAATAATCTGTAAATTAAATTTACAATATACAGATTTTTCATTGAAAATGATTAATTTCAATGATTCCTTACCTCCAATTCTTTTTGAATTGCCTCACCTGTCGATTAAACTATGTACAATATTTTTTGTTCGATCGTCCGTGAACTCACTTTGTATGAGAAACGATCTTGTGACATTTAAGAAGTTTTATTGTTACAATAAATACTATACGAATACGAACGTGTTACGAAATAGAATCGTTTAGTTACAAATGATTTTTCATTGATTCACCTTCCAAATTTAGGGTTGATCGATATATGATTATTAATCTTTGTAAGTATTTCGGTCACAAAATAAAGGATAGCACACAATAGTAAAAATATTAATATTTTTATATATAATCAATCAATATGTAGGTAGGTATGTTTTCTTTATAACGTAGGTGATACAGCAAATTTTATTCACATACTTGAAATATAATGTAGGTCAGTCGTGATATATATTATTTCATAATACATACAAACTATGGATTAAATCTTAATCAAATCTCCATGGATGTTCCTCGACTTACATTCAGAAAAAGACCAAAGAATTCGTTGATCGTGCAAAGACGAAACCAACTACAGAAACATGGCCTAGGTGACATAATTCAGGAAATAAGGACCCATGATTTGAGGACGAGGAGAGCTGACCCCAACAGTCGGCACAGACAAACAGTTGGGATATAGAAAAGGAGAAGAAGAATCTACAAATCATCTCGTCGTGTCTCTATTTGAAGCAGGCAGACGAAACCGAATGCCACACTTTCCTTTATTGATATATTTTATGGTTTCGTCTTCATGCTCGCTTGGCGTTATAAATATAGATGCTTTCGACTTATCCAGACTTAATAATATACTTTTGTATCTTACAAGACTCTATGTATGACTGTAGGTACTTTGGTTTATAGATCGTACCAAGTTTTTAGTAACCAAACATAATCAACCATATTCCCTTGCTTTTTAATAACAGTATTTAATGTATTTATTTTTTATCTTCATGTAGGTACAACAATGGCAGAAAGGTGGCGATTTCTTCCAACCAACCCGAGCAATAATAAAAAAATAACACCTCACATAATAATGAGGAATGGAAGGAGGAAACAGGATGACGTAGAAGGAATATTCAGGAAATATTTAATTTTGGTTTTCCTTTAAATATTTGTATGGATTGAGATGACGATACTTCATCTATCCCTTAGGCAATTTATCACTTAGGTATTTTGAAATCATTTTAGTATAAGATAATTCAGCTTTTGCCTAACAAAATACGTATGAATCCTATCGTAACATGATCAATCTCAAAAATACCATTTTTGACATAATATACAAGTTAACACATACAAGTTTTGCACAGCACTACTACACGTACAATGGGGTGGTGTGGTTCAACCAACTTGAAACAGATTTGAGACTGGCAATTAAACGTAATGATTTTAAAAGAAAAATAAAGAATAAATTAAACTTATTATTTGACTGATATGTAAATTATATTAACTTCTTTTTGTATAGACAATAATTATGTATGTATAATATTTTGTGTATTCTGTATTAAATTGTCTCCTTTACACACGAGTGCTTGCACTCTAGTAAAGGTAAATATGTTTTGTCTTACTGTGCATCTTTTCTATATAGTTTGTTTGTTTTATATTTTGTATATGTTATTGTGAACTTAATAAAAAAAATATATATATCAGCCAGTAGCGAAATTTCTCACAGAATCTTGGCTTGCCTCAAATATTATATTAAAAAATTCTAGACCTAATATTTTTTCGTCTGTTTTATTGAAACTATACTACAAGATTAAAAATTGAACCGTATGTAGATACGATGCTTGACAAGGCCAGAAATGTAAATATTATTTTTGGCATTTGATTTTAAAATATTTTCATGGCCACTCAAATGAACAAAAGATTGTAAAAAAAAAAATTTTCGACATTTCCCAATTTTCTTTTTAGGGTTTACCTAGTGCGAAGGTTCTAGGCACGCCCCGGCTAGTATCAGCGAATTTATCATGAATCTACATACATAAACAACATAATATGTAAATCTGTAATCACAATACTATTTACAAATTACAAAAATAAAGACTGCTCCCAGTAAAACACAGCAACTATATTTTTTAAATTGTCAATACTGACGGTGTTTAAGGGGGGGACTGCTGCCAACGTACCTATTTTTCAATTTGATATACCATCATTATTTCTTATCAAATCGTTTTGAAAAAAATAATTTAGATAGTTTGGATATTAATAAACAAAAATATACCTTAACTTTTTGATAATGTTCTGTATAAATTCTTGTAGAAAAATAATGGCATACCCCGATTTTCAACGTTTATCATATATTTTTAATAAACTATAAGGCGTAGAGGGAAAAAAATTTTTTAATTAAAGAAGACAAAAATATCTAGAAAAATATGATGTGACGTAGCATTAATGCTTCAGGTTTAGTAAATAAACCTAATGAACATTTATTTTCCATTCAGCGCCATTGCGTAATACAAGTTTTTTTGGTTTATTTACTTAACCTGATGCGTTTATGCAACGTCATATCATATTTTTCCAGGTATTTTGTTCTTCTTTAATTTATAAAAAAAATATTGCTCTACACCATATATTTTTTTAGAAATTTAATATAAATGTCTAAAATCGGGGTATGCTTATTATTTTTCTACAAGAATATATACAGAACATAATCAAAAAGTTAAGGTATATTTCTCTTTGTTAATATCCAAAAACTAGGTTATTTTTTTCAAAGTGATTCGTTTAGTAATAATGATGGTATATCAAATTGAAAAAATAGGTACGTTGGCAGCAGTCACCCTCTTTATGTGTAGAACTCCATTGTACTTGGTATTTTTTAATCAAACAAAAATGATTATGGATGTATATTTTCCTTATAATAGGACGACCGTTTCGTCTGAACTGGACCAGTTGATAAGGACTTAGTCAGCCGAAACGGTCGTCCTATTATAAGGAAAATATACATGTAGAACTGTAATCATTTTTGTTTGATTAAAAAATACCTAGTACAGCGACTATCCCTAGCGAAACGAAGAAAGTGTCGATGGTATGGATGTGTACTGTATATATGTACCCTTCCATTGTCTCTGTCTTAAATGCTTTATTTTAAGCCTTTATTATTGTTGTTCATTTATATTGTAAATAAAATATTTAGTGTTAATGTAAATAACATTGACTGGTATCGGCAAATCAAAAACTAGGCGTTGTCATTTTATAAACAGTAAAGCTTATATGCTTGGGTTTATCCTGTGTTATCGTGGAATTTCATCAAGAATTGTTCATTATCACTCGATTAATGACTCGTCATATTTTTATTACAAACATTAAACATTTTTCTATTAGGTACATATCTAATCGCATAACAATTGATCAAGACATAATTTGACATAGCATTTAGTTTATTTGGTTTCGTTGAAAGGTCATCCATTATCAGAACGATATCGCACTGTCCATGGCACAAGTAGAGATAGTTAAACATAGATTTATTTAGGAATATAAATTTCATACAAGTTGATGCTATTAATCTAAGAGCAGATTAAAGTTTTGCTCTAGGCCAGAGCTTTCGAATAATCGTTGAACCAAGGATAAAAATGCCCCGCCTTGCTGCCCGCATAGAATGGACCTACACCATCATTGTATAAAATATTAATAAATAACTTATGGCAAATAAATCCAAAAATATCTGTCTTTGTTATCATAAGTGCATTATGAGTTATAAGTTGGTCCAGCTCAATGTGTGGTAGAAAAATTGAAATAGAAAGATACATGAATACGTGCCAATTATAATGGGAATGTAATATTATAATATGTTAGAATAATGTATATAATATACATATATACATACATAAATACCATCGCACCATGTCCCTCACGGGGAAGGCAAAGAGAGCCGAACGCCACATTTTTCTATTTTGACAAATAATTTTCTATCGCCTCATCAATACGATAAAATACAAAAAAATATTACCTGACATAGAACATAATATCTCATGCGACGAAGCAAACTTCAAAAAACTGGTAATTGACTGGCTGAAAAGAAATGGCAGAATACAATCTGCTCATGTCCTGTTAAATATCCTAACGTAATTCACTACTCTGTGCCTTCATAACCTGAGAATCTGTACCATAGCTTGGTGCCATCCATCATTTCCACTACAATTATATGGGCTAAAATAACTGAGAGATCACATTATATTATTCTGATTATTTATCGTTTCTGTTTATGTATAGTTATTTTGCATTCAAAAACATGTAACCTTTGGCCAAATTGAAAAAGTACTGCCTCAGAACAGACTTGTCTAGTGAGGCAGTAAATTTCCGAATAGGTACAATTGTACATAGTATGTTTATAATAAGTCTTTTTAAATATAGTTATTTTTTTGGTTATTGTTATATATATTATATGTGTAAATAATGGAAATAAATAATTTCATTTCATACCATTTTATCAACATTAATACATCGCCTTATACATGTTCGTCTGTTGTTCACGCTTTTTATTTTTATTTTTTCTTAAACTCCTCTCTATGGAATATGTAATTGTTTATTATTATTATCTTTTTTTTATTTTTATAAAAAAAAAATAAGAACAAAAAATTTTTTTTTTGAAACTCCCATTATAAGGAATATGTTTATATTGTAATATTATACCTGCCCATATATTGTTAAAGTCTTTCTATCATCTGTTTTCTTTATTTTTATTTTGTATATTGTGAAAAAATACTTTTATTTTTATTTTTTTAATACTTTATTTTCTATTCTTTCTGTTTTGTATATTCTTTGTTTTTTGTGATTGTTAAAATACGGCATTCATATAATATAATATAATATAATTGTATGTACGCAAATATGACCGTCTTAAAACAGGAATTTCCTAGTTAGATGGCCATAGCATATATTATGACGTATTGTATATTTATAAAATAAATAAATTAAAAAAATATATATATACACATCACATCATTTCACACAATGTGGGGAAACCAGCGACAGGTGTGCGGATATGCATTACGCATTGAAAGGTTACGTTTTTTTGTACTACACATGCGAGTATTGCACTTTTCCTGATACAGGATCGTATTAGCAGTAGATCAGTTTCTGTAATTGAACACTAAAAAAATATAGATTAGGATATCACTGGACTTTTATGATAATTTCGGCGATCGTGCGTTTTCTGTGGCAGGACCAAATGCATAAAATAAGCTTCCACACACCCTATACAAAAATATATAGTTCCAAGAACTATATATTCTTCAGAATAATCTCAAAACACCCATATTTTGCAAATCTTACTAGAGCCTAAATGATATATTATCGCATTCAAATATTAGAGCCCTAGAGGTGAGATATTCACGAATACGGCGCTATATCAATTATCAAAGTTATTATTTCAAGTATATTATTACGTACACACAGGTGCATACATAATAAATAGGTACCTACCAGTCTGTTATTAATATGAATACGGGGACACGGAAGGAGCCTCCACGTAGATTGAGCTTCGGTTAACTTCGGAAAAGCAATCGGGCGTCCCTGGAAACGGCAGAATGCCGGCCAATCCTTCCACCACCGGAGCACCAACCAATATGATGGTGTTCCGGACACGGAAAGTAAGTAATATGAATAAGTTTATTTCTTAATTTTATCAAATACTTGCAGTTATAACATAAATAGGTATACCTACCTACAAATCTTGTGGTGAATTTTGTTTCCAAAATCAACCTGATATTTGCGAATCTAATTGTTTTATAACATTAATATTCTAAACGATGTATAATAACTACCTACACTGATGAATCCACGTTCACCGCATGATTCAACCATTAAAATCACCAATAAGAAACGTTCGATTGATATCAGCCGAATATATTTTATTTAATCATAAGATATATGAACGTGATCTACAAATAATGAGATCATTTTCATTACATACATGTATGATTATATATCAGACGTACATAAAAATTATATATTTATATGTGGAAAACCATATTATTTGTAATCGAAATGTTTGAGTTAACACAGTGAAAATTAGGCATAGGAACCTACCTATAACCAGAAACATCTTTTTTCATAAAAGAAATATAAATATAGATAATGCATTAAAATGCAAATATAGGTAATGCATTCCAATATATTTATATTATGTAAAGTTTATTTTATTCACAAAATTTACCCCATAGAAAATTAATACAGGACATCGCATAAGTGGATTTATAAAAATCCCAAAAAATACATCTTTAGACTAAAATCATTATTCATACTAAGGTGTTACAATTACCATTAGGTACCATTTTTTACGGCGCTAGCCGATTTACTAATGATATTAATAACAACTAAGCACTACAAATAATAACACTCAATTATAATTATTACCATTATACACTTCCTCAAAAGAATTAGCAGATCAATGCGTAAATTGTAAATTATTTAAAATAGCAAAATAAAATGCAACAAACGCATCATCAAGCTTTCAGTTGGGAATAGTTCACCAATCCAGATACTTAACATATCAAAGGATTAGGCTCTGAAAAGGTCTCTAATTACCATTACAATTTAAAAAATATTTTTTATTAATTTTAATAAATTCTTGGCAACATTGAAATAATATCTTAATTAACACGTGTATTTTTAATTTGTTTTATTTTTATTTGGTTCTTTATGGTTATTAAGCGTTTGATTTTTTTTTATTGTTGTTTGGAAGTTTATTTTTAATTTTCTTTTTAAATCAATATAAATATGTAGATATGTAATAATGTTTCTTAGTATAATGATGCCTAGATTAAGATTTATATACTGTTTTAGTTAGTTTGTATATTATATGCGTTGTGAAATGTGACTAACTGAAAAATACGAGAAATTCTGTTTTTGATCATTTTATCATACAAAAGTATGTAAAAATATGTCGGCCTTCGTGGCTCAGTTGGTTAGAACTCTGACCGCTGAGCCAAAGGTCCCGGGTTCGATTCCCGGTGGAGACACAGTTTTTAATTGTGTTTTCAGTCTGGATCTGTGAGACGATTAATATCGTAAGTCTCCAGAATGCGGCAACTTTTTATTGGGTGCGTGTTAAATTAATATTTGACATAGTACCTGTTAGTTGCCCGAGAAGCAATATTAAATAAATAAATAAATAAATATCCTTATTTGACCTGTACTTAAATATTATAGTATTGTGAATTTTGTATTTTTTTTAAATAAATTAATAAACAAAATTAAATATTCAGGCTGTAAAAAAAATTGAACAAGAAAAAAAAGGTAGGTATCTTAAAAAGACCACGGAGGGATTTAAAGAGAGGACGAAGAAAAGTTTTATGTTTTGCAATTCTTAACGAATTTGTTAAAGTTCATTATTTAAGTGAAAATATCAATTTACTCATTCCTAATATTTTTACGACTTCAAAAGTAGGTACGAGATTTTTCCATTTATCTTTATGCTATAGGCAATACCTCACGATCAAATTAAACCTCACTCTTAAATCACTTCTTTGCCAGCCTTTGTCCCATTTACTTATGGTCGGCTCTCCTCAACCTCTGCTAGTCCTCAAATTCTTCTGTCTTCTGCGACCTCTTCGAAATGACAAGTTCAAAAATAACATATATACCTACTCTTAGTATAGTCAAACATAAAGTTTATAAGATATCGCAGGAATGCGAATAATAAAATTGAAATTGATTTAATGTGAAATGCTTGTTTTAGTGTAATCAAAATAATGAAGATTAATATATAGGTACATACTTCTTTAGTAGCTAAATGTATACAAAAAAAAACAATAAATCTTGTGTCTATTAAAATTTCCGCACTACCGTAAGAAACGAATTTGGTCATAGAAAAAAGAAAAAAATAACATAAAATAACTTCTTATCGATAATTTTAGAAGTCCATAAATTATTAAGGAAATTGTAGAAAAGCAACAAATTATATGTGCATAATTAAATAAAAGTTAAAGACACTACCGAAAGCAATATGACATTAATTTAACGTGTGATTTCGTTACAAAAGTGGTCGCTTTGATAAAAACATTCTAGGCCATAAAATTAGTATGATATTATAAAGTATATTTAAGGAAATCATTTTCTGGTTATAGCGTTCGCATAAAACATCCAATGACTCTTATATCTGAATATTATTATTTGATTATATCTCGCCCATAAAGGTCGATGCAGACCGTAATGTGCGGCAGACGATTGCGTCACAAAGTCCACGCGATTTTTTAACTATTAACTAGGCATATCGAGAGTGGGGGGAGAGAGAGAGAGAATGAGAATATTAATGTGTACCAAGACATATAAATTAAATGGAATGCGAAAGAGAGTAGCATAACTGCTATGCAGGGACAGATTTTTTCTTTTATCATTTTCTGGTGTCCACACCCGCACACCTGTCGCTGTGGGATATGCCGTGATAGCGTGTGGTATTTTTATGTTTGTTAAACCAGTTAATAACAGGCAAGCCAACTTTCATGCAGGACAACGCTTTTGGGTCCGTTAGTTTAATATAAAATATGGATTTCGATTAATTTCCATGAGATTTCTGATATTTATGTGACATTTTGAGATTTTAAATGAAAATAATATTTTATGTACCACAACATTTTTATATTTTCTTACTATTAAACACATTTGATGAAACGGTGAGAAAAAGATCAAAAGTACCTGATATAATCTACCGTGTGGCGACTCTGGTATAAAAATGGGCGGGACACGTAGCCAGAAGCTCGTATGATAAGTGGACAAAGAGTGTGCTGACTTGGAGACCTCATCTGACAAAGAGAGGTGTGGAGCGACCTCAGCTGAGGTCGAGGGATGATGTAAAACGCTATGCTTGCACTCCTGGATGCAAACTTCACAGGACAGGATGACGTGGAGTCGAATGGAGGAGGCCTTCGTTCAGGAGTGGATGGGAATAGGCTGAAGAAAAAGAAGAAGTACTTTTTGCGAATTTGTAGCACAAGAATATACTTCAACTACACATCTACATTATGCTCTATGTCCCGTTTCATATATTTTATTTATTTATTTATTTTTTGGAATTAAAGCCAACAATGTACAAAGAATAGTATACATATATGTATAAAAATATTAAATATGTATAACAATAAATTATCATCTCCATACATCAATTATTAGCTTACAATACTATCATATTATATTACAAAATACAGTCATATATAGGTACAAGATACAAAATCATATGTATGTGTGATGTGTGTGTGTGTGTGTGTGTGTGTGTGTGTGTGTGTGTGTGTGTGTGTGTGTGTGTGTGTGTGTGTGTGTGTATGTGTGTGTGTGTGTGTGTGTGTGTGTGTGTAAGTGTATATGTGTATGTGCATGCGTGCAGGGCCGGATAAACATGTTTTTGCGCCCAGAGCAATATATTTCAAACCGCCCCCCCCCCCGTCCTTCCCAAATGTTTAGAATTTCAATATTATATTATGCAGTATAATTCAATATTATACAGTAAAAATCAATATATTAATATAAACCAAAGAACAAAAATAAATTTTAATTCTACCTATTCCTATTCATGTATGTACCGTATCCTGAGAAGTAGGCATTTTAAACTAAAACCTTAGGTCTTACAATTTTTAAAGTATTAGATCATCACATAAACCGCTTAAAGTAAAATATAATTTAAAAGTCCTTTTAACTATCTCAAGTATTATGTAAATAAACTAAACTCAATAACTAATGTTAACACTAAAAATATCATAAAAACTATTTTTAATTAAAAAAAACTCAATATAACTATCAAATTCCAGTACAAATTTAAAATCACACCAAACTTAAAATAAAAAAAAACAAATCGCGATTCTAATTAACACAAAACACTAAATAAGTTCTTGGTATAATAAATACCTACATAAATTGATATTAATAAAACGAGGTATGCCAATGAATTTTACACAAAACACCACACAAAATTTCCCATTGATTTCGATACACTTTGCCGACTAGTATTCCATCTAGTTATAGGTATATATTAAAATCTATGGTCTATATTAGACTCGTAAAAAATATTGACACGTCGTGTTCACACTTGACATCAGACAGAAGAGAGAGATAGAAACAATAATATATTAATGATTGAAAGAGTCAGGTGACGAGTCGGCGACCGAGATCAAGAAAATAAGTAAGTATGTCGCTAAAGTCGAAAGGGAAAACTTCACTGAAATTATCATAACATTTCTAAAGAACTTTGTTTCCTTTTTTTAGAAAACCTTGCTATTAGTTGCTGACAGGTTCCGCTTATTTAAACGGCTTATGTAGTTTCATTAACAAGCAATAAGAGTTCTTAGTATAGTGTATAATTAAAGTTATTGTGGTATGTAGCATCTGGAATGTTTTCAAACACGCCGCTATCATCTCATATGAAATTCATTATGAAGCGCCCGGGCGATTTCAGACAGGGGGGCTCTGGCTTCATTATTTAGATAATTTAACACTTTAGCAAGTAAATTATTACAATGATTATTTTGTGTGTGTGTGTGTGCGAATCGACTGTCGGGCAGTATAAACGTGCAGTTGTTAGTATTTGGTAGGCATATATATGTTTACGAATAACACGGTAATAGACGGACAAGATATTAACACCGCAGAATTTTATCATACACACCATCACGCCGTGTCCCTTTCGGGGAAGGCAGAGAGAACCGAGTGCCATACCTGGGGAATTTTTGATTTATATAATTAACATTTTAGGATTTTAAGCGCCCTTTTTAGACAAGCGCCCTGATTTCTTGTTCCGGGTTGTTCTATGATTTATCCGGCCCTGCATGCGTGCTGTGCGTAAGTGATAATCTTATGAAACTCCTGTTTTTAGTTTTTGAGCGAGTTTATGTTTTGTGTCACTGAATAGGTCTATGTCAAGGGACTTCTCATATTTTATGTATGTGTTTATAATTCTGTTTATAGTTGAGTTTTTCGCGGCATTAGTTTTGTATAATTTAGGTCGGAAGAGAGTACCTAGGTATATCCAAATAGAACAAAATAACTGCGTGAGTATAATGTACCTACTATCGCAACGCGATGCAGTGCGATCAACGACGCGACCTGCCACTGTCGTATGGACTGTCCTTTAACGATCAAAATGACTTATCTCATGATTAATATTCGTGTCAACGTTTTAAAGAGATCGTTATATTATAATGAGGCAACAGATGGAAATGGACATTTTAATACCTCCGCTAACTGTTCATTTAGGACGTCATTAAATTACGGTCATAAAATCAATAGACAACATGGATATCGATGATGAATTTCATACTAACCGCCTCTGGGATCATTTTAAGTTTAAACGGCATGCGGCATATACCTACTTCCTATAACCCTTATATTTTTTTATTGTTCAATGAAAGCGTGCAATTATGAAAACGCAACAAATCAACGAATACCTCTAGATAAAACATAAACAAATACATGACCCAAACTACACATTCTATAGTCGGTTGCAGACCAATTGCTAAGCTAAGTTAGTTTAGCTTAGCTCTCATAGCTGAGGTCATTTTCATACAAGAGACCGCAAACTATGTGAGCTAATAGCTAAGATAACTTAGCTTAGCTTTGGGTCTGCAATCAGCTTATGACCACAAAACACCATAAGCTTGCTTCAATTCAAGGAATAGCTTTCTCATGTCCACAGCCTATCTGCAAACCCCCAGAAACAACGCTGAGAGGAGTATGGATGACCCGATTTCTGCATTGAGCAGACCAAGGGTGGGTGTAAGTGGTTGCAAGAACAACCTATACAAATGGGGTTTCTCGATGGAGGACGATATCAAATGTGATTTTGGGGCAGTGCTGAATTACGGCCATCTCTTGTCTTGCCCAGAATTGGACAAAGGCGACTTGATAGGTGTCACACGGGCGACTTGATAGGTGAAACCGACAGAGCGATTTCCGCCGCCACACATATTTAAACATTGAATGTATTTGGTATATCCCAGTTCCACCTAACTATGTGTGTCAATCCCCTGGTTAAAAGTCGTTGCTTATGTCAGTTCTGTATATTCCTTACTCTGTGAGCAGAACCAAGTAAATGCTTCTATAGTTCCACGGAGAGCAGGCCATAGGAGGAGGTTTCATAAAGAACAAATTAATTTAAATATACATAGATTCAACGAAAATACTCACGGGTCCGCTATAAAACATACCTACCTACCATATATATAAATGGTCACGTATGTTTGTATGTATGTATCTTCGAGAGATACGATCGTATCAATCAACATTCTCTTTTTTTATTTGACAAGATGGACGATTTCGACATTTTATTTGTAACTTGTTTCATTCGTTTCCTAAACTAGTAAATTACGTTCGTGAGAAACTCAATATAGAAATCTTGTCATCGATGACTTCTCATTTAATTAATTAATTATTATTATTTTTATTTATTTCTTAACATGGGCACCCGTCTATATAACAGAGCCGTATCTTCAGTTGTATGTGCCTGGCGCGCTCAATAAAGACGCCCCCTCCCCATGAAAATCACAATCGTCAATATATTCAAGCATTTTTTTCAGGGTTTCAAAATGATTTTGAATGATTTATGTTCTACAAATTATTTATTTTATATAGGATGATAGTTTCGTCATATAGGATGATATTTCAAATAATAAGCCGAATTGCTTTTTTATAATAATTTTCATCCAAATATAACAAAAACAAATCAGTTAACATTCATTTATTTATTTATTTAGAGGAAAACATACAGCATATAATAAATTATATAAAAAAGATGATTTCAGTAAATATTAAAGCCAATTACAGGTTGTTACTGAAGTTATTGTAGTATATTAAGATAATTTAAGAATAGTTACATATTATGGTGAGATATTGTGTGAATGTGAAATTGTATATATAAATGTGTGCAGTGTATTAAGTGTTGAGTATGATTATGAGAATGAAATTTTAAGTCTTATATATATTTTTAAATGTGGGGGCGCTAAGTAAAAATATGTCGAACTCTTGGGAATGCCTATTGTATGTATTACAGATTCTGTAGATTGTTGCATGTTGAGCATAGTTAGTGTGCTGAGTGGTTAATAGGTTTCATCCACACCATCACGGCATTTCTCACAATGTGGGGTAACCAGCGATAGGTATACAGGTATGCATAGCAGGTACTCATAAAAGATAACACGATACATGCGTTAATCCACATACATCAATCTCTCCTTAAATGGCACTACATTCGGAATGGTCGGTGGACCTCATTGCTGAACATCGTGAGATGGAATTTTGACTGTTGTGTTTTCGACTACCAGGCTCTTATTACGGGATACCCCAAAACGACGATAATAGATAAAAGTGGAATAATTATTCTATGCCTAACACCCGTTAACAATGGCAAAATAAAAATATTTTATTGCCTGTTTTGTTGTTTAGAAATGGAACCCATGTATTATTATAAATATATTAGATAAAAACAATTCTGTGTCATAATAAACTTGATCCGTCGACAAACATAATAATATTCAATGTGCTTTTTATATTATTATATTTGTTTTTTTTTTTTTAGTCATTTCCATATATTTGGCGCCCCAGATTTTGCGTTTGGCACGACTGCGCCATTTAAATCCACGGTGGACGCGACCCCGTGTGAGTCAGTAAAATTATATCCGCATTTCGTGATGCCTCTTATGTATTTGACTGAAGAGAGCTTTCTTATAAATTTAAAATGATAGGAATTATGGGAGTCATCGAACGTGGTCTTAGTGCAAAATAAAAGTATTGATATGACTAAACAATTCACTCGAATCTGTTATTAATAATTGTTCAACAGCACATATTATATAAATCCAATGTGTTGTTTATTTATCTCTAAACATATTTGATTACCATCGTCTTGCGAATATGTCGTATTTACATTATTTTCACTTGTTTTACCTTGACTCGGATATAAGCAAATTTGATATTATATTAGATACAATTATTTTATATTGCATTTTATGATTTCGCTTGCTACATGTAATTGACCCTAGGTTGGGACAGTTTGTTATTCTTTATACAAATATTGTTCCTTATTTACTAAATTTTATGTCACTTGCACCATCCAATACCTTCAAATTTCTAAGCGTTTAAATCTCAAAAACTGTTAGCTCTTCTGAGACAATTGAATAGTATTCACTGAAGATTACCTAAAAACGAAGCTAAAACGCAAATAAATGCATTTGTTGTGTCAAGGCTGGATTAATGTAATGCTATATATGCGGTCCAAGTATCAGCTTTATTAGTTGATATATGGAGCTGACAAAATATGTCACATAACACCTCTTCTTAACGTATTACACTGGTTGAAATGTCCAGTAGACCATAAGGTATGCCTGGTGGTGTTTAAGGCTCTGCACAACTTGACTCCAGAACTGAGTCAAAAGAATGTTTCATCAGGAAGACAGCTTACATTGTGATCATCTGGATCACAGAGTACTTACCAAGTCAATAAAGCAGCTAACTACGATCGGAGTTTCAGTGTGAAAAGGGCCTTTGGAGTGGAATAAATTTCCATTTGAAATACGTGGAGTTCAGAGCATTGACACCTTCGGTAGACTTCTTAAGTCTGGCTCCTTTCGTAGAGCCAGCAAATAAGCTATAGCGCCCTTGGGGTGATCTTGTATCACTAAACGGCGCTTTATAAATTATTAATATTATTATGTCATTACTGAGGTTATAAAGTAATTGCAAGGGAAGCTTCATATTTATGTCTTTATTATATACAGAGTTGAAAGATTTGTAGGTTGTTCAGGTATGTTTCATAATCATGTTTACATAATACGAGCAAATAGCAAATATTATCTAGCCAATACATAAGTACGTAGGTACTTATTACCCAATACCCAATTGAAAATGTCAACGTTATTGGTAATTATTATCCATGTAGAAATTCTTTACTTTTAAGGTTGCCAGTATAAATAAAATTATTAAAGACAACCATTTGGAAATCTTTCTTGTATTTGGGAAAGTGAGGATTTTTTCCGCGGGACATTTGACAACAAGGTGGGCAGAAAACATTGTTTTATCTATGGAGAATACCGACTAATGTGACTTGTTTTCGGTTTTATTTGTCGAAAAAAAAAACACTTTGTTCATTAAGATTTAGAGAACAGTTATCTAGGAAGTGTTCAAATGTACGGAAAACTGCAATATGTTGCCAACCAAGTAATCAAACGCGCGATATACTATGACTCACTCATTGCACGGAGTAGGTACTCCATCTAGTATACCTACCTATTATATGGATTTCTTTGATATATAAACAAATACATTTATTTCATATTGGGAGTCAATAATAGAAGATAATTCCTCTCCCCTTATAACTTTCGATCCGCTCAATTCACAGAGTCCAAAATTTCAGAATATATAGAAAGTTGGTATAAATATAGACAAAAAATTGGTATTATACCTAAGTATAGACAAATACAAAATTTATTTCTCTAAAAAAGTTCCAGAGTTTCTCAAGCATTTTTCATATCGAAAAAAGCCGAAACACCCCAACTAGATAATTTAATTTTCTATAAAAAATATGAACATTGTAGAAGTACCTACATCTCAAATTTTTAACATCGTTTCATACTATTTGTAAGATAGTATATATCTACATATTATCTGCGGGGACTGAATAGTTTGATATTTAATCTAGAACATACATTGTACATACCATCATGCTGTTTTGATACTCTGGGTAGGAAAAAAAGACCGACCTCCATCCAGATATACATACCTACATGTTTTATATGGAAAACATGATATATTACAATATTTATTTAAGTATTTATATTTTGGTACGTATTCTTCAATTATATGAACATACTATCACCATCGACAGTTGGATCTCATGTGTTACATGCAACTAGTATTTACTCTACGCGACTCTAGTGATGCATGAAAGTACGATACATCTAGTTATATGAAAGTAGGTACCAAGTACCCATTCATAATACATATTTATCTAAATTTAGCATATCAACACAAGGTACATTATTTTTTAAAATTCTAGGAATTGTCAACCCTATCTTTATCTTGATACATACATGACATGTACTTGTATAAGATTCAGTAAAGGAATATTGTATTAAGGTTTATTTTCCTATTAGTTTTACAATCGTATCACGATTTACAAAGCCAATATCTATGAACATAATATATGTACATTAAATACATTATGTAGTAAATATATAGGATACCCTATCGTAAAACTAACATCGTGTCATCAAATAATATAAACATCCAACTCTAAATAAATTAATAATCAAAATGGAAAAAATGAATATCTCGAAATTCATTTTTTATTTTTATTATCTTGTATGAAAAATAAAATATAATATCTTAATTTTAATATTTCTTTAAATAAATTATATATTTAGTTAATTTAACCGCAAAAAACCGATTCAAAGCAGAAAAAATATTTTTTCAAACACCACGTCGATTTTACAACGGAAGAAAATTAAACCAAAAAATAAAATTAAGGGGAAAAATATAATTAATTTTTAATAACAAAATAAACACTTTCTTGCAACAAAAAGTGGCGAATTTATTGCCTTATGACAATTTCTTCCATTCAAGCAGTGTTACCAGCCCAGAGAAACAATATTTGCGTCTTAGATTTTGTGTGATAAATTGTCTGCTGGTGATCGTACCGAGGATGCCCGCATAGAATGCTGCAGCCAGACTCATCACTGGAGCCTCCAAATTTTCTCACATCTCTCACCATCTTCGCAATCTACATTAGCTTAAAGTCCCCGAAAGAATTGAATATAAGCTCTGTCTCATAATCTTTAAAGCACTTCGAGGTATGGCTCCTACTTACCTCTCTGAACTGTGCATTCCGCTTTCAATAAATGACAGACAGTCATCACTTCGTTCTGCTTCTTCATCCATGGTTGGGAAATTAGTTGAAATAAACAGGGTGCACACAACTAATTTCGGTGATCGTGCATTTGCTGTGGCAGGACCAAATGCATGGAATAAGCTCCCACACACCCTCAGACAAACCGAAAATATATCTTCGTTCAGGAAAAAACTCAAAACGCACCTTTTTCGCAAATCTTACCAGAGCCGAAATGATACAACGTAATCATTTTTTCAGCGCCCTTAATAATAATAATAATAATGGGATGATTTGTATAGCGCCGTTTTTGTGATAACCTCACCTCAAGGGCGCTTTGAGTTTATTGTTATTTTATGTCGTGAGACTCGCGGAATAGATGAGTTTTGAGGTGTATTTTGAATTGGTCAAGGTTGTCAATTCGTCTCAGATGAGGTGGTAGTTTATTCCACGAAGCTGGGCCAGCCACCGCAAAAGCACGATCGCCAAAATTTGTGGTGTTAACTCTATTGATTTCAGTTAACTTGCCGGCCATGGTTGTGGTGGCTGACCGGAGTGTTACTTGTCGGTCGTTTGCAGTAAAAGGGATGCAGAGCTCTGTTAGATAAGTGGGAGCAATGCCATGGATTGCTTTGAATGTCAGCAAACATAGTTTGAACTTGACTCTCTCTGGGACTTTCAACCAGTGGAGGTTTCGAAGATGGTGAGAGATGTGAGAGAATTTTGCAGCTCCGGTGATAAGCCTGGCCGCTGCGTTGAAGACGGATTGAAGTTTGTTTAGCTCGAGTTTTGGGAGGTTTGCGTAGATGCCATTACAGTAGTCTAAGCGAGAAATAACGAATGAGTTTACTAAAGATTTCGTTGCTTCTACGGGAATATTTCGTCTGATGGATTTTATACGTCGTAGGTGGTAGAAAGCAGAAGATGTTGTGTTGTTTATTTGTTTTTTGAGGCTCAGGCTGGAATCGAGATGTATTCCGAGAAGTTTAACTGTGGATTTTGGAGTAATGTCAGTGTCTGCGACTGAGATGGGAGTGTTGTCTATGTGATGTTGCCGGCGGCGTGTGGCCGTCCAGAGAAATTCGGTTTTAGTTGGATTTAATTTTAGTTTATTAGAGGACATCCACCGCTCTATTTCTCCGATACATAGACAAATTTTGTCTTTTAGAAGCAAAGATTCACTTGGAGTCGAGTAAAAGTACAGCTGCCAGTCGTCAGCGTAGCAATGTGCGAGAAGACCGTGAGATTTTACTATATTAAAGATGTCTTTTGTGTATAGCGTGAAAAGTAGCGGGCCAAGCACGGAGCCCTGGGGAACACCTGTCATCACCTTTGAAGGGGAAGACTTTTCTTTATTTATAGTTATGCTTTGAGAGCGATTTTGTAAATAGGATTTCAGCCACAAGTGGGCTTTACCCTGAAATCCGTAGGATATGTTCAGTCTGTTTAGAAGAAACGGATGGTCGACTGTGTCAAAGGCTGCGCTCATATCCAGGAATGAAAGAAGAACTAGATTGCCTGTTTCTGTTGCTAGGATTACATCTGAAAGTAATCGAAGGAGACCCGTTTCTGTGGAGTGGTGCTTTCTGTATGCAGACTGGTGGGTGGCGAACATATCTTGTGATTCGATAAAATAGTTGATGCGTGAAGCGACGATTTTCTCTAGTAATTTCGACAAGAAAGATAAGTTGGATACTGGCCTGTAGTTATTTAAATCACCAGGGTCGAGAGATGTCTTTTTTAATATTGGAGTGACTAAGGCCTTCTTGAAGAGGTTTGGTACAACGCCAGAATTCAGGGAGATGTTACATATCTTAGTTATGAAAGGAGACAGTTCGTGAGAACACTTTTTTAGGAGCCATGTTGGAATGGGGTCGAGAGAGCAGTTTTTGGATATTGAGTTTTGGATGATCTTTTGAATTTCAGCTGTATTAGTCTCATCGAATGAGCTAATTTTTGCTTTATTGTTTGCTTCGTAAGATGGTGCATCAGAAGAGGTTGTATTATTGAGAATATTTTGTATTTTGTTATGGAAAAAATTAGAAACGTCATTGGGAGACAGGTCTATAGTTGGCAGTTGTGTCGACTGTCCCAAGACAGAATTGAGGGATCTCCACATGCGTTGGGGGTCGCCTCGTTCAGAGTTGATTTTTTCCGTCCAGTAAGCGTTTTTCTTTGTTTTAATAACGTGTCTGTAGTTATTCTGGGCCTCTATCCATTTATGTCTATCGACTGTTTTTTGTTTTTTAAAAGCTCTCTCTTGTCTTCTCATTTCTCTTTTTGCATTTCTGCATTCCTGGTCGAACCACTTGTCTGAAATTCGAATTTGTCGTCTTGTCGTTTGTTCAGGAGCATGTTTATTTAAAAGGTCTGTCAGTGTATTGTCGTAGCAAACGGTCAGTTCGTCAATTGTGAGAGTTTCAAGTTGATCCAGGTTACATAGAGGAGACTGTTGAAGTTCGAGTTTAAAGTTTTTAATATTGAAATTTCTCCATGCTCGAGATTTTATGGTGTGATATTCTGGTGGATGTGGGGTAAGGTTGATTGTCGTGTAAATAAGTCGGTGATCTGATAGACCAATGTCAGTTATTTGTGGGTCTAGCTCCTCGTTGCCAGCTCTGCATATTAACAAATCGAGTATTCCCCCGGCGTCATGTGTCGGTTTTTGAATGTATTGTGCTAGTCCAAAGGATGTTAGTATATCAATAAATCTGACTCTGATTGGGTTAGTATATTGCTCCAAGTGAATGTTAAAATCTCCCGTTATATAAATATGTTGCGTGTTAATTAATATAGTTTTTCCTAATAGAAGAGAGAGTTCATTAAAAAATAAATCTGTCACAGGTTTTGATCCAGGTCTATATATGGTGATGATGATGAAATAGGAACTGCCAGAAGATATCCGACATCCTAAACACTCGAAGCTCTGGAATTCTCCTATTGGGATTTTGGCGATACGTAATCCTTGTGTTCCAATTAAGGCGATTCCTCCGTGATTCGTCTTGAGTGTGTTGGTATGTTGTTTTCGCTGTCTGGCTTCCTCGACGACGATGAGACCCTGAGAGTGAAGCCTTTTCAGTGACACGGTGTTGTGGTCATCGTGCCATGTTTCTGTTACACACAAAACGTTGAGCTTGTTTTGACGGATAACATCCACGATATCCTCCGCTTTGTTGTTTAGGGACCGCGCATTCCAGTGTCCGATGGCCACTCTTCTGGGAATGGGCACTCCATGGCGCTTTGACAATGGGTGGTCGATTTTTGATTGAAGAGATGATGTAAGTGGTTTGATTATATTTTGCATGGTATGTTGTTCCAAAGAGAGTGTTTTCTTATGTTTTCCTCCACGGCATCCTCGCTGTCGTTTAATGAATTTCTTTTGTAAATTTGCATTCCGGGTTATGTCAATAATATTTTGCTGTAGATTTTTTGTGTTGTATTTAAGGCTAAGTAGGTATTCGTGGGTATACTTATGTATTATGGGGTGTCGATGGCTGCATTCCATAGTGGTCGTCGTCGGTCAAAATCCGTCCAACATGTGGTCAATATCTGTGGGCTGTTATACCCAACACCTAAACATTTGTATTCACTGGGTGCACATGTGTTTGACCTGCTATAATACAAAAAATGAACCTGCCCCGAATGGGTCCGTTTCGTATCACCGATGCTAACACTAAACTTGTCAAAGTCAAAATTTATTTAAAATATTCACTGAGTTTTGTAACTGTTTTTGTTTTGTACCTCTATAAATACATAAAAATATACTGAAAAATTATATCACAAAGCACTCACAATTGTTTTACTAGTAGTCTTGCACAACTTTTATAACTAAAAATTTGGAATACCCGGTGTAAATCTAAATATTCCACGGAGCACAATGAATTGCGCCCGGCCGCTACGGAGCGCCAGGAATGTATATTGAGGTGAGATATTCACAAAAACGGCGCTATATAAATTATCCAAATTTATTATTATTATTATAGAAGCCAAACAACTTACCAAGTGTGCCACGGCGTTCGGCATTTATCTTTGATTGAACTGGATCCGGTATTTTTCTCCTTATTTTGATTTTGAATTTGAGTATTGTGTAAGATCATCAGTCATGAGGGAGGAAGACGATATGTAGATATTGTATTTTTCCAATTAAATAAAATTTCACAACAAATATTTTTTATAGGACAATCGTTTCGCCTCTAAAACATTTTGAATCTGACTATTATGTAGGTCCAGTTATGTTTAAGGCGTTCAAAACTATTACGGTATACGGGTGAGTGTAGGAACTGTTTTCTATATTTGATACTTACCTATATATTAATTGAAACTAACACGTAAGCTCTATAAATTTGTTTTTACTTCGTGGCTAATGTGCTTTTAATTGCGTGGAATTAATAAAAATTGCCAACCGTTTAATTTATTTCATCTATAGACATAATTTATGACACCAATCATGTGGTTCACACACTCTTTGTATGAAGATGTCGATTGAGTTTGAACATTTTCATGTTTCTTTCAAAACAACCGCCTTACATCTGGATTTTATATTTTTTATTCTACATGACCATGGAACAGTGGAGAGTCGTGATTTCACAATTATGAGGCGTATTTTTTTTTACATCTATTTCTCAACGGGTAACATGTAGAGAGAGTATATTATGTTAAAATTAACCGAACTATAGTGACTACAAAACATTTTGTTTTGTCCAACCAAATGTTTTGTGCACACAGCTAAACAGTACAGTCATAAATAGATAAACCTTTATTACTGATGACAAAAGTGTCACTAAAACGTAGGTAGCCAGTTCGATTGTCATAATATTTTTTCAGTGTGCTTGTAGGTATTCAAAATATAGTTCGATCGACTTACAATTCGATTTTGAATACCTACATATGTATATATTGAGATAAGTGCACCAATTAAGAGCTAACTAATTTTCCTAAGGCAAAGGTCAATTTCTTCTCTATGATTTGATCTATCAATATTATCCAAGTAATTTATAAAAAAATATTTTCATTATTGTGTAATAAACGGGTATAAATTTATCAAATAAGATTCTTATCTCTTGAACGATCAAAGATCAGGACCGTGGACATATTCTGTATGTCCAGGACCCTTTTCAGGAGCCATGTTACACAGGAATAATTAATTGTTTTGTTACCAGCAGTGAGTACCTACACAATGCAACATGAAATCAAAGATGGGCTGATTAAGTTAGAAATTCTTATGTTGTTATTCTTATTTATTATATTTGTTTAAAAAATATCATTGTACGTTGCTCATTTTTTCAAATAACTCTGTCGAGAGAGTAGGTGAGTATCAACAGTATTATTTTATAATCTAAAGTAATAAAGCAATCAAAATGTTAGTGTTTGTGTGTGTGTGTGTGTGTGTGTATGTGTGTGTGTGTGTGTTTGTCTCACGCCTTCTGAAAAACCAAGAGCATCTAAAAATCTAATTTATGTGCGAACGTGCACCTGTATACCTGATGCAGTGTCACGCTAAAAATAATGCGATAAAAATGCTGAATTTTAAAAATATTTCAATAATTATTTTTTTCATACAAAATTTTCCAAGTCGTATCTGTCAAAAAAGTGTACATTTTGCACGCAAATATCTGTTAGTTTAAAAGTTAGAAGTACGTATTTACACGAAGAAAATATATTTTCAAGTATAACTTAGCGTTTAAGTGAAAAACATGGTGAATATTTTGTATAATTATAATGTTTAACTTATTTTTAAAGTAAGCGTTTTGTACATAAACGCCGCCATTTTAATATCTTTTCATACAATATTTCATTTTCCTACCGAATGAATATGTTATTGAAAATAATAAACCTTTGAAATAAATGTAATTATGAATTAATAAAATGAAACACAAGACATTACAGCAAGTTTTAAGACATATATTGTAAAAATGTGTTTATTATTAGTAAAGATATAGGCATAATAAAATTGCATAATTTGTAAATAATATTTGATTTTTCTGACAATTTTCATTTTTATGGCATCGAACAAACCAATGTATGTAGGTACCTACATATTCAAAAAATGTCTCAAACCATTTGATATTTTTTACGTATTGGAATGGTTACTATGGTAACGGAAAGATTCTGATATTCAAATAAAATTTGTTATGAATCGAATTTATTTAGAACATTGTTGTAGGTAGGTACCTACCTATTATTATTTACTTACAAATCAACAATATACTGATTTCCTATCGGAAAATTATTTTATTTATTTACTAGCTTTTATGTCCCGCCGTTGGCCAAGAATGTAAAATTGTGAAGGAAAAAGCAATCGTTTTTATAATATTGTCACCCAATTATTTTGCAAAATCGGACTATGAAAAGTGGTTTGAAATATGATTGAATTTGATTGTAAAATGTTCAAGTGATGGCCACAACCCATTATTTTTTATATATTGCTATAAAGTGTGAATGAAGTATAATATACAATTTCTTCACTATTCGAAATGGTTTTAAATATGACTGTTTATCAACATTGTAAAGAGATTGGTTTGGCCACAACCCCCATTTTTAAATATTATCATCGAAAACAAATTGTAATATGTACTTACCTATTGAATATTTAGTAATTTTGGATGTTGGGATGTGGTTAAAATTTGATTAAACAAATGTACTGAAAAGATCCAGTGTTGGTCACATCCCATTCGTTTTATATTTTTTCATCAAGTGTGCATTATATTTTTGCACAATTAGACTGATGAACTTAAAATTGACACAAAAGTCTACATTAACGAAGAAGAAGAAGACTTAAACTATGGTAAATAATTTGAATATAAACGTTGTGAAGAATTCAGTAATGGCCACAGCTCCCTTTCTTTAAATATTGTCAACGAAATCAAATATATTATGTAGGTGTTAAAAATTATTTAAAATAGGATGATATAAATGGTTTAAATTTGATTAAACAAAAGTATTGAAAAGATTCTAGTGCAGGTTACATCTTCACATCCCACATCCCATTCGTTTTTACATATGTATTTTCATCAAGTGTGCATATCGTTAATAATATTTCTGCACAATAGACTATTAGACTTAAAACTAACCCAAAAGTCTAAATAAAAAAGAGAAGAATAAGTATAAGACTATAAGACATAGTTTGTTTAAAAAATCCCAATGGTCTACATAAAATAAGAAAAAATACATAAAATAGAAGAATTAGACTATTGGAAATAGATTGTATAAAAACTGAGCAAAAGGTCTTCATAAAAGAAGAAGAAGATTAATCTATAGGAAATAGTTTGTATTAAAACTGTCCTTAAAGGTCTACATAAAATTAAGAAGAAAAATAATTAGACTCCAGGAGCCGTCGCTTCAGACCCTTCAGTACCTCCCGTCCCATCAGGCCCTTCAGTACATCCCGTCCCTTCAATCCCTCATCACGTCCCTTCCAATCAGGCCCTTCAGTACCTCCCGTCCCTTCAGGCCCTTTAATACCTCCCGTCCCTTCAGGCCCTTTAGTGCCTCCCTTCCCTTCAATTACATCCCGTCCCTTCATTCGGGTAAGAAAAGTTTAAATCCAGAAACCATCCTGGAAGAACCGCGAAGAGATGTAAGCACCGTCTTCTTTTCCCATGATACTCCACCTTTATAGGTAAAATGACCAAATACACGATGAAGAAGAAGAAGAAAAAAGTTTAAATCCAGAAACCGTCCTGGAAGACCTGCGAAGAGATGGAGGGACAGTCGGACCTTCTTTTCCCAGGATATTCCGCTTTCATTGGTAAAATGACCAAATACACGAAGAAGAAGAAGAATAAGAAAAAAGTTTAAATCCAGAAACCACCTCGGGCACACGCTCGACAATTCGCCAAAGTTTCATTGTAATCGGACATACGGTTTAGGAGCACATCGCTTGCATACATTCATAAATCTAAAGTAATAAAGCAATCAAAATGTTAGTGTTTGTGTGTGTGTATGTGTGTGTGTGTGTGTTTGTCTCACGCCTTCTGAAAAACCAAGAGCATCTAAAAATCTAATTTATGTGCGAACGTGTACCTGTATACCTGATGCAGTGTCACGCTAAAAATAATGCGATAAAAATGCTGAATTTTAAAAATATTTCAATAATAAGGGACGGGATGTAATGAAGGGAAGGGATGCACTAAAGGGCCTGAAGGGACGGGAGGTACTGAAGGTCCTGATTGGAAGGGACGTGATGAGGGATTGAAGGGACGGGATGTACTGAAGGGCCTGATGGGACGGGAGGTACTGAAGGGTCTGAAGCGACGGCTCCTGGAGTCTAATTATTTTTCTTCTTAATTTTATGTAGACCTTTAAGGACAGTTTTAATACAAACTATTTCCTATAGATTAATCTTCTTCTTCTTTTATGAAGACCTTTTGCTCAGTTTTTATACAATCTATTTCCAATAGTCTAATTCTTCTATTTTATGTATTTTTTCTTATTTTATGTAGACCATTGGGATTTTTTAAACAAACTATTTCTTATAGTCTTATACTTATTCTTCTCTTTTTTATTTAGACTTTTGGGTTCGTTTTAAGTCTAATAGTCTATTGTGCAGAAATATTATTAACGATATGCACACTTGATGAAAATACATATGTAAAAACGAATGGGATGTGGGATGTGAAGATGTAACCTGCACTAGAATCTTTTCAATACTTTTGTTTAATCAAATTTAAACCATTTATATCATCCTATTTTAAATAATTTTTAACACCTACATAATATATTTGATTTCGTTGACAATATTTAAAGAAAGGGAGCTGTGGCCATTACTGAATTCTTCACAACGTTTATATTCAAATTATTTACCATAGTTTAAGTCTTCTTCTTCTTCGTTAATGTAGACTTTTGTGTCAATTTTAAGTTCATCAGTCTAATTGTGCAAAAATATAATGCACACTTGATGAAAAAATATAAAACGAATGGGATGTGACCAACACTGGATCTTTTCAGTACATTTGTTTAATCAAATTTTAACCACATCCCAACATCCAAAATTACTAAATATTCAATAGGTAAGTACATATTACAATTTGTTTTCGATGATAATATTTAAAAATGGGGGTTTTGGCCAAACCAATCTCTTTACAATGTTGATAAACAGTCATATTTAAAACCATTTCGAATAGTGAAGAAATTGTATATTATACTTCATTCACACTTTATAGCAATATATAAAAAATAATGGGTTGTGGCCATCACTTGAACATTTTACAATCAAATTCAATCATATTTCAAACCACTTTTCATAGTCCGATTTTGCAAAATAATTGGGTGACAATATTATAAAAACGATTGCTTTTTCCTTCACAATTTTACATTCTTGGCCAACGGCGGGACATAAAAGCTAGTAATGAATATTGATAAAAAAATAGTCAATTTTTGTTTAAATAATCTATATTTACTCGAAGGAGACACACAGGAGTGAAAAATTTATCAGAAAAGGATGAGGAGAGGCGATCCCGCATAATGGAAAGAAATAAAATGGCCAGGTTGAAGAAGAAGAATGTGTACAATGCTAATGGAATCTCTAAAAAGCGTTCAGTTAGGTTACTATCTATGTTTTTAGATGAAAAAAGTATTTTACTCTCACAAAGGAGAGTTTGGTGTTGGCTACAACCCACTAATTTAACAAATATAACGGTAGGAAATTGCCCCCGATCATGTTTTATGTTATAATAGTTTGGTACTTTTGAAGTGGGTATGGTGGTTCTTATAAAAAAAAAACACTTATTCAAATGAAATCAAAATCATTATTTTTAAACTTGTATATAATGTACACATGATTAAGACTGTTAATTATTTTGATAATATAATCAATATCCAAATCACGTCCTGATTCACTGATTCTATAACGCCTTGATTTCAAAATAGAAAACTGCGAATCTTATGCCTACTCCGACTATCTATGTAAAGTTGGTTGTGATACTATTTATTTGATAGGTACAAGTATTATATTACGCAGTTTCTCTACTTGGAGTAGGCAGATAAAACAGAATGCCACACCATTAGATACCCCTATACTTAGGTATCTTGAAATTTATAAAAATAATATTACATAGGTCGTCGATGGCCACGGCATAGTGAAAATTCGTAAGACTCATATGCTGGTGCCCTGGATTATATTCCCAAAAGAGGAAAGATTTATCAAAATTTATTTCTCACACAAATTTTGCTTCTCTGGTTGTTTTGTTGTCAGAAATTGTAATTTAGCAATAAAGCCACCATTTGGACCGGGTGTAAGGAAGTGTCAAATAAATAAATAAAACTGCAGAAAAAATAAATAATAATTATTATTATCATCGTCTGTCCCCTCTAGTCGCTGTCGTAAAATGCTCAGCCAGTGTGCAATTTGGTATCAGGAACGTATCAATCACAAGGGATTACCTTGTGCCACCACTAATGTGTAATTAATACTCATATCGATTCCTTTTGTTTTTACTCCTACTATATTATGTGCGCCTGATAACTCAATGGAAAAATTCACATATAGGTACATATTACAAATATTTATTTGTTTATGTGTAGAACAAAAAACTATTGAATCTTCTAATATTTGTGATTTTTTAAATAAATTATTGCTAGGTACCTATTTGTAATGTGAGTGCGAACATGTGTAGGTTATTTTGCAAAACTGGATCTCTGTCATGAAAAATGAAAAGAAGCGACCACTGGTGGTTCTAGGGTAGGTCGATACCATATAAAATATATGAAAAATTTCGTCATTTACTTTGCTGTGGGGGCCACTAGTGGCCCAGTGTGTGGCTGCTGCATATAAATCATGATATTATATTAAAACATCCTAATACACTATGAAGTTATTGAACAAAGTTGGTAAACCGTTTAGTTTCTATGTGGGCATCCTGGGTTCGATTCCCAGCAGAGGAGAAATTTATTTAAATTTATTTCTCACGCAAATATTGTTTCTCTGGGCTGGAAACACTGGTTAGTTGGAAGAAATTGCCATACAGCAAGGAAGTGTTCATTATTATTATTATTAAGTTTCGTTTTAGTAAGACCTCGTTCCCACTTGTCGTGTGTTGGGTCAGGTGATATAGTGGCACAAGATCACCCGACTTTTTGTCGGACCTAACACACGACAAGTAGGAACGGGCCGTAAGGGTAACAATCGCGTGCGTTAAAAAGGGCTTATACCTACGTGATTTAAATGATCAAAAACCCAAAATTTGATGATTTTTCGCATTTTAACATCAAACCTGAACAACTAGGTATTACATTGATTTTATGCACGCTATAAGGACATAAACTATTTATTTTTCTACGACATATTTATGGAGTAATTTAAAAAGAACGCTTATAAAGCAGGATATTTTGAATAACAATCGACGAGCATGTATGAGACGATGCATGGACGTGTAGGATGCTCGGAATGTGTGCAAAAATAGAGGAGTATGGAGCACGATTCTCTCTGCTTACCCCGCAAGGGACATAGCGTGATGGTAAGTTTGTATGTATTTTTACAAAACATGACAATTTACATGCGAATCACACATATGTAATATAGTCATAAATTATATTAAGAATGAAAAATATGAGAATATTATCTTTCATCCCGCATCCAAATTGGTTCAACAGTATTAAGAATTTGAGATCAAACTTCTCGAGTTTACCAACAACACTACAATGCCGACATTCATATCCATCAAAGTTACCATACCATACCATACCATCACGCCATTTCCCTATTTGGGGTAGGCAGAGAGAACCGAACGCCAGACTCCTATCTCTTGACATACATTCCTCGCTTCATTCACGTCCATACATCGTCTCATACACGCTCTTCTATTATTCTTACTTCTAACATTACCATCTTTCAAAATCCCATTTATGTGATCGTGACAACTTTTTCTTGGCCGACCTCTCAAATTTGCAGAAAATGTTTCTCCATTAAAGTTGCAGAAAATATTTTGATTTATATCAAAGCCTATCGTTGATATGATATAGGTACGTATCTAATAAATTAAATGATTGTTGTTTAATCCTAATATAAATTAAAACGTACGTTATTAAGAATATACAATTCGGTAGTTAGGTACACGGAGATATATGTAGGGTGCACCATTTTCTCACAGACATAACTATTACTACGTACATATATGCAGTAGGAGTAATAAAATTGATAAAAGCCAAGTTTATTGCTACAATTGGGTGTATGAAGGTATTTTATATGAGTAGTAAATCAACTAATGTACCTACGTACCGACACAACCAATAAATGTAATATGACTGCCAACGATAGAATTAATGAACATTTTCAAGTACCCACACTTCTTGTACAACCGATAATGATGTGATTGCGAAGCGACATTATCAAAAAATATTAATCGGTGGAGTATATTATGTATATTTTTTATTTTGTGTACACAAGACAAAATTCATTAAATGACTCTCGCTAATGATGCTGATAACAAAAGGTCTGAATTGAGTACAGTTGACTTTTACTGGAGGTGACGAGAAAAATTAGGTATGTACCTAATTTTATTTAAAAACAAAACACTTGTTTGACAAAACACTTGTTTATAAGTTGACAATATTCACTTTTGCCAAAGTACCTATTTTTCAATTTGATATACAATGATTATTTCTTATCAAATCGTTTTGAAAAAAATAATTTAAATAATTTGGATATTAATAAAGAAAAATATGTCTTTACTTTTTGATAATGTTCTGTATAAATTCTTGTAGAAAAATAATGGCATACCCCTATTTTCAACGTTAATCTTATATTTTTAATAAAATATATGGCGTAGTTCCACATATTTTTTTTTAAATTAAAGAAGAAAAAAATATCTAGAAAAATATGATATGACGTTGCATTAATGCTTCAGGTTTAGTAAATAAACCTAAAAAACATTTATTTTCCATTGAGCGCCATTGCGAAATAAAAGTGTTTTTGGTTTAATAACTTAACCTCATGCATTAATGCAACGTTACATCGAATGTTTCAAGATATTTTGATCTTCTTTAATTTATAAAAAGATATAATTCTCTATACCTTATAGTTTTTTTAGAAATTTAAGATAAATGCTACAAATCGGGGTATGCTTATTATTTAACTACAAGAATATATACAGAACATAATTAAAAAAGTTAAGGTATATTTTTATTTATTAATATCCAAACTAACAAGGTTATTTTTTTCAAAATGATTCGTTTTTTAGTAATGATGCAAATTCAAATTGAAAAAATAGGTACGTTGGCAGCTGTCACCCTCTTAAGTCATTGTAGAAACACTTCGTTCCCACCAAAATTACACATGTGAATGCAATGATATATAAAAAAATATATATTCGTTACTAGTCTTTAAATTCGGTAAATAAAAAGTAAGGCGCATACCTCACTTAATTCTTACCGCACTTTAATTGCACGTAAGATGTTGTTGTGTTCGGACGTATTGTCGTAGTCAAAATGGTATATTATCTGATGAAAACATGGAAAAATTACACTTGAACTGTGAAGGAACGACCATGCAGATGTATCAATCATTTGAAGCTGCATATTTATTCGATAACTCTGTATTATTTTTATATGGATTTTTCGATATTTATTTTTAGAAGAGATGTCATATGCGCTTGTAGGTATGCAGTGGAATTCTGTTGTTGTATTAGCTTTTTCACACAGCTATAACTTAATATAGGTTCGTCTCTTTCACAGTCATTACTTGGTGTGAGAGATAATTATTATATGATTGCTCTGGAGTAAAAGAGAAAATATGTCTGCAGAGTGTGTCTATTATTGTATCTCTTTCTCGTTTAATGTATTCTACCGTGTGTACTCTGTCTTGGTGATATTGTAAGAATTCATTAAACTGTACCATTTTTGTAGTGTTTTGTTCGCATATAACGTGTCTGTATATAAAATGTCATTGTGTGGATGAACCAAATGAAAAACTCATAACATGAAACCTGAAAATAATCACAATAAATTTATAGGACTGAACAAGTTGGCTGAACAGGTACCATGCTAGATTAGTAATCCAGTGGTCGTGAGATCCAATTCTACCTAAAACATATACCGATTTCTTCCACTTAAGGAACAAGCATTTTTTGCAGCACAAATACTTGATTCAACTACATAAATCATTTAGAAAATATATCTTATAACAGCATATGATCAAAGGGGCAAGTCTGGTCAAACGGTGGAATCAAAACTCTCATGATAACCCATATTGCGGATATAATTATCTAATGGAGTTCTGTAAGATATTACAAAACTCCATAAGATAATTATTTAATCCATGATATGGGGTTATCTTTAGGGTTTTGATCCCACCGTTTGACCTGACTTGCTCCTCAGGTCAAGATGGGGACGTAGCAAAATATGCTTCTCGAGAAGAATGAACAAAAATAGGATCGTCAGAATTACCAAACAATAGATGGCTACTTAGAAGACCTGTGAACAGATGGACCGGCTGTTGGACTTCCTGCTCCTAGCACACTCTACTCCTCAAATTCTCTCCAGGTCAAATGAACTAAAACATGATGAATAAGAAATTTTGAATAATTAATAGTGTGATTGTTTGTTTATATTTATTATTGTCAGAAATAATATAATTTTTGTCCCCGACAACAGTTTCGAAGCGAGCTCATCCTCGGAGACTCTGCATAGCACATCACACCGCATATTATTCAGCGTGACAGGTGAGATAAATCTTCTTTGCCGTGATGCTGTGGTATGTGTGTGTGGTGTGTGTCTCTTTCTATATTCCATCTTGTCTCTGTACCTCGCGCCCTGCCGCAGTCATTCTGCCGGGACTAAATCATCAGTGTCAATACTTCAACACTCAAGGGCCATTGTGTGGGGACGCAGTAAAGGTGATATGGATGTTTACGCTTTGACGGCAAACTGATTATATTGGTTTTGTCGGACGTATTCTATGAATAAGGAAATGCAAATATTATTTAACGTTATATTACCTCACCATGCCGAGACATTCTTATGGGATTAACAATATTTTCATTTAACTCGAAGAATTCAATATTGTTGTTTTTATAGTTATTGTGATACAACCGTCGTCGTCAGTTAGGTGCTCAATTTTAATTTTAAATTCAATTACGATCGCAAAAATATACCTACTGCAAATTGATTGCAAAAAAATTCAGTGACGTCACAACTAAAATATAATAATACCAATGTGTACATACACAACCTTAGATTATATATTATACAGATACTTAGTCAGCGCAATGAAAGTATGACAACAAAAACTAAGAACAATGTTCTGAGTTTCACTCGCCCGGCCGTCAATACAGTCATAGAACACATCATAGTAGTACACGTAAAATATCATTTCTATGCAGTATACGTACACCTACCGATTCGATTATCGATTTACCGCCTCACACACACATGTAAATAAAACTTGTCATATATTTGAATTTGAAATTTATATTGCACGCGGCTTCTGTACCTTATAATTCTATGTACACAACATATGAAAAATCTTTTCAATAAACAGAAAAAAACCTTTTTTATTTTGTTATTTCAGATTGTGTATGCGAATTATAAAAATTGTTTTTTGTGCAATTTATCGATACCTACTTATTTCAAACAACATTCGAATCGCGTAGAGTAATTCATGTAACACATGAGATCCAACTTTCGATGGCGATAGTATCTAACAATGAAGAATACGTACAAAACTAAACCCTTTTACCCTAAAAAACCATATTATTGAATATTTTAAGATATTTTGTTTTCTATACAAAACATGAAGATATGTATGTCAGGATAGGATAGTAAAGAATTCAGTTATTTTTTTCTACCCAGAACAGATATGGTATGTATGTTAGGAGATAAAGTATTAAACTATTGAGAGTCCCTGTAGATATTGTATAGTGTACCTATACTACCAAAATTTATCAGCAAATTCAATTATTACAAAAATTGTTTAAAAAGTTTAAGATTTGCGACTATGATATAAATGTTTTTTTAGTAAATAAAAATATCTAGTTAGGGTGTTTTGGCGTTTTTCGATATTTAAAAAAAAATGGAAATTATAAGCAGCTTAACACATTAACTAATCATAAAAAAATGTTTGCAAAACTTTGTAACTTTAAACAAAAGCAAATTAATTTATGATTTTGTATTTGGAAAATAAAGTATATCTAAATTCAAAAATTGATTACCCCTGACTGAAACAAAAATTCGAAATTCTGAGTACAAACGATTTGTTGGCTTATTTTATTTATATTTTCTGAAACTTTAGACTTTGAGAATCAAGCGGATCAAAAGTTATAGGGACGGACGGACATACAGACACACTTAATGTTCTAATCCGGATTCTGAATAAATCCATGTGTGGAACATATAAGCTGCGAAGCCACTAAATCGGTGTTTTTTTAATTCAAAGTTGAAAAAACCGTGCAAAACTCTTCTACTGCATACAATTCTCTCACACGGTAGGTACTAAAATACTATCGATTCATTTGGAGAAATAAATTCTCTTGAACGAATCGACAGTTTGATTCTTTGTAGGCATACATTTCTACCTTTTTTTGCAAATAGAATTGTAGATTTTGGTGTTTATTTTCCATTTACTGGATATTATAAGAAAATATTAGAAGGTACATAATATTACTCCAATTTTTGTCTCATTTTTATTTCAACGCATTTTTCCATTATAAAATTTCAGTGGTTAAGTGTAAATTTTCCAGATAGTAATTACTAATAAAATCTGATGGCTTTTTTCACAAATAATACGATCAAATCATTGAATCCAGAAAAAAAACGACACGAAAAAATCTAATTGTTTCAAAGTTACGAAATGAAGTAAAGTGTGCGAAACTAAGCGAGGAGTTCTTTCCCTCTTTGGCCGCAGTGGAGAAGTAGTTACGTAGAAGCGGTGATGAGCGGCCTCTATGGGAAATCAAAGCTTTGGACTTTCTCCTTTGAGCCAAGCCGACCACCGCCACCGCAGACTTAATCAGGTACCGGTGCATTCAGCGTGTGGTACTACCGAGTACTCTCCGAGACCATTGAGCTAAACCCACCCAAGCAACTTCCTCAAACTGCGTTTTAAACCCTCTCATACTGTCACCAGCGTTCAACGCCAAAGTAATTTGAAACCTTGCAGTTTACCTTCAGCAATCGACGACCAAACAGTTGTACCTCCATGTAAATACCAGATTTTATGCAGTTGTTAATCGTGCGAAGTAAAGCCGGCATTTCATACATTCTGTTTTGAGAACATTCTTATGACTATCGCACAATAGATAAATATGTTATATTTTTTAATTAACACATACCTAGATGTTCCTTAATTGAATCACTAAATGTAATTAAAGCTGTACTATTTTAACGTTTAGTTACATTAACAATGTCTTCTGTATGATATTCTTAAATACTTGCAACAATAGGTAGGTTATATCAATACTCACATCTAAATCATAACAAAATTCTTAAGAATTTCTTTGTATCATTATATACATAGATAGTTTGTGAAAAACATTTTTAAAAATTCAGTTTTATCTCTCTTCCGAATAACTCATTTTTACCGCAAATATTCTAGAATGTTTTTGAACAAAAAAAGTACGTGTAAATCAAATTAATCCAGAGTTTAACGAATGTCAAATAGTGAAGTCTGTGTTGTAGATGAAAAACTAAATTTACTTAAATTACTAAATTCGATAAATCAAGTGGTGTATGGAGACCACAGAGGAGATGGACTGACGATATTCTAGAACTGGTGGGACATGGGTGGAAGCAGAGTGCCCAGGATAGTGAGAAATGGAAAACCCAGAAAGAGACCTATATCCAGCAGTGGAGTGAAAGGGGCTAAAAAGAAGAAGAAGAAGTGGTGGATATGTTTTACTAAATAAAAGTAAATTTAAAAAACCGACTCCAAATAAAAGCTACAGTGAAAATATAACAAATAAAAACGTCTTTCCGTTTAGGCATGGAAAGCTATTTTTCAGGAAGCTAAAGCTCTAGCGGAGTTGTATGGCCATCGTAAGTAAGTTAGTAGTTTTTCTTGTAAAAAAACCGACTTTGGATACATGATCAGTGTAACATAAATTAAAATCAATAGATCTAAAAAATGTACTACAAAGTTTAAAATAATTGCTCAATTTGAGAAGCACGTCAATTTTACATTTATCACAACACATATGACTACCAAAAAAAATAAGTTGCAAAATATTTAAATAATATAAAATCACTTTTTGGAGTAGGTAGCTAAAACAAAGAAAGATTTATAACAATTCGGGATTTAATCCTGTCACGTTATAATTCCTTATTTTGGAAGACATTTAATTTAAAGATAATTTGAAAATGAAAGTGTCGTCGATTCAAGAAGACATTTATTATTTTTACTCCTCACTAACCCAAAAGGATATAGTGGGGAGTTATTAATTCGCATTTTTTATGGTTTTTTTATTGCAGATTATCAACAAGTATCATGCTGAGATTGTTTTCTGAAAGTTTCATCACGATGTATCTATGTGTGTATGTACTGTGTGATGTTTGATATGTGCTATTTACGGCGAGTTTATTCTACTTTATCGATTATAGACAAAAGTACTCATTAAATTTTGCAAATTTGTAAGTACCTATATATAATACTCGCTTAGACCCCATAACAATATCTGAATATGAAGTACCTACCTACTCAATTATTTTTTATGTCAAATATTTCAAAGTGATCCCGAGTTCAGAAAACTTAAAAATTGATATTTTTATGTTCAAATTACTAAAAAGACACATTTCTTTCATAAAATGGCATTGAAGAATTATCAAGTATTCGTAAGAAAATATTTAAATAAAAAATAATTTAACAAACTCATTTCATGCAAGATCACATATCTGGGACACATAATGAGGGGGGAGAGGTATCATTTGCTCCAACTAATACTTAAGGGCAAGATAGAAGGTCGCCGAGGGACTGGAAGGAGACAGATGTCCTGGGTACGCAACATTAGGGAATGGACCGGCTTCAGGACCGTGGAACAGATATTCCGGGCAGCACAGGACAGAGAGGGATTTGCCAGAGTTATAGCCGACGTCGGGGTTCCTGACATGGCACCGGAAGAAGAAGATTTGATGAAAATGCTAAAATTTTTCCATATAACTTTGTGGAGTGACATGATACTGTGGAGTATAGCGTTGGCCACAACACACTCGTTTTTAATACCTTACACCACCCAGATTGTTGAGATTCAAAACTAAAGTTTGAAATGGGAATTATGAAGTAAATTTGTGAGTTTATCAAATAAATTTTCTGTTATTTTGGGTATAATATTATTATCTTCCACAACCGACAAAAAGAAAGCGATTTACTCTTTTCTCCCCATCATTGGATACAGCTATCCTAGGCTTTGGGGATTTATTCTCTATAATTACAGTTTCATTCTGTTAAGAAGTGTCATGAGTGGCATTAGATTGGGGATAGGGGACAATGCAGATCGGTCACCCTTAACACAATACTTGTCACAGTTAATGACGATTTCGACGATCGGATGGGTGTGGCGGCATCTTATTATTATCCTAAATTCATTAAAGACAAAAATATATTGATATCATATATAATCTAAGATTGGTATATTAGTACGTGAAAAAAAAAACTTTCGAACTTCTTTTATAGCAAACTGCGGACACGGAGGAGATTGAGATGTGGAATAGTTATTGTTTAACATAATAATGTGTTACAAATACGTAAAATTGAATAAAAAAATATTTCGCGTCAAACTAATGATTTTTTACTTTCATGCTGTCAATGTCAAACATAATTGTTTTTTATTACAACAAATAAGTTACATTCAAATACAAAGTATGTAAAAGATAAGTACTTACCTACATGATCTACTGTGAAGCAATATAAATGATACTTACTTTACTTCTCCGGCTGGTTCAAACCCTGCCACTCCAATATGCTGTCGCCTTGTCGTTTCCCATAATTATGTCACCAGGGGTACATCCTTCCCCAAATATATACCTACATATCATATTTTATGTATTTGTAATATTAAAAATAACACCAAATTATCAAAACTTCATAAAGAAAATCAAATTTTTAATATAACAAGTAATTTTTTTTTGTTCAGATAAATTTCATATACTCTATAACTTTGAACATCTGTATTAGCTATTAGTTTAATTTAATTAACGATATATTCGATAATTCTCGTGGATGTACGTATATATGTGTCGAATTTTAACCTATAAACGATATCCTGAAAGAAGGAAAAGTAGGTATGAAGCTTGAACAAAAGACGATGCATAAATGCAGATGAGACGATCAATGCGTTCCAGAATATTATTTTGGCATTTGGTTATTTCTGCCTTCCCTATTAGAGACATGTTGTGATGGTTTGTAGTCATGTACTTTTTTTTCTTTTAGTGAAACACATCCACTGACTTATAAACAAAAACACTGAAATATAACGGTTATCATTCCTAACATTTTCATCATGTATTTTTCATTCACTTAAAGTTAAATTCTCGGCGGTGCTAAAACCAAATTTATATAAATCTAACGCGACTATTTCGGGAGGTCTGTAATTCCATCGACTGGCGAATTACAATTTGTATGTAGACGAAGATAGAGGTGAGGTTGAAGAAGAAGATTTCTAGAAAACGTTTCATTCTATGAAAGATCATGAAGTAATAGATACATGCTTAATGAAGTATAATACGATGAAGTATAATATGGGTAAAAGCTTACCCAATAATTCTCCATTTCATTGTACCTTTAACTGTAACATGACCCCACATCAACGTCAAATGACAGACGTGTTCAAATGCGACAGCTAATGCTGAGTAGAAAACAATGTCTGTAACTACAGACATATTATATACATATTACTAGGTACATAAGAAACCAAGAATAAAGGTAGGTTTGTTAAATGTCACTAAGGCAGGGTTGTTTCAACAAAAGTAACGGTAATAGTATAGTTAAAATACTTTGATCGCATGAATTTTTTTCGAGAAACACAGCCTAAGTCTGCCTAAGACATGCAACAATAGTTATTACAGTTTATGATTAATCTTTTAAAGGTGTCTCAACTTAAAAAGTTAGTTTATTTTGTATGTCGATGGACATGGATATTACTAATGAATAATTATAAAAAATAAAATGTGTAAAATAATTTGTGATTATACCCAACATTTTTATTTAATTTTGTCGATAAATGTTTCGTCCTATGAGGACATTATGATGTATGTTATTTAGATGGGTCGGTGGCAGAGCGGTTAGCGCGCTGGGCTAGTAATCCAGTGGTCGCGAGTTCGAATTCTGCCTCGACGATTTCGTTCACCTAAGCACAAGCATTTATTTGCTTATTTTAGGGAACGTAGGAAGATGTATATGTACTTGTTTAACAAGGACATATTCATTTAAAAAAAAAAAAATTATCTACCACATCCTGGATGTAGATTGAAATGTAGAATCAAAATCATCTTCGTCAAAAACAAAATTCACAAAAAAACTAGTGCAATAAAGCCTCGAAATACACTGAAATATTGTATTAATAAATTGATATATTGTACCACAAAACTAAATATTGTATTTAAAATCAAATAACTATTTGTAAAAAAAAATTAAAATAACTTTTATTTTGATTTTAAATTCATTTATAATTTTTAAAATACATCCATTATAACTCTTAACAGCATTTCATTTGGTTGTATATTTTTGTAGTAGACTGTACTTTATTTATTTTATTTTTATTTTTTATTTTTTCAAATTGAAGCTAACAATGTACAAAGAATAGTATAAATGTATAAAAATATCAAATATAACAATTATCATCTCCATACATCAATTATTACCTTACAATACTAGGTATCATAATTTATTACAAAATACAGTCATATATTCAAGATATATTTTTGCTTTATCAATATTTTTATACTTTACTGGATTTACCTACTATACAACAAAATAAAATATTTTTAATATTTATAAATGTTATACCTACATATTCATAAATTTTCATTCTACCAGATAAATATTATAATAGTGCAATAATGAACGAAGAAATTACGTTCTTAATTTATACAAACATTTACATTTTAAATTTTATTATTAATTTCTTATTTCAATCTTGTTTTAAAATATCAGATAATGCTGGAAACCAAATCCAGGCCGCCCGCATAGAAGTCGAACAATTAATCACTTTACCACTTCACTTACATTCCTATCATAGTATATTATTAATTGATCGGTATGGTTTTGTAATGAAATGTCAGTAGTCACGTGTCCGGAACTGATAAGAGGTACCATTCCGTCCCATTGACATCAAGCGGCGCCGCCACAGCAGCCAGGACCAAATTAGATCTCGAGTGTATAGATCCAGCTTCCTCCTCTGGCCCTGGCGCGATACACACTTTGGGAACACTTGAAGATGGCTCATACAGGATGTCCTCACTGAGAATCCAAATTATAATATCAGATTTATCTTACTATTTTTAGAAATTATTATACACTCAGGATGTCACTATCAGCATTTATAATTTATATAGGTACCTACTGCACAGAGTTAAAATATTGATTTAATAACTTGTGCCCTTACTCACGACATTCAAATCCATTCGCGATTTCGAAGCCCCCCTAGACAACTAGTCATTTAGCTCAAGAAAAAAAACAAGAAAGGATAGCTCATTGTACGGAAGTGACAGTTGTCACGTGACTGGCAACTGTCACTTCCATACATTGAGTCATCTTTTCTTGGGCTAAATGACACGATGTCTAGGGGGGCTGGCTTCTAAGAAACCTTAAGTAAGTTCCACTGGAACATCTTCATTTTTCTGTCTCTTGATTTTCTTCCCGTATTTTTATTTGGGGTCAGCTCTTCTTATTTGTCTCCTCCATTACTTCTTATCTTGTGCAACTGTCTCATATAATTGTGTAGGTACTTTTGAGCTTATATTTAGGTACCTCTTCGGCCTTCCCATATTCTCAATGAAGTACCTACCTAAGTAATGCATAATCTTCATTGTTATGTTTTTGTACCTTTATTAAAAATATCCGTGTCTGATTTTTTTTCATCATTATAAATACGGTTATATTTTGTAGATATTCGTATGAATTAATAAACTATTAGTAGTGGATTTTTAATAAAAAAATATTTATATAATAGTTACAATAATCAATCATAAGATACAAAAATAGATACAAAATAAAACTATAACATATTGCAATTTACCAGAGTGCAAGCACTCTTGTGTAAAGGAGACATTAAAAAAAATAAAAATTAAATATCTACAGAATTATTTTAATACAAAATTAAGTAAATATAATCTACAGATCAGTTTTTTTTTTTAATAAAATACATAAACATCTTCCTACATTCCCTAAATTAATCATAAATGCTTGAGCTATAGGTGAACGAAATCGGTCGAGGCAGGATTCGAACTCACGACCATTGATTATTATTATTACTAGCCCAGTGTGCTAACCGCTCTGCCATCATTGACCCATCTATTGATTACATCTGGTTATTTACATTTAGAATTTGGCAAAAGCATACACCATATTATGACAATACTGTATAATGTAAGAGTGGTCAAGTAAAAACCACTTAAAGACATCTCTGCATAGCGGTCCAGTCACATATTCATATGTAGGTAAGTGTACCTACCTCCGTAGATACCTATGTACGTCTTGAACGGACGATGGCTATTTGGAGAGGAACGCTTCAATTAGAGAGAATCACAATATGTCAAAATTATTGATACAACTAATGAATTTATTGTTACACTCACAGATAAGGACTACAGACAGTTATAAATTTAATGACCACATATAATATCGCTTTGAGGTCGACAAATTGACTTATCTATTCATTGTACATAATGGTTTTGATAAGAGGATTATTAAAGCAACACGGTCAGTAGGTATAGGCGTTGATCAACTTAATTTCTTTATTTTATATTCAAGCCATTTTAATATCTAACATTGTGACGTAATAAGAGGACATATTGCTTCTCGGATGATGTCTACATACACCATAGTCACAATTTACAAAACTTTGCTATGCCCCATACCAACTTATGGTTTCGAATGATTGAGTGAAATAGATGAATTGTCTCAACTGTCTCAATTGTCTCAAATACTCGGAAATATATTCGGACCAGGTCCAGGTAAACGGAGGGTGGAGAATATGCCACAACTACGAGATCTACAATGTTCATAATGTGTCCAACATTCCGAGGCTCCGATGGGCAGAACACGTGAAAGAAAGAGTACCAAAGCGGATCATGCACATGAAACCCCAAGGTAGACGCAACGTCGGTAGACTCCGATGGCTGGATGGCGCTGGATGTTGAGGCTGTCTTTATAAGGGACTGGAGGATCACGTGCCAGGATAGAGGAAGATGACGAGGAATACTGGAGGAGGCCAAGCCAACAAAATACTGTTATTTTTTTTAAACCGCCTTCCGCATACCACAACATTTAGGTCTGTTCAACTTTTGAATCTCTCAATATAAGTTCGCTTATCACGTACCTATACATATATAAAAAATACACATATATAGGCTACCTAGAACGGGCAAAAGAAGTGTTGGAAGGTCTCTATTTAGATTTCATCAATATTTTTTATATCATTTAACTTGAGGCAGAAAAATAAAAAAACGACACCGTCCAGCCTAATATACCTACACAAACCTGCACCACTCTCGCACAAAAACACATACTTACACTTTGAGACTCTCTCTCTCTCTCTCTCTCTCTCTCATGCGTGCACTCACACAAAATCACACTTTATTATCTTATCGCACTTTATTTTTTTACACCTCACTAACCCAAGGGGATATAGTGGGGAGTTATGATTTCGCAATTTTAAAGGGTATTTTTTTTATTGCAGATTATCAACTAGTATCATGCTGAGATTGTATTCTGAAAGTTTCATCACAATGTATCTGTTTGTGTGTGCTATGTGCAGTGTGCTATGTGCTATGTGCTATGTGCAGTGTGCTATGTACGGCGAGTTCATTTTTACTTTATCGATTATAGACTAAAGTAGGTACTCGTTCGATTCTATTAAAATTTTGTAAATATGTATATCTAATACTCTATTAGATTTCATTAGATTTTGAACGATATATGAATAGTACTTCTTAATTTTCTTAACTGTCAAATATTTCAAAGTGACCCCAAGCTTAGGAAACTTAAAATTTGAAATTTTTATTTTCAAATTGGTAAAAAGGCACATCACTTTCATAAAATGGCATTGAAGAGTTATCAAGTTTTCATAATAAAATATTATAATAAAAAATAATTTAACAAACTCATTTCATGAAAATGTTGGAAATTTTCCATACAAAATTTGAATACTTTATAGAATGACTTGTTAGTGAGGAGTTTAGCGTTGGCCACAACCCACTCGTTTTAATTAGGTGTACGGCATTTTTGTATTCCTGTTGTTGTCTTATAATAATATTTTAAAATGTACCGTGTTACCGCGCTTCCATTATTATTTTATAAAATAAAAATACGACAAATGTATAGGAAGGATTTCAATAAATATCACTTTGTACTTCGAACTCATATAATGTTCTCTTTTTCTAGTTTCAGGTTAAGACATTGACAAAGTGTCTACTTAGTTATAGGTACCTAACTAAGATCCGAGTAAAAAATATAATTTAGTAACTGGAATATGTAGGTAATATTTGACATTTATCGTGAAATTATTTTTCTTGTAGTGTTTAATAGCCTGCCTTATGAACTATCCATTTATTATATCAAATTGAATGAAATGTTTTGTACCTACTCAATATTTACTATGTAAGTATCCGTTAACTCCACGTGATAAAAATATTTAAGTGAGCATATAAAACTAATCACCCCAATTTGAAAGCAAATCTATCAATTAATATGTTAAACAGTGTAGAATATAGATGTAGCCCTAGCTAGATGGGTCATTCTGGTTCCACGTCTGATGACCATCCTTAGCGCTTTTGTCCCATTTCTATCGGGGTACGCTTTGACCATGATACTGGAATTGGCGAGTCTGGTTAATACATTGAAGCGACTGCCATCTGACCTTCGTAACCCTTAGAAAGGGGAACCAGACAAATTGGATCATGGCTACACAGAGCTAGTGATATAAATCCGCACATAGATTTTTTGAAAATCCAGAGGTGCGTGCCCCGCCCGGTTTCGAACCGTCGACCTCACGCATGTGAGGCGACGACCTTACCGCTGGGCTTTCACTGCTCTTCCACGTCTGATGACCATCGGTTGATAAAATATACAGTCATTTCAACCAATGCTTCATGGAAGAAGAAGATGTTAAACAGTGTTTTTCTAAATAAAATATCATAGGTAGTTTTCAACATTTCTCTAGTAAATGTTCGTCACACAATTTTAAAATTCAGCATTGATTCCCCTAAATATAATATTAAAACATCCTTTTTTACAGTATTTTTATTCAAAATTATACCATTACTGTGTGTCGTATAAAAAGAAATATTTTATGTCCTTAAAAAGTGCACAAAAACTAAGTGAATTTGCGTGGTAGGTATTGTTTTTCATTACAAGTCAGGTTTGCTCTTAAAATAAAAACTAATTTTGGGCTAAATCTCCATTCTATCATTAAAAAATCATAAGTTTTGTATGAAATTGTCATAAGTTTTTGTATTAATTTAAACTAAATCTAGAAGATTTACCTACAAAGTTTGAATTTAATATAAATAAACTTCATGAGTATCCTTGCTGTCCTGACAACGAAGCAGTCACATCAAATTACTCACTCATAGTATAAACAAATTTTAATGAGATGGATAAAAATTATTAACGTTAAAAATATTAACGTTTTAAATGGTTCTTATATACCGTAAATAAATAAATAATTTATATAAACATAATTATTGCTGTTATGTTGCATAAATATCTTGTTATTTTCAGGCAAATTTCACTTCATATAGAGATGATTTTAAAATTATTTATTGAAAAATATGTAGGTAAATACGAACTTATTTTTTTTCGGTAAGTTTTATTGAAAATACTTACGTAATTACAAACGGACATGTAAACCAAAATGTGAATATGGACCCGGTAATGTTTTTTTATACTGAAATGTTTATATAATGTGCGCAGGCGCAGTATCAGCAGTAACCCACAAAATCTCTCGTGTTGTGTTGTCATTTCTCATAAAGGAACGGGCGTTTTATTCATTTAATAAAGATGATTATATTGATATAAAATCAATGAATATTAATTGAAAAGTATCATGCGCGTGTTGATTCACATATAAATCAAATTTTAAAGTATTATATTATATTGGTACCATCTAGGATACCAACCCAGTATGTGTACGGATAATTATAAAAAAAATATCACGCTAGATACCTACATACCTACCATCCTGGTTGGTTGGTTTTGATTATAGGTAGCTTAAAATATGTACCACCAAAACATACAAATAAGGTTAGTTATCCGTCTTTAGTTAATAATAAAAAGTAAAGTAAACTAAAGTAAATTTATTAATATGAAAGTATAAAAAGGATACATCATCATAGCAAATTATAAAAAAATATCACAAATGAATTTGAAATTCTCCCCGAAAAACAAGGAAACCTTGTGCTTCAGGGAGGAGTTCACATAACTTAAAATTAGCAATCAAATTAATGTTTTTTTTTTATTTGAATGAACTTTACAGTTTTAAGTTGTTTAAAAAAGAATATAAAATTACATTAATTCATGGCGCCAATTACAAAGTTCTTAATTAGTGTTGTGGTTTTAGTAAATTATAAAGTAATTTTTGACAAAATTGAATTTCAAAATAATGTGGGAAATGTTAGCTCAGTTTAGGCGATTCTTGATTGTTAACTCCGCCGTAAATTTCGCGCGATTGGAAGGGTTTGGCGTAGTGGACTGTATGGAATCCAGGGGTGTTGGGAGACCGTCAATGAGATGGAGAGACAACGTCAGCCGTTATGCTAGCGTCAAATGGATGCATCATAAAATATGGAGGATGCCTTCGTCCAGGAGTGGAAGCGATAAGTCTGAGAAGAAGTTGAAGAACATATTCAGTCGGTTATTTTTGAGTGAAAAAAATATTTGAAGAGCACTAACGTAGCAAAATATAAATATTTTATAATCAGTTTCTAAATCAAATATCGTTTGAATCAAGTCAAATGGATTGTGATTGCTGAAACTGAAAGCCATCGACTAATACATACTTCTTTTAAATACTTAATTCCTCGATGGAAAATTCTTGATAAAACTCAAAAAAATCTTGATAATCCAAACCTGCCACAGTACTTACTTCAAAAACAAATTCACTTATTTATCTAATCATGGACTTCCACTCCGATCTGCTGAACGTACAATACTATCCATCGCTATCCATTATATAGAATTTCTCAGCTCTTCGTTCGAAGTAAAATCAGCAAGATTATGGAATAACCTAAATCCGGATATTGCGTCGTCTAACTCACTTTCTATTTTCAAGAAAAAACTAAATATGGAATATTTATCCCTGAACACCTGATCCCGATTTCCTCTCCTTGTCCTTACCATATCTTTTTTTGCTATGAAGTATTTATATTTTTTTTAATTGTATCATAGTATTTAACACAATTTTGTCATACTTTGTTATCTGGTTGGTTGGAAGAAAGCGCTTAGCAGCAATAAGCCCGCCATTATTATTTACAGAAAGATAAAAAAAAATAAAAAAAATCACAAAACACAAAAGTTCATGTTTTGTGTTTTAAATCTATAAATCTACTTATTTAATCAACAAAAAACGCATTCATTTGAATGCAATATTCATTTGATCTAATCATGAATCCATGATCTACCATTTGATAAAATACTCACTACTTACTTCCATAAACGCCTTTTTGCGTGTCCCTAACCATATATACTCCGTGGGAGAACGGGTTAACTTGGCAATCAGCTTAAACAATACGACTCATACATAATAGAAGTATATTTAATACATAGAGATTGAACATTTTTATCACAAGTCATGTATCCCCATAGGGACGTCATGGCTGCTTCCATTAAGAGAAATGTTTAATAATCACGGAAGGTGTAAGAAACCACATGGTAGCGAAGTACGAACCACAAAAAAAGGTGAAATTTGACAATCACAGGTCAGAACGAGATTAATAAAATATAAATTATTTTACTCATCAGAAAAAACTTATCACAACACAATTTCAAATAGTACCTTATAATTTTTAAAAAACATTAAAAATAAAAGACGTTTATTACTTAATTCCACTGTTTTTTTAGACTACAACCTACAACCGGTTTCGTGCTAATCACATTATCAATCTACTTGAAAATGTGTCGTAGTCTAAATAAACAGTGGAATTAAGATAAAAACGTTTTTTTATTTTTAATGTTTATTAAAATTTTTAGAAATTTTTGTGTAATTCCATCAAGAACTGGATCAAAAAATTAAATCTAATTCAAATAATATTATTAAATTTTTATTCGATTTTTACGTACAAAAAGTAAAAAGTTCGTAGGTAGGTACTTGGTATCTCTTTCTAAAGACTTATTGCTTTTTTTTAAATATAAAAAAAACACAGCTTTAATCCATTAGATATTAAAATTATTAGCCTAAGCGCTTTCGCTAGTCACAGCTAGCATCGTTAGAGACACAATTTATGCATTTATAAAATATGCCTCTGTGGCTAGCTGAAGTACATTGGCTTATAAATTGAATAGGTTTTTATATACACATAAAAAAAAAATTGTTAAAAACTTCTACTTACTGTGTTTTCGAAAAAACTGTGAGTCATTAAAGACATTTAAAATATAAGATATATCTAAAACTGAAAATAAAAATTACTGGCGGTACATTATTGGCCATGATTCCACTTTACTTAGGTAACACACATGCAGTTTAGACGCCTCTTATTTTAATATCTCCCTTTCTATCCAAGACTCAATTCGTTCTCATTGTAATGTTATGGCTAAAAATAAATTGTGAGACTTGTGCAAAATATCTTCCGAAACCAAATAACAAACCACTATTCAATTATTCCCTTGATTTCATAAAAAAAATGTCCATAAGAGAGATCTCGAATATTTTGAGAATGAGATTTAACCATTGCTCAATCACTACTCACTTATATAAAATTAAAAAAAAAAGAAACCTTTCATGTGCATGCGGGGCAGACTTGGAATCATATTTTCTTTGAATGTCCGATGCACTACGAATGTGACATCTACCCCAACATAAAGATAAAAGTTCTACTAGCTATTGACATGGTCCATTTCTTATCACTTAACTTTCTTCCTATTTATTGAAATAGCCTTCTTCCATTTTATTAAAATATTAAATTAATATCTTATCAATGTTAGGTATCTGTTATCTGTAAGTCTTAACATTCACTAACAAACTTTTTACATGTTCTTCCATTTGGCACAAATCACCCTTCTAAGGATGGGTGGCTTAAAATAATAATAATAAAACGAGTAGGATGTGGCCAACGCAACTCTCTTTTATCAAGTCACTCCACAGCACGGGGTCACTTTTGAAATATTTGACTTTTAAAAAATTGAGAAGCACTGATCAGATATCCTTCAAAATCTAATGGGGTCTAAGCGAGTTATAAATATACAAATTTACAAAATTTTAAAAGAATCCTATCAGTACCTTAGTCAATTATCAATAATTTAGAATAAATACGCCGTACATAGCACATAGCAAATAGTACCTACCCAGCACACACACGAACACGGATACATTGTGACGAAACTTTAAGAATTAAATCTCAGCATGATACTAGTTGATAATCTGCAATAAACAAAGGAACCTTAAATATTGCGAAGTCATAGTTTCTCACCATTAACGCCTTGGGTTAGTGAGGAGTAAAAATTGTGATGAAACACGGCTCCAGACTGATGAGACAATTGAAAATGTTTCTCCATTAGGAATCGAACCCGGGACCTATGTTATTTTCTGATTACAACTATATTAATGACGATATTAAAACGGTAGCTTTATGGAATTAAAAAAAAATGGCGCAGTTGCATGAATGAATGATTTCAATTTGAATATTGTTGTAATTAATTCAAAATTGGAAGGATTTCGGTCGTCACAACCGGTCGACTTGCTTCTTATGAATATTTATGGATTAAACGATGAAGGAAGGAAAATATACACCAACCGGAAGTGAACGCGGACGCATTGTATAGAACCAATGTCTTTTGAATTGTTCTCAATCTTTTGTTTTATCAAACCCTTATAAATATTTTAATAAACAGTGTCATATATTAAACTGTTAAAACAAAATAATTAATAGGTATCTATATAAAAACGCTTTGTTACAAACATTAAACTACAACAAGTGTATATACTTTTTTTCTGAAAGGTTGACAATCTCTAAATGCAAATACACTAAAAATGGAAATATTTTAATTCAAGTAAATATTCGTTCAATTAGAAAAAAATTTAATGAACAAAACAAAAATATAATTATGTGAAATGGACATGATAACACTTATAATCTAGGTAATGTACAAAGATGTAAAAATACTTTAATTAAAATGGCTTTTAATAAAAGTATTAAAAAAATATACATAACTCTCTTTCATTCAAACCATCACGGCATATTCCACAATGTGGGGTAACCAGCGACAGGTGTGCGGGTACCTTTAAAGAAAAAAACCTATGATCTGTTGTATTCGAATATATTTATTATTGCATATGCGCCTATGCAATAATAAATATATTCGATTACTTACACATTGGTACAAGTAGGTAAATAAGACAAAAATGACCTTATAAGTCTGGCGCAATTCAGGGGTGACTTCTATGCGAAAAATGCATTGTCACCTCAGATATAAGAATTGTAGCTTTCATTATTTACAAAAAACCAATTCTCTCAATAGATGGCGTTACAACAAAATAAATAAAAAAATAATAAGATTGTTGTTCATAATTTCACCCACAGATGGCTGTAGTAAAAATTCCTTATTTTCAAGCGAAAAGAATTTCAGTATTACAATATATAGAACTTCCAAAATTGAATTGATAGGGATCTCATTAAAAAGGCATAATTGGTGAACGTTGCGCAAGCGCATAAAGTGATCACGTAAACCAGCCGATGACAGGTCGTAAGCCCTGTAGGTGCCTTGATTTCCCGGTTCTCCTACAGTAAATATTCCAACTTCGTCTCTATTGAGATAATTAAAAATCTGTTAAAAAATCTGTTGTATTATTATTATTTATAGGAATGAAACTTTATTAGTTCATTGTGATCTATTGTGCTGCCAAGACATGTTGTATTAAGTGTCGATGTAAATATTTGTATGAAAAATGTTGTTACCTATGTGAAAAAAAATCATATTGATATTATTTGTAGGTACTTACTTATGTAAAGTTGGATCTTCATGAGTGAAGAAATTTATTTAAATTCATTCTCTGGGCTGGAAACACTGGTTAGTTGGAAGAAATTGCTATATAGCAATAAACTTGCACTTGCGCAGGGTGCAAGGAAGCAATTATTATTATTTGTTTAATTAAAGTAAACGAACTTGATTAGTTTTCCATAGACATCCATCCTTTTTTATCTATGATTCTATCTGTCAAACCATTAAACTTCTCTTTATAACCATTTTTATTTAAATAATTTGTACATACAATAGAAATGTTTCTATTTCATAAACATACATGTCATATTTGATCTACATTCAGGGATTGTCAACCTTTCAAAAAGAAAATAATGTACCATTGTACACTTATGGAGTTACTGACCGGTCAATTCAATATAACAGATCCGATATTATAATACATCATAAAGTTTAAAAAATAACATAATATATTGGCGACGTGGCTATTCCAAATTCTAATAATATTATAAAAACTTTTGATGAAAAAATTAGAAAATACACCGCTTTAAGTGGCGAGATTAAAAGACATTGGCATTTTCGTAAAATAATAATATTACCGTTCATTACTTCAGCCACTGGCATTATTCCAAAATCGTTAATCCGTAATTTAGAAATTATAAATTTATCGAAAAACTTAATAATAAAAATGCAAAAATCGGTAATAATGAATACATGTAGAATCGTTAAAGATTTTTTAAACGTTAATATTCGGGAATCAGTAGGGTTGTTAGGTAGTATAGAGACCTCCTCAGAGCCTTTGATATTTATCTTTAGTATCTGAATAGGTGAACTATTCCCAATTGAAAGCTTGATGATGCGTTTGTTGCATTTTATTTTGCTCTTTTAAATAATTTACAATTTACGCATTGATCTGCTAATTCTTTTGAGGAAGTGTATAATGGTAATAATAATAATTGGGTGTTATTATTTGTAGTGCTTAATTGTTATTAATATCTTGGTAAATCGGCCAGCGCCGTAATTAAAAAAAGACTTTTATTGAGTTAAACAACGTGGCGGACTTATTTCCCGCAAGCAATCTCTACCAGTCAACCACCATGGTAAATACAATCAGTTCTCAGTTGGTTAGGTATATGACTGCTAATCCAAAGGTTCGGGATTCGATTCCCGGTGGAGACACAGTTTTTAATATTGTGTATTCAGTCTGGATCTGTGAGACGATTAATATCGTATGTCTCCAGAATGTGGCAACTTGTTATTGGGTGCGTGTTAAATTAATATTTGACATAGTACCTGTTAATTGCCCGAGAAGCAATATTAAATAAATAAATATACATAAGAATACAAATAGAAAAAGAAAAAAAAATCATAAATTAAAAATACAAAATAAATATAAAAAACAAAAATAAATAAATGTATAAATAAGAACAAAAATACGAATAAAAAAAATACATCAGATAGATACACTATGCTTATTGGATGGAGGATAGGAGAGGAGAAAGGAAGAGGGATAAAGGGAAAAAGACGTGAATTTATGGTTATGTGGATAGAAAGTGTGACTTCAGCCGCTTTTTGAATGCTATCAAGTTAGTGGTATCTCCGATACTCTCCGGCAATAGATTCCACATCCGAGCTGCATGAACTGTGAACGAGTAAGTAAGATCGAATATTCTTTTTTTAATTGCATATACGCAAACATTGGATTTTTTTTCCCTTTCAGGAGTCAAATGATATTTTTATTGACAAAATTTTTATCAACATCTCAATAGAGACGAAGTAGGGATATTGTACAAGAACCAGGAACTCACACTATTCAAATATACAGAACTTTCAAAATTACATCGATAAGGGAACTCAATAAGAAGGCATAATTGGTGAAAGTTGCACAAGCGCATAAAGTGATCACGTAAACCAGCCGATGACAGGTCGTAAGCCCTGTAGGTGCCTAGAGTACAATAATCACATAAAAATCTTATAAGGTGTCTTAAAGTTTGAGAATAGTTGGTTAATAAAATAAGAATAGGATTATCACGGTCACCTGTCACCCGTGTGTTACAGTTGAGCGAGCTCACTTGAGGATGCTCCAAGTTGGGGAATTATTAATAAACCTAAACAATTCCACTTGTCTTAAATTAATTCATAACAATCATATTTCATACAAATGACTTACCGAAATGTATGCGCATATTTAATTAGTTAGGTATATTACAACTGTCGGGACGAAAATCATCCAATAGTGACATTAGATAATATCATTTCGATAAAAACTGTTTTGTACTATTGTCATTATTATTTCTATTATTTTACTTTAGTAAGTAGAGATCGCCAAGCGATAGTTTGAACTGAACCTTAACTGAAGTTAACCTTTGCAGCTCTCACTTGTCGAGGATGTTATTGGGATTCTTATTTAATTAAGAATATACATAATAATTCAGAAGGTTGCGATTTAAAGTGCATGTTCATATTACTTCCCAATAACATACATCGCCATATAAGATATTGCAATTTGATAATCAGTTAATCAGTCAGAAATATAAATAGTAATTGAGTGATGAAGGGTTTCATAATAAAAGAGGACTTACTTGATTTACATATATTTTCAGTTTAAATAAATTACAATATAATACTAGACAAATTTACAGATGTTCGCGACGTTTGGGTCGATATTGATTTTATAATTTTTACTAAAGAATTGACACTGTTATCGCCTCGTCGGTTGATGTGCGAATGGTGAACCGCGCTGCATATTCGGTTCAGGAACTGATGTCCTTCGGCCATCTTCGTTAATATGAATGAGATGCGAGACTATCCGACGAATGACGTTTTCATTGTGGTGTACATAGGTATAGCCTCGCCACAAGCTCTAGGTAATTATTTAATATTAAGAATATAAGAAGATTGAAAAATTAACAAGCAATATTTTTTAAATTGTCAATACTGACAGTAAATTAATACTATAAATACACTCGTAAATATGCCAATTTGTAGGTAGGTACTGATTTAATTTGTTGGTTTATCAATGTGTGTTTAATTTTAAAAATAATATGCCATTTTATTTTAAAATTGTATCTACTAACAAGATCTTTCCTGAGTTGATTTATTAAAAAATCGTTTAATCCAGTTTCATCAACAATTATTTCGTAAAATAATATCGACTAACCACGTTTGCGCCGTTATTTTATGTGACATTATTTTTTGCAGCATTTTCTTATTTAGTTCGTTTATTACATTAAAATTTATCACCTGTGTAATGTTTCGTTTCCGCTATTTTGGTTGGTACATACATACCTACCTCACGAGAGGGAGCTTTCGTATAAAAATTTCAAACCGTTTACGAAATGTCGTACCGTGTCATTTTTATATGACATAATTAATGACTTTTGTTTTTTTATATAGGTATTTACAATTTTCAATGACAACTTTGGCCAACAAGATATGGCAATTTTATATAAGATGGCGTCTTCAATTAAAATACTTAACTATAAATAAGCCAAATTAAGACATTCTATATAAATTGAAAGTGTGGATCAAATTCAAAATGAAGATGTAACAAAATAAAGTACCTATATGAAATGTAAAACTATTTGGATACAAAAATAGATATAGGCCGTCCACGCTTGACTTCGATATGATTTATCGCAAAAAATATGATATCGTCAGTCGTCTCCATAATATTGGTAATGAATACTTTTATTCAGGTGACATTTTTATGCTGTCCAAATGTAAATATAAACGGACGATATACCAACACATTTTTTATGAGAGAAAGAACATGTGATATTTTCAGTACTGATTTGTATATTTTCGATTGTAAAATGTTTATTTTTTGTATATCTTTAATTTTTATTTATAATTTACATGACACCGCTATTTTTTGTATTTATAATACTTTTTTTATCTAATGTTTGGTTGATGTTGAGTCCATATGTAATCTTTTTTTTTAATGATTGCTTACGTCTATTTCTTTTTATTTTTAAATTTACTGTTTTGGTTTATTTTGAGTCCATATGTATATCTTTTTTTTAGGTTTGCTTACATCTATTGTTTTTTTTTAATTTTTAATTTATTGTCTTACTGTTTAGGATTAATTTTAATTTGCCATTTATTCTAGGTATATATTTTTATCATCAATGTGTGTTTTTATATATGTATGTAAAAGGCAATTGATGCCGTTTGTAAATAAATAAACATGTAAAATCCTTGTCCTTACCCCATCCTTTTTTTGCTATTAATTATTATCATTTTTTTTGTTATTATTGCTATCTTAGTGTAATATATATTTTCTTTGATTTTATTCGCTATCATTTTTTTTGTTGATATAGGTTGATACACAATTTTTGTCATACTTTGTAATCTAGTTGGTTGGAAGAAATTACCTAATGGCAATAAGCCCGCCAGTATACGATATATTTATTTATATTATATACAGAAAGATAAATACGTAAATAAATAAACATGAAATCATTTCCATATTTAAATGAAAAATAATAATGAGAAATATTCACGGGTGCCATATTATTATTATGACAAGTCATACCAAAGTCAAGCTTGGACAATCTATATGTTATAAATACATGTGTCTATATAAGATATTGGAAAAAAATGAATGATTTATTGAAGAAATTTATAATGTGAACCAAAAAGCCTTAAAGTTTTTTACAAATTATTAATTTTTTTTACTGTTCAATTGTCATATAGGTAGGTACCTATTTTTTATATTAAAAATAAGAAATATTTTGTATTTAAACTGTCGAATTAAAACATAACCTATCACGAATAAAAAAACAGAGATAGTGGTGCCTATTTATAACCATACTAAATAGAAATATACGCTCTCCTTAAGAAACATTCGATCTATTGATAAATAAATAAATATTTTACTTTGATTTAAGTCTCCTTTTCTACAACTAAATATTACACAAAAATATCTTAATTGATAAACTACATAGATAACATATAAGTTCCTTATAATGTGAACTTCTATCAAGGCTTCATCCATTACCGCGGTGAATAAGATATGATATAATGAATCTATTATTATATAAGTATAGAAATATTGGGAGATTTTTTTATGAGCACATAATAAAGCTACTCAATCTACTCTTGTCCCCACAATATGCTGTTTAGTTGCACAGGTCGGCACTTACCGAAAATCAATGACCATAAAAGTCGTCAAAATTAATGGACCGAGTGTACTTTTTTTATACTTTTACAAGACATCATCATTATGTTGAGTAAAAAAGTTAATAGTTTTGTACAAATCGTACAGTAATGTAATCTATTTATCATTTGGTTTGGACATTAAGAATGCAAAATATATCCATAATTATAAATTACTTGTAAATAATTTGAGTAGATATTGCACAGGTTTTTATGAAACTACATATTATTTGGTTAAGTATAATATATAAACATCATATATTTGTGTGGGTGCGTAATAGAGGATCACGATGCTGGATACTGGATAGCGGTAGTATAATTGTCGCCAAATAACTTGAACTTTTAGCCAAGAAAGGGGGCAATTTGCACGTAAACCAACGTACCAAAAAGATACAAATTTGCGATCTGCGCAACCGGAAGCTCGTTCAAGGTGTTTGGCGAAAATTATACCTATATAGATAGTGTTGTACCTACTTTTCATTTTGTGGGGTTAATCCGAATGTTATAACCCCGTCTCTTGTACTTACCTAATTCATACACACTAGTGATCGTTCAGGGGCCAAATTTCGATCGTAATTCATTAAATTTTTGATTTTAAAACCATCCATGTTAACCCATATCATGGATATAATTATCATATGGAGTTCTATAATACCTAAAGATATTATGGGACTCCATATGATATTATTTATATCCATGACATGGGTAAAGATGGGTGGTTTTGATTTCGCAGTTGGCGGAATCAAAACCATCTATGATTACCCATATCATGGATATAATTACCTTATGAGTCCTATAACATCTTAAGAAATTAGAGAACTCCATAAAATAATTATATCTATGATATGGGTAAACATAGGTGGACCAGTCTTTTAGGGGGCAACTCCGGTCAACTGGCGAAATCAAAACCATCCACATGTTTACCCATATCATGGACATAATTATACTATGGAGTTCTATAATATCTTAAGATAATTATATTCATGATATGTTGTTATGTTTTTGTTTTATCGTTTTTATCAATATCCATAAAAAATCTAACTATGCCAAATCTTAAAATCCTCCTTGCGCGCATTTTGCATAATAACGGGATCGAAGTTTTCGCTTCGCGTATTAATGTGTATATAGATTAATCGTCTCGTTTATGATACCTATTCTATTCTAATCTATTATTGAATTCTCATAAGAATTAAACAAAAAAAAAATACGAGAAATTTATTTATATTACCTTCTCAAATCTTTGTCTCTGGGCTGGATTTATTGGTTGGTTGGAAGAAATTGCAATATGGCAATGTACTCACCACTTACGTAGGATGCACGGAAGTGTTTATTATAAGCAAGAAATAGAAATAATATTGAAAAAATCCGTAAAACCTAATTTATAAGTAGGTAAGTATAATAACCGATTATTTATTATAAATTATTGATATATTGTTATAATATTTGTGAGACAAAAACATCATGTTGTTTTATGAAACACGATTATCGCATTCCACGCGGCCAACAGAATTTTTCCTCATCACGAACCGATTTTTCCTTAAAAAAGTTAACTCATTCAGAAACATTTGGCAGGACATTATAACATGACATTTACCTCAACCAATAGCCAGAACTATTCGGTAAACAATTTTGATATTGACTATAATGATATACAAGTACCTAGGTACCTATAGATTTTTATATCTCCTTACGGTAATTCGTGAGGTTACAGGTAGTAATTTGTAAAACGTGTTCGAGTCATTCGTCATTTTGATACACACAAGGTCGTCAATTCAATGGACCCCAGTGGTAGGAAAAAAGATTGCATCATAATTATTATAACAACACATCATGTTGATCTGTAATCGCAACATTAAAAATAATAAAGAAGTGGTGTAAAAAATGAAATAAGAAAAAACGAAGAGGAAAGAAATGGTCCTTAATCAAAAACAATGCCAATACGAAAGTTCCAAAACAAAAGAAAATCAAGAAAAAATACTTTGTAATTTACTTGTCCGATTTTTTTTTACACATATTTCTATTATCCAAATGGCAATGCGTAAAATCTGTATACCTATATGGAAAAATGGAAATGCTTTAAAGTAAAAATCCCCTAACTACGTAGTGACCCTTTTGTTCCCCAAATATAGGTACCTATACCTATTACAAAGTTTTTAATCAATATATAAAAATTTTATTGGAATGATCAACGATCAATCTATTCATCCGTGATTACATAGATGTCCATCCCTTCCTATCGACCGCCAGTCATCTTGTCAGTTAAAGTTGGATATGTCCAATAAAAAAATGTAAAAACAATCCCACCAAAGGCTATTTCGACTTCGACAATAAAACACTTCTTAGAGAACATATTCATGGCTTACTGGTGAATAGAATAATATTAAAGCATAGTTGTAATAAATAGCAATTAGGTAAGTATCAGTATTGAATATTTTTTTAATTGCATAGACGCAAACACGCTTCCCTGTCGGGAGTCAAATGTTTACAAATAAACTAATTTCTCAATAGATGGAGTTACAAAAAATAAGGTTTATTCATTACTTCATTCATGGCAATAGTCTAATTTCTTGTTTTCAGGTGAATCGTTACACATTATTCAAATATATAGAACTTTCAAAAATTACATTGATAATGGAACTCAATAAGAAGTCATTATTGGTGAACGTTGCACAAGCGCATAAAGTGATCGCGTAAACCAGCCAATTATAGGTCGTAAGCCCTGTAGGTGCCTTGAATTCTTGGTTCTTCTATAATATCCCAACTTCGTCTCTATTGAGATGCCAAAAAGTGTCATTAAATATAAGTATCAGTATGTTAGTGAAATAATTGTAAACTTTATTATAAGCAACATTAAATCAAAATGTATTGAACGAATGAATGAATTAATGAACGAATAAATGAATAAACCAATGAATGAACGAATGAACGAATTATTTATTTCAGATTCTACAAAAAAATACCAAGGTACAAAATTACAATTTTTATTTAATTTATACCTAATTAAAAAAATTTTCAAACATTTGCAATTTTACTACCTCGCTAGATTCTAGACTCGCTAGAACTCGAATGCAGAATCGGACCTAAATACTAAATTCTAAATACTAACCACTTTTTCACTGCAAAGTCGCCCACTAAAGTTAGGAAATTACATGATTTCCTTCCTAAGGATCTTTCGAAGTTTTTGTAATACAATTACATTGCAGATACTTATCTAAATACTTAGCGCATGCGCGTTGGCGTATACTAAGTCTGTTCTGAGGTAATACAAGTTTTAAATTGCTATGGCTAATTTGCGATCAGAAGATTGATTAACGATTATGTTACGAGATCTCTGAAATTTTTCTCGTCATGCTATATGTTTCTTTCAATATTGTTGAATAAATATTCTCAGGTTAACTTTTTATCCCCTGGTGACCTTTGCACTGATGATGATGATGATAAAACACCACAACAATTAGTGTAACAAGCCCAAAACCATGACATGTCATCTCGTAATATGTTTCCGCATTGAAATAAAAAAAAACATGTTTCTTGACGTGCGTTTCAACTGTAGATATTGCGCTTATTTTATACTCGGTTAAATAATGGAAAGGCTACGATGGGAGACTCCGAGGTCGCTCGTGACACGAAGACGAAGAGTCCGCGGACCTTGCAGTGTCAACCGAAATGATGACGACCCGACGAAGGCCGAATCCGTGGGAAACCACCGTTCCTCATCGGCCGGAGTCATTTGTTAGTGTGATTGGCCCATCCCGAGTGCGACAATGGTCCATCCTACGCAATCAAGATGAACCCGGTATAAGCTCAGTCAAGGTTCGACGGTAGACGCAGACAATCTCTACACTTCTTATTGCTTCCGTCTCTAGCTTTGATAGCAACCGATGTTTTTGTACGGGAGAGTCGTGTTTTCATCGCCCATCCGTTTAACGTGACTAAGTAGGGGACACCAGGTATTATGATTGAGTCCATTGTAGGTGTCTACATTTCAAAAGAAGCGCACTACGTAGCGTCCGGGAGTGTTTGCATTCTCCTGAAGAAAATATTGAGAATAGGTACTTACATATATGTTCTAAGTATGTACATTTTTAAACTTTTGATTTAAACGATTGAGACAGTATTGTGATGACAGAAATCCGTGATTATATTGGTAAAAACTAGATTTAAGTTCTACGAAAATTTCATCCTTTTTTATAGGACGATATTTACTTTATTAAAAAATAAGGCATGAGATTTAGATACATTTTTATTTTTCTTTACGTTCTATGTTTTTATTTGTTCATTGTTGTACATTGTACATTACATACATATTAATATTATTCTATAAATGTGTGTATTTTATTTATTTATTTATTTATTTATTGCAAATAATATGTTGGTACATAGTTATATGATATTTCTTATAATTAATACATTTATATAATAGGTACGTATTACTCCACTGAAAGAGTAAATCTCGTGTTCAGCGGAGGACACGAGATGTATGTGCATACATTTTTTTTCTTTCCATAAACAGTTGGATTCACTGTTATTTTTTTTTTAAATATCTGTTTGATTTTCATAGGATCTGTTGGGAAGACGGGGAATTAAATAAATAAACGAATAAAGATTGACGAATTTATTAATTAAAAACAGAACATAATAAACAATCAGTTAAATTTATCTTTCAGTCCATTATTAAATATGTTTCCTTTTACTTCTAATCCTTCAGCCAATCGGACCCACCCTGCACAAGACCCAACCCTAAGTACCCCCACCCTACCTCTACCTCCGCCCCCATAGATTTCTTGTAAGCACGTCGTCACATTCTGTTTCAGTTGAAAGTTAGCCTGATGAGGGAACGGTTAGTTCCGAAACCGGTCGCATCGTTTCAACCAAAAAACGTGGTTAATACAAAGTTATATCTTTAAATTTAATTTGTTAAATATGAACCACAAAGTTAACATTCAAACATTTGAGAATAAAGATTATTTTGCCAGAAGAAAAACTTATATGGAAGAACAATTTTTTTGAAATATTAATGATTTTTTATAAATACAACGAATAAAGAAGTAAATACTGAGACTACATAATATGTAGAAATAGCACAAAGCACTCTTTGCATAGAGAATTGCCTTGTACAAAAAAAATATGTAGAAATTTCTCGTGTAAATCAGATGTGAATGATTCAAAATACAAATTAACAAAATTGCGTATAAGCATACATTTTTTGTTTATTTATTTGTATATACGGATGGAAGCCTTTTACAATTATACATATATTATGTCACTTAAATTCATGATAGAACTCCATAATAACATATACACAAATCTACTTCTTCTTTCTAGTTCCTTTCACTCCACTGCTGGATATAGGCCTCTTCCTGGGTTTTCCATTTCTCTCTATCCTGGACACTCTGCTTCCACCCATGTCCCACCAGTTCGACAATATCGTCAGTCCATCTCCTCTGTGGTCTCCCTACACTTCTTCTATTATGATAGAGTCTCCAATTCAGAATTTTGGGGGTCCATCTATTATCTCTCTGTCTTGCCACATGACCCATTGCCCATTGCCATTTTATACATATAATTATGACGAAAAAAATAAAATATAATTTTCCTTCTTTTTAATTAAATTCGCACACCACCATTCTGACGATGCTCGGTATTGAGCGATATTGGTGAATGGGGGTCGCAGTTGCGAACAAAATTAAATAAAACGAAGAATTATATATTATTTTTTTCATCATAATGATTCTTGATTCGCAATAATATATACCTTCATTAGTGACACAGTTATTAAGATGATGTAAGAAAATAGAGATCTACAAGTCAAAAAACATCAATAAATTCACAAATAAAAGTAAAAAATAACAAAAAAGTCTTACTTACTACTTGCAACTACCTTGTATTGCTTAAACTGTGTAAGCGTCGAATATAGGCAATTTGGAAAACGCAAGTAGAAATATTTTTTCAACATAGCCATCTCACTATTACATACTTACGGATTGATTTAAATCAATACTGTAGTTTATTTTTCAACAACCATTTTTTTTTGTTTCCTGAGAGCATTGCGTTAGTCCCATCTCGCTTATTTTGAATAATGAGCATATTCTGCAGTTTTGATGGTTTATTATTAACACGATAGAGACAACGACTGCTGATTGCCATGAATCTAACTATTATTATATTCAACGGGCATTATAACATAACGTGTGATAATAATGTTTTATTATATTGTTATCTAATTTGAAAGATAGTGAAATATACGGTACATGAATAATTTGGTAGAAAATTAGCGACATGTAATTAATTATGATGCGACAGAAACGTACATTGTGATATGATTTGTCTCATAAAAGTAATGATCATAATAAAGATTAGATTAGTACAACGGCATATATGCTAGCTTAATTTACTACAAAATATTATATTTAATGCCACAGCTACTAAATCTAATTATTATAACCATTAATTCAATTTTATTTTAATCTAGATTGGCTTTGTGTTTTAAAGTTGTTTTTTTTTACATTTTGTCTGAAAACAAATGACTCCCCTAAACCCATTATGGAGAATACATCAGAGAATGGGTATGATTTATAATAAATAATAATATATAAACGTTAATATTCGGGAATCAATAGGGTTGATAGGTAGTATAGAGACCTCCTCAGAGCCTAATCCTTTGATATGTTAAGTATCTGGATGGGTGAACTATTATTACCAATTGAAAGCTTGAAGGTGCGTTTTATTTTGTTCTATTTAATAATTTACAATTTACGCATTGATCTGCTGATTATTTTGAGGAAGTGTATAAAGGTAATTATAATGATTGAGTGTTGTTAATTGTAGTGCTTAATTGTCATTAGTAAATCGGCCAGCGCCGTATAATAGAATAATAATAAACACATCCGTGCACCCTGCGCAAGTTGCGAGTTTATTGCCGTATGGCAATTTCTTCTAACTAACTAGTGTTTCCTGCCCAAAAAAGCAGTATTTGCGTGAGAAATGAATTTTAATAAATTACTTATGTATCATAAATTTATTCATAGTTATTACCTACATAGTAAAATTACAATATACATGAAAGATCGACAAAAAATATTAATGATCCTAAAGTGTCTGTGTTAACAGAGTAAAAAATCCATTTTAAAGTATTTTTCCTCATAATTCGATTACAATGACCGAACGTTTTCGTCGAGATGCCTCGGCATTATCAAGGTCTAAAATGAAAGTAACCAATTTTTGTCCAACTGTCGATTTGTTCAGGAGAACTTTGTTCTCTTAACATATCGACAATGTATCAAGCCAGAATACGCGAGAATTGTATGGAGAGGTCTACTTTTTTCACGGCTTTTCCAACTTTGAAGTCAAAAAACACCAACTTAGAGGCTTCGCAGCATATATGTTCCATACACGGATTTACTCAGAATTCGGAGTAGAACATTTCGTGTGTCTGTGTGTGTGTGTGTCTGTGTGTGTGTCTGTGTGTCTGTGTGTGTGTGTCTGTGTGTGTGTCTGTGTGTCTGTGTGTGTGTGTGTCTGTGTGTCCGTCCCCCCCTTATAACTTTTGATCCGCTCAACTTACAGAGCCTAAAATTTCAGAATATATAAACAGTTACAGGCCTACAAAACTTTTATACTCGGAATTTTGAATTTTTGTTTCAGTCAGGGGTTATCAACTTTTGAATTTTTATTTTATTTTTCCATATATCTCAGAAACCATAAACGCTAGAACGCTGAAAATTGGTACAAACATAGAAAAATACAAAATCTCAAATTAGTTTTTTCAAAAAAATTCCAGGGTTTCTCAAACATTTTTTATTAAGAAAAATATTTTTTTTATGATAAATTTATGAGTTTAACTGCCTATATTTCCAAAACTTTTACAATTATCGAAAAAAGCCGAAACACCCCAACTAGATAATTTAATTTTCTATAAAAAATATTAACATTGTAGTAGAAGATCTCAATTTTTTTTTAACAATTTTTTTAAAAATTGAATTTAGTGACGACATCGCTTCATACATTTTGTATGGCAGTCGCCTATACACAATATGTAAGAAGACTTAATAGTTTGATACGTCATCTCCAAACATACATACATACCATCATGCTATTTGCATATTCTGGGTAGGAAAAAGGATCTTCCTCCATACTATCCTATCTTGACATACATACCTACATATGTTGTCCAACTGTCGATTTGTTCAGGAGAACTTTGTTCTCTTAACATATCGACAATGTATCAAGCCAGAATACGCGAGAATTGTATGGAGAGGTCTACTTTTTTCACGGCTTTTCCAACTTTGAAGTCAAAAAACACCAACTTAGAGGCTTCGCAGCATATATGTTCCATACACGGATTTACTCAGAATTCGGAGTAGAACATTTCGTGTGTCTGTGTGTGTGTGTGTGTGTGTGTCTGTGTGTGTGTGTGTGTGTCTGTGTGTCCGTCCCCCCCTTATAACTTTTGATCCGCTCAATTTACAGAGCCTAAAATTTCAAAATATATAAAAAGTTACAGGCCTACAAAACTTTTATACTCGGATTTTTGAATTTTTGTTTCAGTCAGGGGTTATCAACTTTTGAATTTTTATTTTATTTTTCCATATATCTCAGAAACCATAAACGGTAGAACGCTGAAAATTGGTAAAAACATAGACAAATACAAAATCTCAAATTAGTTTTTTCAAAAAAATTCCAGGGTTTCTCAAACATTTTTTATTAAGAAAAATATTTTTTTTATGATAAATTTATGAGTTTAACTGCCTATATTTCCAAAACTTTTACAATTATCTAAAAAAGCCGAAACACCCCAACTAGATAATTTAATTTTCTATAAAAAATATTAACATTGTAGTAGAAGATCTCAATTTTTTTTTAACAATTTTTTTAAAAATTGAATTTAGTGACGACATCGCTTCATACATTTTGTATGGCAGTCGCCTATACACAATATGTAAGAAGACTTAATAGTTTGTTACTTCATCTCCAAACATACATACATACCATCATGCAATTTGCATATTCTGGGTAGGAAAAAGGATCTTCTTCCATACTATCCTATCTTGACATACATACCTACATATGTTGTATAGAAAACAAAATATCTGAAAATATTCAATAATTTGTATCTATGGGTTTATAGTTTGGTACATATTCTTCAACTATACATACTATCGCTATCGACAGTTGGATCTCATGTGTTACATGCAACTAGTTTATTTTCAATTTGTGTATTTTTATTTATTCTACAGACCAATTTTGTATTTTTTTTTTCTCTCTTCCAACTGTCGATTTGTTCAGGAGAACTTTGTTCTCTTAACATATCGACAATGTATCAAGCCAGAATACGCGAGAATTGTATGGAGAGGTCTACTTTTTTCACGGCTTTTCCATCTTTGAAGTCAAAAAACACCAACTTAGAGGCTTCGCAGCATATATGTTCCATACACGGATTTACTCAGAATTTGGAGTAGAACATTTCGTGTGCCTGTGTGTGTGTGTGTGTGTCTGTGTGTCTGTGTATGTGTCCGTCCCCCCCTTATAACTTTTGATCCGCTCAATTTACAGAGCCTAAAATTTCAGAATATATAAACAGTTACAGGCCTACAAAACTTTTATACTCGGAATTTTGAATTTTTGTTTCAGTCAGGGGTTATCAACTTTTGAATTTTTATTTTATTTTTCCATATATCTCAGAAACCATAAAGGCTAGAACGCTGAAAATTGGTACAAACATAGACAAATACAAAATCTCAAATTAGTTTTTTCAAAAAAATTCCAGGGTTTCTCAAACATTTTTTATTAAGAAAAATATTTTTTTTATGATAAATTTATGAGTTTAACTGCCTATATTTCCAAAACTTTTACAATTATCGAAAAAAGCCGAAACACCCCAACTAGATAATTTAATTTTCTATAAAAAATATTAACATTGTAGTAGAAGATTTCAATTTTTTTTTAACAATTTTTTTAAAAATTGAATTTAGTGACGACATCGCTTCATACATTTTGTATGGCAGTCGCCTATACACAATATGTAAGAAGACTTAATAGTTTGATACTTCATCTCCAAACATACATACATACCATCATGCTATTTGCATATTCTGGGTAGGAAAAAGGATCTTCCTCCATACTATCCTATCTTGACATACATACCTACATATGTTGTATAGAAAACAAAATATCTGAAAATATTCAATAATTTGTATCTATGGGTTTATAGTTTGGTACATATTCTTCAACTATACATACTATCGCTATCGACAGTTGGATCTCATGTGTTACATGCAACTAGTATACATAGTTATGTAGATACCTACAGTTAATTGAGTGGAATGTGGCCAGTACTAAATTACCCACTTGATTTTTTTCGTCATTTCAAGTTGACAATCCCTGTATGCATATAATAGAGTTTATTTCTATAAAATGCATCTTTTAAATAAAAAAAAAAATTTCGGAACGGAAGAGTATTTTGAATAAAATTGAGAAGGTATGCATTATGGGTAAATGACACACATTCATATCCTGGCATACATTCTGACTGTACTATTAATATTTCATTTACTACATTCAAAGTTTCGTTCGCTCGACCACATCAACTTATATTATTAATAAATATTTACCAATTATGACAAATGGGATAGAAGTAAGAGCCGACTCCAATAGAATAAAAGCTGTCTTAGAGATGCTGAAATGAAGACCCTGCGCAGGAAGAACCTTCAGGAACCGAGACGATCAGGTCTATATGCTGTGTTGAGGATATAACAAGATGGAGACGTACCAGAAGACGCTTCTGGGGAGACCACGTTGAACGCATGGATGACAATAGAATTGTCAAAATGGTTATGACTGAAATTCCCAGAAATTCGGAGTACAAAATTTTGTAAGCCTATACTGTCTATATATTCTGAAATTTTGCGCTCTGTAAATTGAGCGGATCATAAGTTATAAGGGGACACACACACAGACACACTAAATGTTTTGCTCCAAATTCCTAGTAAATCCATATATGAAACATATATATTGCGAAGCCTCTAAATTGGTGTTTTTTGACTTGAAAATTAGAAAAACCGTGAAAAATATAGACCCTGCATAAAAATCTCGTGTATCTTGGCTTGATACTTTATCGATATGTTTAAAGAAATAAATTATCTTGAACAAATCGACAGTTGGACAAAATATGTAGGTACAAACCTAAAATATTTAAAACGCTCTTAAATTGAACTTCTTTACAAAACATATTCGTAGCTTTCATGGTAAAGATTCATGTGTCCCAAATGATTGTTTAATAATTCACGACAATATTTGATTTTTACTCTCCACACTATGGAATAGGGGAGAGTCATGATTTCGCAAAATTTAAGCGTATTTTTTTTACATCAATTTCTCAATGGGTATCATGTAGAGAATGCACACTATGAGTTTCGTCGTGATGTGTTTGTGTGTATGGCGTATACGCTGTACGCCGTACGCCGTACGCCGTACGCCGTACGCCGTACGCCGTAGCATTTATCTTTTTTGTGTCCTCTCTACAGCCCAAACTATAAGTCTGATCGACTTCATATTAACATCATATGTGTAAAGTGCAAAGACCTAGAGCTGATTAGTTTTCCATAGACAACTTTTGATTTCTTCTCTATGAATTCATCATTTACGTTGTTTTTTTTTTGTGTCCTCTCTGCAGCCCAAACTATAAGTCCGATTGACTTCATATTGATATCACATGTGTTAAGTCCATAAACTTAGAGCTGATTAGTTTTCCATAGACAACGGTTCATTTTTTCCCAATGTTTCTTTATGATTTCATCTATTAAAACTGAAAAAATGCTCTCACGACCTGGAAATTAGAGATATTTTAATTTGGTTTCAACTATTTATACAACACCAAGAATCTTCATAAAATTGTATTCAAAGTTGGTCAATGTTAAAAGAAAAATATTCAACGGTTTCAAAAATTATATTTTATTTAATGGATATTTGTATGAAACTTATATGTAACAAGAGAATTTTTTTATATTTGGCAATGTTCAGTTCATTGATTTCATATTGATATAAGAATATTAATAGCTTGAACTTAGAACTGATTAGCTTTTCATAGATATCATAAAATTTCTTCATATGATATCACGTGTCAACATTGTCAAAATGCTCTAACGCTCTTTGAAACAAAATTTATCTGCTTTTTTTAAAATATTTCATACAACATAAGCAGTCTTCACTATACTGCATTAATAGTTTGTCTATCTTAACATAAAAATATACTATCGGAAGAAAATTTATATTCCTGTTAGTAACATTTAGTATGAATAAAAATGTAATTAGATAAATTTCTATTTATGGAAACGTTCAGTAATTTGATTTCATGTTATAATGTAAAGAGCTTAAACATAGAACTGATTAGCTTTCCATAAATAACAAAAAAAATCTTCATATGATATCACCTGTCAAAATTTGGAAAATGCTCTCGCGTTCTTTAGAACAAAATTTATCTGCTTTTTTTAAAATATTTCATACAACATAAGCATTCTTCCCTATACTCCATTAATAGTTTGTCTATCTTAACATAAAAATATACTATCGGAAGAAAATTTATATTCCTGATAGTAACATTTAGTATGAATAAAAATGTAATTAGATAAATTTCTATGTATGGAAAAGTTCAGTAATTTGATTTCATGTTATAATGTAAAGAGCTTGAACATAGAACTGATTAGCTTTCCATAAATAACAAAAAAAATCTTCATATGATATCACCTGTCAAAATTTGGAAAATGCTCTCGCGTTCTTTAGAACAAAATTTATCTGCTTTTTTTAAAATATTTCATACAACATAAGCATTCTTCACTATACTGCATTAATAGTTTGTTTATCTTAACATAAAAATATACTATCGGAAGAAAATTTATATTCCTGATAGTAACATTTAGTATGAATAAAAATGTAATTAGATAAATTTCTATGTATGGAAACGTTCAGTAATTTGATTTCATGTTATAATGTAAAGAACTTGAACATAGAACTGATTAGCTTTCCATAAATCAAAAAAAAATCTTCATATAATATCACGTGTCAAAATTTTGAAAATGCCTTCGCGTTCTTTAAAACAAAATTTATCTGCTTTTTTTAAAATATTTCATACAACATAAGCATTCTTCACTATACTGCATTAATAGTTTGTTTATCTTAACATAAAAATATACTATCGGAAGAAAATTTATATTCCTGATAGTAACATTTAGTATGAATAAAAATGTAATAAGATAAATTTCTATGTATGGAAAAGTTCAGTAATTTGATTTCATGTTATAATGTAAAGAGCTTGAACATAGAACTGATTAGCTTTCCATAAATAACAAAAAAAATCTTCATATGATATCACCTGTCAAAATTTGGAAAATGCTCTCGCGTTCTTTAGAACAAAATTTATCTGCTTTTTTTTAAATATTTCATACAACATAAGCATTCTTCACTATACTGCATTAATAGTTTGTTTATCTTAACATAAAAATATACTATCGGAAGAAAATTTATATTCCTGATAGTAACGTTTAGTATGAATAAAAATGTAATTAGATAAATTTCTATGTATGGAAAAGTTCAGTAATTTGATTTCATGTTATAATGTAAAAAGCTTGAACATAGAACTGATTAGCTTTCCATAAACAACAAAAAAAATATTCATATGATATCACCTGTCAAAATTTGGAAAATGCTCTCGCGTTCTTTAGAACAAAATTTATCTGCTTTTTTTAAAATATTTCATACAACATAAGCATTCTTCACTATACTGCATTAATAGTTTGTTTATCTTCACATAAAAATATACTATCGGAAGAAAATTTACATTCCTGATAGTAACATTTAGTATGAATAAAAATGTAATTAGATAAATTTCTATGTATGGAAAAGTTCAGTAATTTGATTTCATGTTATAATGTAAAGAGCTTGAACATAGAACTGAATAGCTTTCCATAAATAACAAAAAAAATCTTCATATGATATCACCTGTCAAAATTTGGAAAATGCTCTCGCGTTATTTAGAACAAAATTTATCTGCTTTTTTTAAAATATTTCATACAACATAAGCATTCTTCCCTATACTGCATTAATAGTTTGTCTATCTTAACATAAAAATATACTATCGGAAGAAAATTTATATTCCTGATAGTAACATTTAGTATGAATAAAAATGTAATTAGATAAATTTCTATGTATGGAAACGTTCAGTAATTTGATTTCATGTTATTATGTAAAGAGCTTGAACATAGAACTGATTAGCTTTCCATAAATAACAAAAAAAAATTTCATATAATATCACGTGTCAAAATTTTGAAAATGCTCTCGCGTTCTTTAAAACAAAATTTATCTGCTTTTTTTAAAATATTTCATACAACATAAGGATTCTTCACTATACTGCATTAATAGTTTGTTTATCTTAACATAAAAATATACTATCGGAAGAAAATTTATATTCCTGATAGTAACATTTAGTATGAATAAAAATGTAATTAGATAAATTTCTATGTATGGAAACGTTCAGTAATTTGATTTCATGTTATAATGTAAAGAGCTTGAACATAGAACTGATTAGCTTTCCATAAATAACAAAAAAATCTTCATATGATATCACATGTCAAAATTTTGAAAATGCTCTCGCGTTCTTTAAATCAAAATTTATCTGCTTTTTTAAAAATATTTCATACAACATAAGCATTCTTCACTATACTGCATTAATAGTTTGTCTATCTTAACATAAAAATATACTATCGGAAGAAAATTTATATTCCTGATAGTTACATTTAGTATGAATAAAAATGTAATTAGATAAATTTCTATGTATGGAAACGTTCAGTAATTTGATTTCATGTTATAATGTAAAGAGCTTGAACATAGAACTGATTAGCTTTCCATAAATAACAAAAAAATCTTCATATGATATCACGTGTCAAAATTTTGAAAATGCTCTCGCGTTCTTTAAATCAAAATTTATCTGCTTTTTTTAAAATATTTCATACAACATAAGCATTCTTCACTATACTGCATTAATAGTTTGTTTATCTTAACATAAAAATATACTATCGGAAGAAAATTTATATTCCTGGTAGTAACATTTAGTATGAATAAAAATGTAATTAGATAAATTTCTATGTATGGAAAAGTTCAGTAATTTGATTTCATGTTATAATGTAAAGAGCTTGAACATAGAACTGATTAGCTTTCCATAAATAACAAAAAAATTCTTCATATGATATCACCTCTCCAAATTTGGAAAATGCTCTCGCGTTCTTTAGAACAAAATTTATCTGCTTTTTTTAAAATATTTCATACAACATAAGTATTCTTCCCTATACTGCATTAATAGTTTGTCTATCTTAACATAAAAATATACTATCGGAAGAAAATTTATATTCCTGATAGTAACATTTAGTATGAATAAAAATGTAATTAGATAAATTTCTATGTATGGAAACGTTCAGTAATTTGATTTCATGTTATAATGTAAAGAGCTTGAACATAGAACTGATTAGCTTTCCATAAATAACACAAAAATTCTTCATATGATATCACCTGTCAAAATTTGGAAAATACTCTTGCGTTCTTTAAAACAAAATTTATCTGCTTTTTTAAAAATATTTCATACAACATAAGCATTCTTCACTATACTGCATTAATAGTTTGTCTATCTTAACATAAAAATATACTATCGGAAGAAAATTTATATTCCTGATAGTAACATTTAGTATGAATAAAAATGTAATTAGATAAATTTCTATGTATGGAAACGTTCAGTAATTTGATTTCATGTTATAATGTAAAGAGCTTGAACATAGAACTGATTAGCTTTCCATAAATAACAAAAAAATCTTCATATGATATCACGTGTCAAAATTTTGAAAAAGCTCTCGCGTTCTTTAAATCAAAATTTATCTGCTTTTTTTAAAATATTTCATACAACATAAGCATTCTTCACTATACTGCATTAATAGTTTGTTTATCTTAACATAAAAATATACTATCGGAAGAAAATTTATATTCCTGGTAGTAACATTTAGTATGAATAAAAATGTAATTAGATAAATTTCTATGTATGGAAAAGTTCAGTAATTTGATTTCATGTTATAATGTAAAGAGCTTGAACATAGAACTGATTAGCTTTCCATAAATAACAAAAAAATTCTTCATATGATATCACCTGTCAAAATTTGGAAAATACTCTTGCGTTCTTTAAAACAAAATTTATGTGCTTTTTTAAAAATATTTCATACAACATAAGCAGTCTTCACTATACTGCATTAATAGTTTGTCTATCTTAACATAAAAATATACTATCGGAAGAAAATTTATATTCCTGATAGTAACATTTAGTATGAATAAAAATGAAATTAGATAAATTTCTATGTATGGAAACGTTCAGTAATTTGATTTCATGTTATAATGTAAAGAGCTTGAACATAGAACTGATTAGCTTTCCATAAATAACAAAAAAATCTTCATATGATATCACGTGTCAAAATTTTGAAAATGCTCTCGCGTTCTTTAAATCAAAATTTATCTGCTTTTTTTAAAATATTTCATACAACATAAGCATTCTTCACTATACGGCATTAATAGTTTGTCTATCTTAACATGAAAATATACTATCGTTAGAAAATTTATATTCCTGGTAGTAAAATTTAGAATGAATAAAATATTTCATTGTCAATATTTGTGGTGTGGAGAGTTTAGTGTTGGCCACAACCCACTCGTTTTTTAAATGAAACGCCTGTATTGACATTTCTATAGATTAGGGGGTGTGGTGCGATGTCTCACCAGGCTTAATGTCTTTTGATAACTTGTTTGTTTCGATTACGTGAGTCGATTTGTGTTATCACGATATTTCCGTCACTCACCGTTTACTTTGTTATGATTCCGTCATTCTTCTGTTTTGTTTCGATACCGCGCGTCACATTATCGCCGTGTCAATGGATGATTAATTATTTCCGGTCAAGTCGGTTGACTTTACGAATATTTTTTTATGGAACTCTCCCCCTTAGTTATATCGATTTGAAATATGACGTTGAAAATTTTATACACGAACGATAATACGTTATATTTATTATTTATTACATACGTTAGTGCACATCCATAATGGTTATTTAGAAATCGTCGCATGATGATGAAAGATCATTATAAGTATCCTGTCGACTCTACGAAATGTTGGCTCAACGAAACAAATAATTAATTAAATGAATATTAGATTAAGTAACTACTTAACTTTTTTTCTTATTATTAAAATACAATAGAAAGTAATCAAATGACAAAATTGACGTCCAATAATTAAAAAGAGTGATAACAGACTAGACAAGTACCTACTAAACATATTATATTATATACCTAAGATAAAGACTACTTTTGGTCATATATATTTTCAATTTCCTGGAGTCAGAGCATTCAATTTGGAGTTGAAAAAGGCTATAAGCATGAGTAGGTACCTACCTACAATTAAGCACGGAATTAAAAAGTGGATTAAAAATACATACAAAACTTTAATCAATAATTTACGTTACAATGACAGACACACACACACACACAATACTCCTTCAGGACAGGGGGGGCAAGTCTTGTCATACGGCGGAATCAAAACCACCCATGTTTTTGATTCCGTCGATATTCCATATCATGGATGGTTTTTATTCCGCCGGTTGACCAGACTTGTCCCCCCAGGTTCTTAACCTAGTGTAGCAGTTTACGTTCGCATCTATTTATATTTTTCTGTATATTTATGTGTATTTGAATGTATAAATGCTGTAATGTGCTGTATTTTATAATATAGGTACCTACCTATATTTTTTTTGATAATATTTAATGAATTGAATTAAAATGGAATTTCGTCAAGAAGATACTTTCAGTGGAAAAGCTTTAATAATTTTATTAGTAAAATAGTAGTTATTGATTCCACTATAACATTTGACACACTAAGTCAACCACATATTTTTTTTAATAAACATCTTCTATTTATACAAGAAAAAAAATGAAAGAGCGAGGACATAACAGAAAAACCACCAATGTTGGACTCCACGAAATAAACATGATAGGAAAAAGTATCATTATTATCATAAAAAAATTATTTGTTTATGACAGGTTCAAATCCTAAGGAAAAATACAAAAAAATACAATGTTAAGAAAAGGTACATACTACAAGAGGACTTTTGTGAAAATTTAATTAAATTATTGATTACCTAAGTAAAATATATTTTTTAATTAACTACATCCAGAGTAAAAAATAGAAACAAAGGTATTAGGTACCTGAAATAATGTAGGTAAAGATTACAAAAAAATATTTTTCCTAGCGCCATATATGTAACATTTATTTACCAGGTAGGTACATAGATTTAACCTATGGTCATTTTATCAAAATGTTGAATTTTTATTTAGACAGGTCCGTAAATCATATAGAGCACCCAGAAACCTCTTTTCCATTTATACCTCCTAATCTTTAATAGACCAATGATCTTTTGTAATTACCGCAATAGTCCTAAGACCACAGAGATTGTAAATCGAGGGTCATTGCTCATTTTATGTTAATAGTAAAAAAAATAACTAAAAGTTTTGAAAAAATAATGAAATGTGGAAAGGATGTGGATGATACGAATGGGTGAGAAGGAATGTGGTAAATATATTTATTTAATTGTATATTTAAACTTTTATGAAGAAATGTGAAATAATTATAGATGGGTCGGTGGCAGAGCGGTTAGCGCGCTGGGTTACTAATCCAGTGGTCGCGAGTTCGAATCCTGCCTCGACCGATTTCGTTCACCTATAGCACATGCATTTATTTGCTTAATGGGTATTTTAAATCAAACAAATGATTTGGTCTACATATATATATTTTTTCCTGAGTCCAGGACGACCGTTTCAGCTTATTAGGCCCTTATCAACCAGTTGATAAGGGCCTAATAAGCTGAAACGGTCGTCCTGGACTCAGGAAAAAATATATATGTAGACCAAATCATTTGTTTGATTTAAAATACCCATTATGGAATTCTACATATTCAACACCGTCAGCATTGACAAAATTAAAAAAAAATTATTTGCTTATTTTAGGGAACGTAGGAAGATGTATATGTACTTGTTTAACAAGGACATATTCATTTTTATTAAAAAAAAAAAAATTACCTAGTACATTGATGAATAGCATGATGAGTAGCTTGTGGAACCCCCTAGTCTCGGTACTATATGTAGTGCATAAACAACAATGAATGTGAATCAATAGGTATGGATTCGATCAAACTAAGGGTGGCTATGGCCCGAGATTGGAGCACTCGTTGTTAACTGCTATAGAGCAGTTACATCTTGCATTCGGTACAACTGCTTGGAGAAGTCGGCGAGCAGTCCCGTTCAACTAGCACTATTGTACGGGAAACCCTCGCCATGACTGATAGTCCTCAATATGTCGGAAGAGCTGTCAAAGTTGACATTTAACGCGAAAATTTTCAACAAAAATAAAATATTTTTTTTCCTTTATTTTATTTATTTATCAATTTATTTGTCACTAAATAAGTATTGTACCAATTTAACTTAGAGACTTTACGTTGCTCGGGTTGGTTGGAAGAAATTGCCTTATGTTAATAAACCTGCCTTTGTACACATGTACATAAATTATATAAATAAATAATAAGTTGTGTTCAAAATAGTTAGTATCATACAATTACTTAAATGATATGTTGAGAAATCTAATTTATTTTAAAAATGTGATCAAATGCGAATACACAATAATCTTTTTCCTAACCTCAAATAGCAAAGGTTTTGATAAAATTATTCCTGCAACCAATTTCCATTCAATTTATAAAGAAACTCGCTCACGCGAGTCGCTATTGTCATTGAATCGTAACTAAACCTAACCAAAAATTGACATGTGTGAAGACATACGTACACATCATACTGTTATTTTGTTGTCGTAATTTATTTATCCCGTATAATTTTCGGTTAGGTTTAGTTAGTGTTTAATGATAAAAGCAACTCGCGTGAGCGAGTTGCTTTATGATTTGAATAGGAATTGGTTGTAACCAACCCGAGCAACGTAAAGTCTCTAAGTTGCAATACTTATTTAGTGAGAAATAAATTGATAAATAAATAAAATAAAAATAAAATTTTCGCGTTAAATGTCAACTTTGACAGCTCATCCGACAATGGTAAAATGACCAGTGCGTTTTTTAAGCTCTAGTCCTTCACATTTGTGGTTGGACGCTCGAGTTATAGTGGTATGAAATATGCTTGATGGTAGTTCTTGTTTTGTACGAGCAGCCACTCCGGGGATAAATGGAACTACAAGCCTTAAAACGTTCCCTATGGAGGCGAAATTATGCTAAGTTGGTTCAACTGCTTCAAGTGGTTCGTGTATTGTAAACGAGAATTGTATTGGAACTGCAGACCGCCCCGTGCTGCAACAGCTCAAAGCAATTGACACTTCTCCATACCCGATACAATACATAATGTTATACTTTGTACTGTCTACATGATACTTGTTGAGTGATTTATTTTAAAAAGATATCTTTAAAAATTGTTACAGCATTTAATAATGTTTTCATTCTGTATCTGTGAGACGATTAATATCGTAAATCTAAGAATATGGCAACATGTTATAAGGTGTGTATATATTTTTTTATTATGTAGGTATATAATGCTTTTAAAAATCATTACAACGTTATAGTGGAGAGTAAAAATTGAAATCGTTCTCTCCTATCAAATTAAGGGTCACTTAATTATTTTAAAAATGTTTCTAGGTGCATCCATTTCATATATTTAAAAAATAATATAGTTGGTGTCTAGTATTTTTATCTGCCCACTATTTGACCTGCCCTGATGCGGTAGATTGTTGTTTAATTCCTGGCAATAATTTGGACCCAACAATGTCTATCATTATCTTTATTCCTAAAGCGTTTGATTGATGGCACTTTTCAAATTTTGAAAGAACCGCACATAGGTATGTATATATTTTTTTACAAGAAAAAAGTCAATAAAAATACTTGTGATTGACTATGAGATGCGAGTGAAAAAATATTAAATCATCAATTTGACCATGTGTCACACTTTTGACCCTTATCATTATTCATGCGTGAGTTAAAAAGTACATTATGCAAGAAGACACTTATTATCTTGTCTACGATTAACTGTTTTTAAAACTATGTTAAAAGTAGGTACCTATGTAAAAAGATCGACCTAGGTAAGAAGATCAAAGACGTCTTTTCTACGATTTACTGTTTTTCACCCTTTTCTTTATTATTATTATTTCGTATGGCATATGGCATATTAAGAAAAGAAAAATAGCACTAGGTACGTCAAAAGTAAAAATATATATATGATAGGTCACACGCAGGGTGCTCGTCACAGGTATATATCCAAGTCATCAAGCCATCAAGCCATTTTCTTTATCTTCACTTGTCTGTATTAGAATTTTGTATTCTGCTTTTTGCTAACTTTCCGACCAGCCCCCCTAGACAATGTGTCATTTAGCTATTGAAAAGAAACAAGAAAAGAGATTACTTCTTTTATTATTTTTAGAGATTATTTCTTTTCTTGAAATTAAATAAACAGAGCTATGCGTTTCTAGTTGATCGTTAGTTAAATTTGCATTTAATTCGTTTAGATGCAACAATAATATTTTACTGTTTTTACATATTTTCAATTTAAAAACCGTTGAAATATCAATAAATCTATACATTTCTAAAAAAAATATTGAAAAGTGAATTTAATAAAAAATAAGGAAAATTTATTAGTTGATTTGTTAATGTGTGCTAGTGAAAAATCAATTACAACCTTAGTAATATGTGAAGAAAAACTTGAAGGGCGACCACATTTTTTATTTTGATGTACATGTTATAATAAGATGCGTATCGACTGTTATAATTTAAATACTTTACGTCAATCGAGTTTTAAATAATAATAAGTATCTTTTTTTAAAGCGAAGTTTTGTGATTTAGGACCATTCCAAGATCGCTAATATATTTGTCTTATTGTTGCTCTAAGAAACAAATCGTTTTCAGTTCTTTTGAGAAAGAGCTCTTGTTTTGAGCACTGCTCCATCATACTTTGAGAGCCAATATTATTACTTTCCAATGTAAGAAATACAAACAAATTATGTATAGGTATCACCAAATCTGTGAAACACAATTTTTTTTCTGAAAGAAAAGATAAAATTTTTAAGTTTTTTTTATTAAATTACAAGAAAGTTATCAAAATTTTTTAAAAAAATCGGTCGGTAGATTATCAAATTTCTTTCGATTGAATTAAAAATCAACCTCAAAGGCCTTATAGTTTTTAAGTTATCAACAATTACTAAAAAAGGGTTTTCTTAAAACTAATTTTACACAAAAGTAAACTAAAATGTCACGCAAAAGAATAAATATGCAAAAATTACCCCTTTTTTTCAAAGACGTATCTTTTGAGGGAACTGGGGAAAATATTTTCAAAATTTACTATTAGACCTACTGTAAACTCTTCCATTTATAAACGAATGTCTACTATTTACTATAGTATTTGTCGACTGTACATTTTTAATACCAACTAAACGTAACTGTGTCATCAATAAAACATTATATTTAATAGGTATATACATTAAAATCCATTATATCACTTATTAGGATGACGTTATATAAGTATGATTGATAATAGCAATAAATGTAGGTAGGTATAATTTGTCACTATAAGTATACTTACCTAGATTCTTATAAAACAGGTATTTAGGTATTTACCTTCTGACTTGCCAATAAAAAGATGGTTAGAAACAACTTATAAACAATGGACAATTAAAAATAATATGATCAATACCTACCAAGTGTATAATTATAAATGAAATAGGTAAATATAATGGTTACAATTGTAGGTACCCGAGTTATAAAACATCACCTATTATAACTAAGTGACTACAAAACATTGTTTTTGCATTGACAGTAAAAAAAAATATAACTCTCAAACTGACAATAATAGATCAATTAAAAATTAGGTATATACCTAACAATGTATAGAAATATGTATTTTTTGCTATTCTGTAGATTGTATAAAATAAAAGTCTAATAAAATTGAAATGACAAAATAGCATCACTAGTATTATATTATTATATGTAGTTATGTATATAAAATGTATAATATAGTGTATGTATAATGAAATGGATATAGTCTAAAGTCTAAACTGACAGTTCTGAATAACACATTTTAGATTATAATGACTTGAATGATTATGCCAATTGTAATTCGTCTTCAAATAAAATTGTACTCGTTGTTGCTTAAAAATAAAGATCAATTCATAAACAAATGTATAAATGTGTCAATTTGCAGTAAGGTTTCTATTTTATGATGTTATAAATACTCTACCTATTGTATTGTTTTGAGAAAGATACATTTTGAAAACACACTCTTAATTTTTCGAATTCCATGTTAATAAATTTAATTGATTTGGATGATTTTGGCAATAGTTGGCGAACAAAATTGCTAAAGAAAAATAATAGATAATTAAGGAACCAAATTAATTTAAGACACATGATTGACGATTATTTAAAGTTTATTTTAATGAATTTGATTTATATGTTTAGGTATGTATTAATCAAAAAATATGGAAAACATATACAATTTATTTCAGGTAATCAATGCTTTATGCCCACAGAAACAATGATGGCGTGAGAAATATTTTTTTAATCCATTTTGAATTTATACTTAAGCAACTATAGTGACATCTCAACATGTAAAACTATAAAAAAACATGTCCTTTTCTTATTTAACAACTCAACTTCTAACCTATGATGTACCTATGTGAGAAAATTAGGTTTATTCAAAAAAAAAATATATATATACAACTTTGTATTTACCATGAATTTGGGTGTTTTCGGTTGAACGTTTTCGTAGCTATGTATACCTAACCGCTTCTTTCTCCCGAAAAACTTATACGCATAAGCGTTTATTTATAATTTATTAAAATGTGCCACATATAATAAACAAAATCGTTTGAAAACATTATGTTTCTCTAATATTCAAACAAATACCTACTTTTTAAAGACATCTACATACCTATTTATATAGACCGATGAAATAAGACTTGTGACAATGCTCTTAAAACAATTTGTAAATTGATGCATACCTGATAATGATGGTTTCAATGAACAAAATTTCAAAAGGTACTTTATTTTTCTTCTTCATAAACTGGAGGACTTACTCTAGGACCAATTTCTGCAGTTTGCGGCCTCCTGAAATGCAGGCTACCATATGTCCTTCCATATTTCGCAAATACCAACACCACTACAATGAATCAATCGGCAGTTTTATAAAAATATACCTATGGACCAATGCTTTAATCTTTCAAACTGTTGAAGAGATTTTTTTCCTCTTATAATAAGAGGGGTCGGGTGATGTTGGCGATCGGGCTTACCTTCCCTATAATAATTATCCTTAGTAAATTCGTTATTTCGTGGCACAATTAACTCTTGACAGTTGTGATTAATGGTCCCGGTCCCCTGTCCAAGATGGCGTTGCGTGGTGTACCTAATACCTATATCCTAACATGTCATTACACGTTTTACTTAATTATTATTAACAAAACACCACGTCTAACAACATACAATCTACAACAACAGAATCAGGGCAATTTTCAACCATAAATCACCCCGTGTCTTAGTCCCAAGTCACAGAACACGAGGTATCAAATCATTTTCTAATTGTCAAATTATCAACAGATTACTTCGTGGAATGGATTCTATCAAAGATTAAATTTAAAAGTGTTACGATATATTTAATCAATTAAAAGTTAATAATGTGAGACACCGGCATAGAATAGTGTTTCCACTCTTTTCTATTATTGTTTTTGAGTGTCCCGTAAACGTCTGGCAATCGAAAATACAACAGGAAACAATAACATCTCACACAGTTCATCAATGTGATTCACCACCTTTTCTGAATTTAGCATAATTTTAGGTCGAGAGTTAGGAGTCGAGACTGGTGTGTTATGTATACGTGTTATGCTCCCTTTTATAAGGTAATGCACATCATATTGTTGGTATGAATGAATGTAAAGTTAATTATATCTCAATATAAAACATATTTATTTAATTTGACAAGGAAAAAAACGTAGATACCTACATACCTAAAATTTAAATGAAGCATGTAAAAATACATAGGTATACACAATAATATTGCTTCACATATACTTACTTACATAAAATTCTTTGTAACAATCAAAATAAATTTTCTAAAAACTTCTCAACGAAATAGAATATGGAATAGGAAATAGAATAAGAAAAGATAGATTGAAAAAATGAAGCAATTAAATAAAGGGGGGAAGAAGAAGGGGTATAAAATAAGAGAAAAGGCTATCACTGATGTATATCGCTTTACAGTTATTATAATAATAATAATAAGTGAATATGTAAATAAACAAAAAGACCAAAGACAGCAGACTAAAAAGAGATATTAATGGAAGTGAAAGAAATCTAAATTGTATTGGTTAACTAATATAAGAAAAAGAAAATTGATGTTTTTATAATTTATCCGAAAATGATGCCTAAGTGATCCCAGCACTAAAAAGCATAAAAAAATCACAATAAATATATAATTTCAGATGCTTTTAGATGTCTGCTGCGCACAAAGCAAGAGCACTTTCTCTGAAGGACTGAAAACAGCTTGTTTCGTAGAACAACATAAGACCGAAATATAAGCGACCTTGGAATGATCCTGAATCATTGAACGGCGCTTTATAAATTATTTATATTATTATTATTTGAATAATATATTTCTTACTTGAAATAAATGATTGTCTCCAATTTCTTTTAAATTTATAAAAATATATTATTTTTTCTAAGTAATTTGGAAAAAACTTGAAAATGCGAAAGAGTACATCTACTATGGTTATAAAATATAACTGGAAAAAGAAAACCAAATTGTATAAATCCCATGAAGTATCTGTTTAGGTTGGGTAGCTTTTGGAAAGCTCGACCACGTTCTCAAATATACCCATGCGTTTCAAGTATAAAGTATAAGAAGCCTGCGTCCACCCTGTAATTACATGTGGTTTGGAAACTATGACTCTGACTGTCACCATACATTAACTGAAAGGTCTACGAAAAGACAAATGCTGGTAATAAGTCTTAGGGACAAAATACGGAATGATGACATTAGACGCCGTACCAAGCTTCATGACATTTATAAACCATACTGCCAGTCTCGCGTAGCAGAGGGCAGGTCACGTGACAAGACGGGAAGTTGACAGATGGGCACCACAAATTATTAAATGGATACCATGGAAAGACAAAAGAGTAGCAGCTCGACCCTAAAAAAGATGGGCTGATGATATAGTTACAGGCGCGGGAAAAAGTGGTTCAGCGACCCAAGGAAAGAAAAGGATGCAGTTGAAGAAGGCCTACATCCAGCAGGAGAGATGGCTGAGGAGAAGTATAAGATATTTAGTAATTATTTTCTGGTTAAATAATAATTGGACCGTTTAGTATTTTTTTGGTTTTTGTGAAAAATAACATCAAAAAAAAAATCTATGAATTTTTTATTCATGAAATAAACGAGTAAAATCCATAAATATTGTGTTAATATAACTCTTTTTTTTTCAATTTGCTTCACGGGAAACTAACAGGTTCAATGGCAAATATTAATAAATTTAATATGTGCCCAATAACAAGTTGTCATATTCTGGAAATCTATGATTTTTATCTTCTCACAGATCTAGACTGAAAACACTATTAAAAACTGTGTATCCACCGGGGATCGAATCCGGGACCTTTGGCTCAGGTGTCAGGTATCTAACCAACTGAGCCACGAAGGCCGACACAAATAAATACCGAAACATGGTTTAATATTTAAATAAAAACTATTTAAAAACACTGCATTGTATCCATTGTAAAATATATTTTATTGCCTAATTGGGGTTCTGAAATTATCTTTTTTTTTTTACTTTTAGTAAGAAAAATTGCGTATAATTAATTTGATCTGTTTCCATTTTTCAAAGACCAACACGTGTCCTTATAAACTACACGAAAAAAAAATAATAGGAATAAAATGTATTAATTTCGTTTAAATTCTATAATATTATAACCTACCGTTCAAATTAATACGTTCTGCCCACTTGGTCGGTTTCTACCCCAGCGGTGTGGATCGGGGCCTCAGAAACACACAGCATAATCGCTCGGGGCCCCGGGCAGAGAAGCATTAAAAACCTTTAAACAAGAATTTAACTGGGAGTTTCAGTTAGGCATTTATCTTACAAACGGTTGTTATCACACAATTTTTGGACCATTACAGTTTTTCGGCTATTATATCCAATGAAACTGCATTCCACTAAACGCGCCACTTTATCTAAATCTAATGTTCCTTTATAATCGTCAGTGTGTATGTATGTGTAAGTATGTTTTTACGGAATTCTTTTAATGACAGATTAATTTTTGACCTCGGGTTAAAATAAAATTTCGTAGTAAATCCAAGAAATTCTATTATACTTATCTTCTTCTTCTTCTTTCTCAGCCATCTCTCCACTGCTGGTTGTTGGCCTCTTCTAAAAGCTTCCACTCCTCTTTTTTTTGGGCTTTTTGAACCCATCTGCTTCCAGCGACAGGGACAATATCATCGGCCCACCTTTTATTATTATTGTTCCGGCCTATTCCCCTTTTCATATCCCATGGTCTCCAATTTAGAATTCTGGGTGCCCATCTGTCCGTACCCTGTCTGGCAACATGACCTGCCCATTGCCATTTAAGTTTTGCAACTCGATCCATGACATCAACATGTTCAAATTGAAAATATCTCTATTCTTACTAGGTATTTTCTAAAAATCAAACATAACTGATTTTGGTTCTACATATATATATTTTTCCTATATCACGACGACCGTTTCGGCTTACTAGGTCATTATCAACTGATCTCGGGTTACAATGAACGTTCGGCCCTTATCAACACGGTGAAAACCATTATCTTTGCTTATTGTTTTTTTTTTCTCTCTCTAAGGCTTTTTACCCAAAAAGGATGTTGCAGCCATTACTAATCAGAAACATTAGATTACACGTGTTTTAGTCACAAAAAAAATAAATTTAAATAATAGTCATATTCTTTACAATATATTTAAATATTAAACCATGTACCTGAGAAGAGTTCAGCCCAAGAAAGTAAACTGTTGAAATGGGGTATTGGAAATTCTCAAACCAAAAATAAATGTCTAACGTGCTTTTTGTAATGCAATGTCTAATGCAATTTTTATTATGTAGATACACAGAAATTTAAGTAAGAACGAAAATGCATAGCATAACGATATGGACGACTTGAATAAAAAAATATAAACGACTATTTTTTTCATTTCGCAATTTGCAACACGTTTTTACAAATGCATTTTTTCAACGGATATCATACAGATAGAGAAATATTCTTTTAGTTTTACTTTTACAGCGTACCTCATTTATAATCAAATTTGTGTCTGCTGAACAGCCCAAACAATAAGTTCAATCGACTATGAAGTTCATATCTTTCATGAGCATAGAGCTTATCTGATACATCGACATCCGTGCATAATTTTTTGTCCTATTACCACTCATACTCGTAAAATCAACAAAAAATACGTAGCACGAAAAGTAACTAAAGGAATAACATATGTACCATAATATTTGCAATCTCGGCACCAAAGTAGAAAAGAAAATAATTTTAACTACGAAATCTTTCAACTGTCGATTTGTTCAGGAGAACTTTGTTCTCTTAACATATCGACAATGTATCAAGCCAGAATACGCGAGAATTGTATGGAGAGGTCTACTTTTTTCACGGCTTTTCCATCTTTGAAGTCAAAAAACACCAACTTAGAGGCTTCGCAGCATATATGTTCCATACACGGATTTACTCAGAATTCGGAGTAGAACATTTCGTGTGTCTGTGTGTCTGTGTGTGTGTGTGTGTGTCTGTGTGTGTGTGTCCGTCCCCCCCTTATAACTTTTGATTCACAGAGCCTAAAATTTCAGAATATATAAACAGTTATAGGCCTACAAAACTTTTATACTCAGAATTTTGAATTTTTGTTTCAGTCAGGGGTTATCAACTTTTGAATTTTTACTTTATTTTTCCATATATCTCAGAAACCATAAAAGCTAGAACGCTGAAAATTGGTATAAACATATAAAAATACAAAATCTCAAATTAATTTTTTTCAAGAAAATTCCAGGGTTTCTCAAACATTTTTTTTTTAAGAAAAATATTTTTTTTATGATAAATTTATGAGTTTAACTGCCTATATTTCCAAAACTTATACAATTATCGAAAAAAGCCGAAACACCCCAACTAGATAATTTAATTTTCTATAAAAAATATTAACATTGTAGTAGAAGATCTCAATTTTTTTTAACAATTTTTTTAAAAATTGAATTTAGTGACGACATCGCTTCATACATTTTGTATGGCAGTCGCCTATACACAATATGTAAGAAGACTTAATAGTTTGTTACTTCATCTCCAAACATACATACCATCATGCTATTTTCATATTTTGGGTAGGAAAAAAGGAACTTCCTCCATACTATCCTATCTTGACATACATACCTACATAATATATGTTGTATAGAAAACAAAATATCTGAAAATATTCAATAATTTGTATTTATGGGTTTATAGTTTGGTACATATTCTTCAACTATACATACTATCGCTATCGACAGTTGGATCTCATGTGTTACATGCAACTAGTTATATAATATTATGTTGGTCATCTGGAAAAGGTAAGCTTAATGAGAGCCACCTGATAATTGGAAAATTTATTAAAAAATAATTGTTTGTTGTGTATTTCTCTGTGATGTCATCTGTTCATACTTTTTTTATTTTTGTTTATGTACGAAATGCATGTACCATCATCTTTTCATTTACAATCCTGGTTGTTATTATTTTTCTGGATATAAACAAATAACTAGTACTTTGTCAGTAAACACCTTTAAGAAACAAAAAGGAAATGTGATGTACCTATTACATGCAACCTCCCGTCATAGAGATATGTCGTGATGGTATTTATGTGGTCATTGCAATACCGGACAATGTTACTAGTGTATGCACAATGTACACTATAGGTACCGGGAACTATTAAATGAAGTGGAGTAATCGTAATTAGTAGGTACGTAAATATTTAAAATAATTATTAATAATTCATCGCAGAGGTTTCCTAATAATGCTTCACTTGATGACGATGCCAATTTTTCGAAACATGGTGTGTTGACCGTAGAGACATTAAAATATACGGTGACCAAAAAACGTAAAATAATAATTAATAATTCTTCGTAGAGGTTTCCTAACAATGATTCACTTGACGATGCCAATTTTTCAAAACATAGTGTGTTGACCATAGAGACATTCAAATATACGGTGACCAAAAAACATAAAATAATAATTAATAATTCTTCGTAGAGGTTTCCTAACAATGATTCACTTGACGATGCCAATTTTTCGAACCATAGTGTGTTGACCATAGAGACATTCAAATATACGGTGACCAAAAAACAAAAAATAATAATTAATAATTCTTCGTAGAGGTTTCCTAACAATGATTCACTTGACGATGCCAATTTTTCGAACCATAGTGTGGTCTGTTGACCATAGAGACATTCAAATATACGGTGACCAAAAAACATAAAGACTTTTTTTTTTCTTGATCAAATTAAAAACATCTATCAAAGATTCAAGACATAAATTATTTTGTTATGAATTATTCTTTCACGCCTTCATTAGCTTATTTTGTTTCCCATGTGTGCTTTGTTTGAGTCAATCTATATTTTGTAAATATATTATTTTCAAGTAGGTACAATCAGCTAGACTCTTCTTCCTCAACCATCATCCAATGGCCCTTTTCAGAACTTTGCATAAACAAAGTTAAGAAGAGTCCAGAGAAATCTTAAACCTTGCAAACAACACACTGTAGCAGTACCTTGTCGGCTGCAATATGTATAGCCTGATATCATGATTTCTCGAATACTTCCGAAGATTTACGAGGATCAACGATCCATAACTCACCGTCGTTGACACAAACCTACAAATCTTTATTCATGTGTTGATCATTCAATAGACTAGAGTCGCGTTTAATTTTTATCTATTAGTTCTGACCCAAGACATCACAAATTAATTAAGTTATTATTTTTATTGTGATTTCATTTAAACCAGTATTGATCATATAAGTAGTTCTTTGATTGAAACCCTTCATCAGTATAAAATATGTTTTATAAATTATTCAATGAACTGACATATGCAATATCATACTTGAAGGTATATGTTTTATATTAAATATAATCCTTTTGAACACGCAACCTTCTGTAATATAATCTTTCTTCATTAATTTAATAAAGAAAATATATACCCCCAAAACACTATAATGACAAATAGAGATTTCTTTAAGGAATCTATAGAACTGAACTAATGACTGATGCTTGGGCCATTAAGTCGATTAAGATAAATCAATAAAATAGATTGAAATCAATGATTGTTTGTTGAAAGTAAAGTATCGTATCATATCGTCTGGTCTCTCAGTATTGTCTGGTCACCGCAGTCAGTTACACAACAATCAAGAAGTATCACCGACATTTTAATAAACGTCATAATAATAATATGTCGTGTGTTACAATAGCAAACCATACTGTCAGTAGGTAGGTGAGTATTTTTTGCAATAAAAACAAGATTTCTAATAATTACCCGCAGTCGGGTAAATAGGTGTCCTCTTTGCATTATTTTATTGGCAATAATAATCATACCTAACAAAGGAAAACCAACCAATCACGATATGCGACTTTGAGACACGCTTACGCTTCGTGTATCACCTAATCCGCATCGGCCGAAGTATGCTCGGATGATGTCGGCCAAACTCGTCCGATCACCAAACGTATGTAAAAGACAGAGAGTACTTGCACTGCTACAGCCGAAATCGTCGATGACGTCCGACAATTACCGATATGCTGACAAATCAGAATAAAATTATTAATAAGACACCATTCTAGGTTAAATTAGTGATATGTAGTTATATATTTTATATAGGGCAACATTCTTAAAGTTAAAATGACAGTAAGGTGATGACATTGCAAAACGACTATAGGCAGAAGTTTCATTGCTGATATTATAAAGAAATGTATTAAATTTAGAGTGCAGTTTCATAAAGATTACAAATACAATGAACCTGGAAAATCTGGTGATGCGGTTTATAACAAATTAATTTTCTTCTTGAGCTTCTTACGACTCACTATTTTTACCAAACCATAGTAAATAGCATAATAATAACCATCGTGGAGGGAATGGTAGAAAGCAGAAACTATAGAGGCCGACCAAGAAAGAGCTACATGGACCATATGATCGACGACATGTGATGTAATAGCTACCTGGAGATGAAGAGCCTGACAGAGGACAGGGCGGAGTGGAGTAGATTAGAGGCAGCCATAGCTGTTACAAACCAATCCTAGGATTGAAACTGATAAGAAGAATAAATAGCCAAGACCAGCATCGATCGGGAACGGCGGTAGTGTATGCAGATGAACGTCTGAGACAGTCGTCCGAACCGAATTGGATGATGAATCGGTTTCAGTGGACGAGTACCGTTAAGCGTTTTCAAATAGGCAAAACATTACATCGTCGTCGTGCGTGACATGTCGATAGTAGATAACACTATTAAAAAATGTATAATCAATTGTGGATACCTAATACTTTATACTATGCAACTGACATTCAACATCAAAGCAAATCTGTCCAATCCAGTAACTTTTTGAACTAAAATAGGAACGTTCTAAAATTTCAAATTAAGTTCATTTGAGCTTAATTTCATAGATAATAATAATTTGAACTCAAATTGTCTATACAGCAGGCTAAGTCTGTAAGTAGATCTCGACCGATAAATGTCGAGATTAACTGTCAAAATATCGACTAGTCGATATTTTGACAGTTTTGGTAGTCACTAAGCAGATAACGCGACGAATCGTTCTCGCCCACTTATTTGAAGGCGAGATTGGGTCGACATCGAGTCAAGAGACAAGATCTAACGTTGAATTAAATGTCATTTTTTACGCGAACAATGCCGAATTTCATATTTATTTTGAGAATATAAACGGGTTAAACGACGCCGTTTAAGAGATTCTTCAAACCCTTAAAACATTCCGCGAAATTCATTTATACTAATTACCGCGTAACAAAAGTTTTATATGGTTATATATTTATTGGAAATATGCGTCCGTACTTAGATTATAACATTATAATTCTATGCCTCCGTAAATGTTTTCCGTGGGTATAGATTTGAAATAATTTTTGATTTTGAGAAAGTATTCTTGTAAGCTATTTTATCACATATGTATTTTAACACTTAACAAAAGAAAATTCGGCGTAGTTTTTAGTAAAAAAATAACACGCTGCTGTCATCACACTTGATAAATTGATCGAAATATAATTAAAAATAATTTTTAAAATTACTCTCAAAACATTCAATAAACACAAAAGAAGTTAATTTAATCGTATTATAACTTGCTTTTGTGCTTAAAATATGACCATATTATATTTATTTAACAAATTTATGCTAACAAATTTGACATTTATTCAAATCATTGGGAAAATATTGTGTATTGCCATAAATGATAATTCAAAAATGTACCGCAAGCCAGCCTAACGGCGACAAATACTAATAAGTGCATTTACGAACTCGACAGCGCTTAATGACTACGAATTGTCGTCACGGGCGTAAACATGGCGAGAAGAGCGGCGATACGTTGTCGGATCTCGACTTTTTTACTGACTTGGCCTGCAGTGCAGAAAACTCATGCGTAAGTACGGCGAATTGTTCGGCCATGTATATTTATGTCATGTTGCCGTGATGTCACCTAACCTAACATTTCAATAGATCTGCACTGATATTCTTTGGTAACAAATACATTCTTATAAAATATACAAAAAAACATATCAAACAAACACAAACAGATCTATTACATTTTGCTCACATATGATCTATTAAATAAATATTTATCGATCAATATGTCAGGTGTAATTTACATATCAGTAACATCAACATATGGAGCGCAATCGATCGGCATGAGACCACCCCAAAAATAATAAAAAATAAATAAAACAACAAAAAAATATATTTGGTATAAATAATATTTTTTAATTTGAATTTTACTTTATGATTGATTCAATTCGAGTAAAATCACTATAATTACATTCAAATTATATTTATTTTCAGTAATGAAAATTTGCATACCAATAGTATATTAATTTAGGTGATAAATATGTACAAAAAAGACCTTGGGTAAATAATATGTATGCATGAGTACAGTAGGTATATGATGTCTAATCTTGTCGTTACATCTTGCCGTGATTGTTAAAAATAATAAAATTGCAAATTAGCAAATGAATTTGTCTTCCTCATTTAAATTGGATCTATCAGTATTTTGTGTTTGGTAACTGCGTATCAAGAATCAGAGTTGGGCAGATGTGTCAGGCGCAGAAAATTTTAGATTCAACACTGTGTATGAATAATGGAGCTTTAAAGTATTTATATCGTGTTGTTAACTAACTTAGCCAGTGGTTAGGCATTCCTGAGGCAGCATGGTTCAATGATTGAACCATGACAGAGGAGCCAAAAAGGATGTGCACCGTACTCCGGTAGGAGTGCCACGCGACGAAGAATTAGAAATATAAGTAAAATTGGTACTATCAAACATAATGATAACAATGAAAATAGCTACGAATTAAAAAGTAGGTACGCATAATAAGTAGGTACTATTTTGGGTCTCATATAATATGGGTTATGTTAGTCAATTTGACTTCAATTTGTTTTGCGCGAATTTGAACTGCAATGTACTAGGGATGTCCCTGGGGTATAATAAATGTGGATACCATTTGATTTGAATAAAATAACGACAATTTCGTCATAATTTTGAGATACATATTTTTTACCTTCAAAAACACACCTTTTTGATATTTTCTTGGAAAAAAGCGTGAAATTGTTTAAAAGTCTTGTTCCATGGTCCAGCGAATTTAGTAATTGTCGTAGAGAGGAGATAATTTTCTAATAAATAATCAAATCTGTCAGAATAAACGAATAATGTGTAATTACATACAGTTAATCTAATTTTCACGTTATAATATGAAACATATTCTTTATTGCCCAATTCATCAAATAAATTTTACCATACCAACAATTCACTGAAAGAAATTAATTTATTACATTAATTTCTTGCAGCTAGAGAATTCAATGGTCTATCCATTTGCAAGTTAGGAATTCCAGAGATATAAATTTATGCAAAATGTTTTTTCTTCGGACGATATAAATAGATATTATGAATTATCTCGTACATATCTACCTATCCCGAACAGAAAAAAATGGGGTTGAAATAAACCTTGGCAAATTCATAGATCTAATGTGGATACTATTTACTACTACTACTCTCCTGAAAAATATTCTTTTTTAACTCGGTACCTCCTTGTTGGTCGAAAAGCTTAATAAGTAGGTATACATAAATAAACCACACACATTGAATGAAGTATTTATAAGTCATTCTCTCATTTAGTTGGTGTATATTGACAAAATATATTGGATTATCAATTTTGTCATCTGCATCATTCAATTTTCAATGAGCAATCGAAAGTTTTTCTTTGTCATCGTGTTTGTTTTCATCTTTTACATTTGACGTGTTTGTCTGGGAGATAGTTACAACTGTTCTACCTCTTCGCAAGTCTTCACTGAAAAAAATAATATGATAACCGATTTGGCTACCTGTGTTTTAGCCAAACCTTTGTTATCATTAATAAAGGTTTATCTAATTATGACTGTACTGTTTGGCTATGTGAACAAAACCAAATGTTTTGTAGTCACTATAGTTCGGTTAATTTTAAGATACATAAATAAACCGATTTTTTGTTGCCATTATTGTTACATCGCATAAAAACAAAAAAATATACAATTTTGAACAACAATGGACGGCAAAAAGGTTATTGCTCAGCTGCGCACTACCAGGTATCCCTGGAGTGCTGCTGGTTTTCAGCAAAGCCTTGGGACAACACAAAACATTGAGGACAGACCACATGTCATAACCTATTATTGCTCAGCTGCGCACTACCAGGTATCCCTGGAGTGCTGCTGGTTTTCAGCAAAGCCTTGGAACAACACAAGACATTGAGAACAGACCACATGTCATAACCAATAAAAATTTTAAAAAATAAAATATTTTTCTTCTTTTTTTAATCCTGGCACCCTTGTTGGTTCAATAACCATATCTTGCAGTGCCTCTTAAAACTCTGCAAAGAGGTCATTGCACGTATGTTCCGCGGCAACTCGTTCCAGTACTTTGAGGAAGCATATCTTAAGATGAAATTTTGTTACTACTAACAAAAAAAAATCAGTGTTCCGAGCATTATATTGATAAGTATTTCTGTCTTTACAATTGACAAGAAATTGAATATTGGAAATTATTTCTATGAAATTGTCAAATAATTCGATAGCCACCAATATAATTTAGTTAAGGCCGAATTTCAAACCATCAAATATGATTTACATGTAGGATCAAATTTTATTTACGTTGTATAAATTCGATCTTTTAATAATGTAACGACCCATGAGAAATTGGAATATGCATGAGTGTTGCGTGTGACAGACACAAATGTCAGAATCAACCGTCGCGTCACACACTGCAAACCATCTGACCGTTGTCTTTTCTCAAGAAATTCCTCGCGGACACCGCAGCACTAATAATAACAGGTAAAATATGGTAATCATCTGTGGCCCAAGGAAGAGAAGAGACCGAATCTAATTTATTCCCGTGGCCAGCGGTCCATGGCAATAGTTGGTTAGTCAACCTAATTAGCCATCCGCTTAGATTGCTGTACTGGGTATACCTACATACACCAGCCACCAGCTGATTTGCAAGTCAAATGACAAGTTAGTATCTGGAGGGTGGTCGTTCCCCGTCACCTTGCCCCGTGTGACTTCTTGCGACAAATAATAACGTCTGCAAGAAAACAAATATAATTGCCGTAGGCATATATTCGTCATTACAAAATGCTAACACGAAATATGTACAATATATTGTGTGAGATCAAACCGCCGCGGCCGCGTGACTCCACGCAATAACATCAATCTGTGACTTTTAGATCTGTTTTTTTTCTGAACTTACTTCTTAGACTGGGGCATTGTTTCAAAGACATGTCTTTATAATAACCCATCGTTCTTAGCTAGATAGCATGGGCAATTTACGACTGACGACAAATTGTAATATTTACGTATGTGACAGAATCATATGATTTTCGTCATAATTTGTAACCAAAAAAATACCACATATTGCTATTGGATCTGAAATATTGCACACGATAACTTTGAGTGATAAATCCAACATTTAAAAATGCGAAATGTTAAATAGACAGTGCTTATATAAAATTATTATTTCCTTAAAAACATTATTGCAGTAGTGCTATCAAGTAAATGCTCGTTAAATCATATATGAGAAATATGATTAATATGCTTTCTACAGTTTCTATATGGTTCATCTTATTATGATACTTAACTGGTTTCTACTCGTACTAGAGTCGGAGAAACAAGGGTAACTCCTAAAGAGGGTTGCCCAACAGTCCAAATGGATAGGCCATATCATCAGACATCTGGGTCTGCTCGTTTCAATCGCAGAAGGAATGACGGAAGGCACGGAACTATAGAGGTTGCCATAGAAACAGTTATTGGTCCACTACACCATTCAAAATGTTCCTTCATACACGCATCTTGGCTTTAAACTGCCGATTATAGTCTCTTAAAATTAGAATTACATCCTCTTGAACGAATCGACAGTTAGATAATGAAAAAACTTTGCCCTATATCACTTAAGCACACAGACAGCTATCCTGAAACTAGGGCCTAATGTTTTAGTGTATTTTTCGTGGTATAGAACAAGAGTAGTGTATAATCAATCAATTTTCTTCTTGTAAGTATTTTTTTATTGATCTTTAAAAATAATGTTAATTTCTTACGAATTAATAAGTATACGTTTATCTAAGAGAATCTTGTACTAAAATCTTAATTCCGGAAATGCTTGTTTGGAATTATCGAGGGGTCGGGTTGCAGTTCCGCCAGTTCTCAGTGGGCCCCTTGTTCTTCACGATGAATATTCAAGTCAGTGTATTAATTCACGGAGACAATTTCCGCTCTGAGCCAAATGGCCGAATTAGAATATTTATTATTAGTTAAGACACAGGAAAGAGTAGAATAGAATAGAATATAGTCGATGACCATCGAAAATAATGATGGCGTGCAAGGTGAGGCGACGAGACGCATCGGTGACTGATGAATAATTTATATTGTTCAGTAATTAAATTAATAACAGTTCCATCTTGAAGGAGAATTATTACCGAGAATTATTCATTATACTAACTTACTTGGACTTGTTTCATTTTTTCTTTCTTCGTTTTAAAATGCAATAGAAAAAAGTTCACAAGACTCAAAGATTGATAATTATGATTTTAATATATGACATAGCGACCAACGGTGCAAATCGGTGCAAATAGACACGAAGCCAAGAATTTCATACATGGCAATACCGTGTACGTATTTTTTACCTACCAACTTACTTATAGGTAAGTACCTACTTAAAAAAACTCTTATTTTAAGAAGGTACCTACTCAGTTCAAAAAGTTGGCTCTGATTTCCTCAATGCTGTGATAATTTTTATAAAAATAATAAGCAGATACCGTTGAATATCCAAAAGGAATAATACACGGCGTTAAAGATACTTAGGTAATAAGAAATACTAATGTCCTTAAGTACAAAACTAAGAAATACGAAGATCTTAATATACGAAACTCCTAAAATACGGAGCGGAATGTTGGGCACTGACTTAAAAGGACGAAAATATGTTATTGGTGTTTTGAATGAAGAAAATAAGGAAAATCTTTGGTCCAACTAAAGATGGAGGGACCTGGAGAATACGGTATTGTAGTCAAACAAATGTACCTACCCCAATTTATTGAAATTCAGCGCCTACGTAGGCTTAGACATGTCATATTTGCCGGGTGGATGATGACCGTATTCCAAAAATGGTTTAAAACACCTGTCCCGAAGGGGGAAGAAGTAGAGACAGAAGAGTGCTGTGCGACATCAGGGAAATGGACCTGATTAATTGGCGACCTGAAGACTGGCGATCGATAGGGAGGGATGGGGACGATCTCTGGAGGAGACCAGGGTCCGCAGCGGACTGTAGTGCCAGTTATGATGATGATGGATATTTAATATTAAAATAATACAAATAATATAGGTTGGAGCACTGGATATATTGGTATAGATGCTAGATAAAGTATTTTAAGTTATACAAAATTATGTAATTCCAGAAGAAAAGCAAAAATATTTAATTCATTTATTCCAAATAGATCTAGGTGGTGATGATTTAAGTCATCATTATTTATCATAAATTCCCCTTTATTGATTTCCTTAATTACCAACTCCCACCAATTCCACTACATTGCCATAAAACAACATTTAAAAACCTACATAGGTATTCGGGATAGGTTCTTTGATTTTAATTCTGTCTTCCGACGAATTGACAACACTCAGTCGTGCATAGACAGTCAAAAAATAAACAATATCTATTCATGATACAAAAAAAACCTTCATGTTCATAAAATTTGTTGACTTCCATAGAAAGATTGGTTTTCCGAAGAACGCTGCAGGGGTTCCGCGAATCATTTATCTTTATCCTAGTAACAAACATGTCTCTTTATCATTATGCTTGGATTAATTCTGACGTGAGATTTTATCGCAGATATGGTGACATCTGACGGTGATGTTTTCATAGGATCTATATATTATTGTTATTCTACACCGACCGTTAGCTTTTTTAGGAGCATTGTTTAAAAATTAATCAAACAGATGTCATTGTGATATTTTACGATTTTGATTTGTTTAAACATCTTTGTGGTTTACCAGGAACGTTTTTTACAGCATTCGCCGACTTCCATGAAATAATTATAAGCTTTAATTTTACTGTTTATTTTAAATGACACTGATATGTATGTATCGGTGTATCAAAAACCATCTTTAAACTATGAAAAACGAATCAAAGATTAATGATTTTTTATACATACAGAGGTACATCCAAAGATTTTTTAAACATAAATCTGGTTATAAGAAATAATTTCCTTATGGTTAGTGCGGTTGATTGTCAGAAATTGCTTTCGGGCAATAATTCCGCCATATTACGTGAAAAAGATTTTTTTACCGTGGGAATCGGATTACCAGAATTAGGAAGCTTTTATCGGCTTACATATAACAGTTACTATGTAGTTGGTAAAGGCAAAATCCTCTTTAAGAAGTACATAAGTACCTACTTGCTTATTTTTTGAGGTAGCGTGGATCCAAGATTTAGGTGGCTGTGCTTTAATAAATTGAATTACTATCGAAAAATACAAATTATTGAATACAAAAATAAAAAAGTTAAATTTTCCTTTTCAAAAAAGTTTTTTATAACAATATAGCTTAAAGAGCGCATTTAGTTACATATTATGCAATAGGTGTTGGATAAATCATTGACCATGGCATTACGTGTTTATAATGTAATCGAAATTGTCCATTCCTTGTCTTCCGTCTCGTCTCATAAAATTCATTATTTCAAAGCGACATAGAAACGAAAAAACATCCTTGAGATTAAGTTAATAATAAATTCTCAGTCTTCTTAATTACACACAACTCGATGTTATTTCTCGTTGCCATTTTCGGTAATTAACACTGATTAATACGTGGCCGGTCATATTGCCGTGAAAAAAAATGTACACTGGTATGTACATACCTACACGCCTAGTCTTCTAATTAATAAAGCAAAGTGTCTGTCAATGTGTGCATATGTATGTCTGTTATTGTATTTGCAGTAGCGATAAAACTATTATGATCCTAGTGTTTCTGGGAGGTTGATCTTGTACAACCGTATCACGGAATATTTAAATATCAAAAATTCAAGTGACTTTGGTAACGGTTTATTTTTCAAAAAACGATTTTTTTCGTACATGTAATTAGTGCACTGGCGGGCTTATTGCTTAATGGCAATTTCTTCATACCAACCAGAGTTATTGTTAAATATACAAAACAGTGTGTACTATGGCAATAAGTTAATCACATTACAAAAATAAGCAAAGATAGCAGAAGAAAAGTAAAACGAAATAAAAACAAAGAAGATAGCATACAAGAACAATTCATAGCAATGATAGGAAAACCAAAGGATACGGAAAAGAAGAGGAGAGGAAGATGTATTCAGGTATTATCAGATAGATATTAAATAGCCTTTTCTTGAAGATGTTTAGTGAGATAGACGACGTAATATAGCAATTATAGCAATTATTTCCAATATTCAAAAGTTATGAAATTGTTCACTATTTTGTTTTGATATTTAGTTGCGAACAAAACTAAAATTATAAAGATTCTGTTACATAACCTATATAAGATTTTCTGTTGTGTGAGATAAACTAAAAAAAAGTATCATGATATCCATCGTTGACCAACAGATTACAAATATGTGTAAAAAATAAAGCGAGCACTGAAAGATATTTGCTAATAGTAGGTCTTCTTCTTCTTTATCAGCCTTCTTCCCTCCACTGCTGGAGATAAGGCCTCTTCCATTTCCTTCCACCTTTGTCCGTTTGATGCCATCTGCATCCATTTTCTCCCTGCCGTCCTGTTCATATCATCGGGCCATCTTTTTCGGGATCTGCCGATGCCTGTTCTATTTTCCCATGGTCTCCATTTAAGGATTTTCGGGGCCCAGCGCACCAACTTGTCTTGCGACATGACCTGCCCGCTGCCATTTGAACTTTGCTATGCGATCCATGACGTCCACTACTCTGGTTGAACGCCTTATTTCTTCACTTCGGATTCTGTCTCTTAGACTTACTTCGAACATGGACCTTTCCCTGGATCGCTGCGTGCATTTCAAATTTTCAGCGCTTCTTTTGATGACAGTCATTGTCTCTAGTCCATACATATGTCATCACCAGCAGAATGCACATTTAATTTTTTTTCTTTTTAGGCATATTTGAACTTCATTATTATTCTCAAAGACATGTTTTATTTTATTGTAAGCTGCCCAACTCATCCCAATTCATCTGCGTATTTCTGCTATCTGGTTCTCTTTTCTCAGCTTAATATTATGCCTCAAGTATATATACTTAACTACTTTGTTAATGATGTAGTCTTCAATTTATAAGGATTGGTACCCCGGGCTCATGATATTTTTATTCTTTATATTCGTTCGTAGACCAACTTTCTTTGACCCTTCGTGGATTTATTCGATCATCTGACATGTTCTATGCTAATAGTTGGCACATAACTAAATTACGACTGCTGAAAAGTTTCGTTACATACATATAACCATCTTTATTGTGCATACAGATAAACATACAGTCTAATATAGGTATTAAATAAGCCAAAATCTGGCTTACGTAATTACATAGTAAAAATATCGACAACCAGACATTTTATTAACCTTTTACCACACCATATTCATAATGACAACAATAAGTAGATTACTGCTGCCCAACTAGGAAATCCTGTTCTAGGGTTAGCAGATTACAATTTTTATTGACAATCGTATGCAATTATGAACCAGGTGATTGTTCCCGTTCCATTTAAAAATATAATAATTTGGTTTTTATTTTTCAGTGCGGGGACATACGAAAGAGAATACGTACACGGGCAAAGCCGTGCGGGTTCGCTAGTGATAAATAATGATTATGACAATGTTAATCTCGCTGAATACGAAACATTTTTTACTTCCAGACAATACCTTAATGTAAACAATGAGTGTTATTGGAGGTGCTACGCTATAGTTGTGACCTACACAGCTGATATGAGTGATCGTTGAAATGTATTTTCCACGATTGTTTCGCATTGTTGTTAATCAATCAAGATACATTTTAACATGATACGATAATATTATAAATTCGTGTGTCCTTTCGCAGCCTTCGAGACGCCAAAAATGCTGACGATGCGAAGGTAGAAGCAATAATTGAAAACATGAATGTTAATGTTCCGTATGAAAATGGTAAGAGTGACGTATATTTGCAGAACTGTGTCCGGACTGTCTGAATAACTTGTATAGTTTCTCGACGGACAAAATTATTGGTGGAACTCTATGATGACATTTATTAAAAGATATAAAAAAATTCATTAACTATTTATTTATTTACGACACTTAAATAGCCCATTCACGATCGTGCCATTCGGCGTCGTTCCATATGGACCGGGCTCCATTTGAAGCATTGCTCCATCAAAATAAGCAAGCAGTCGGTGCTTTCGCATTAATAAGTTCTATTTTTTTTAATTTTCAAGTAAAAATAAGTTATAATTCTGATGATGAGTTTTATACAACTGCTATTTAGCGGTTTGTTTATATATAAATAGAAAAAACAAAGAGAAAATGTTGTATTTTCGCATTCACGAGAGTGTCAAACAGCTCGCGCAATGAGATGGCGCAATGTACCGTTGGTTTTCACACTCACGAGCATGCCGTGCCGACAGGATGCGCCGCGCCGTTTTCGCGGTACTACAGAGTTTCGATCGTTTGGAATTACATTTTGGTGTGTCAGGCCAATTGGGCTGTGCGGGTTTTGATATTCACGAGCGCATTTTGGAGTGATGGCAAGCCATTTGGAAGTATGGCGCGATCGTGAATGGGGGTCTTTAGACCGATGTGTTACAACAGAGATTAAAGAAAAACTCAAGTTAAACAAATTGAATATAGTTGTATAGTTGCATATACGCAAAAATTGAATTTTTTCCCTGTCGGGAGTCAATGTTGGCTTTTGCTTTCATTGCTTACAAACAAATTTCTCAATAGATGGCGCTACAAAAAGGTTTCTGCGTCACTTCATAGATGGCGATGGTATGTGTTAGCTTATTTACAAACGAACAGATTAAAATAAATAGAACTATCAAAATTGGATAGATAGGGTTTTAGAGGGTTAACAATTATTTAGATGTTTTACTAAGCGTGTTCAATAATTGATTATGTATCTCAACAAACAACTCCCTCTAAATATTAATTCATCTCAAATAAAAAGAAATGTTTTGGGTTAACTGAATGAAAAAGATTACTTACTGAAATCCACAATTTTATTCACAAATAACAATCCTTGATTTACTTGATTAATTTACACTAAGATTTTATAATTTCACACGGCTGATTAAATGTCGATTGACGCGTTCGTTGATAGATCGAGAGAGCAATGGCGGGCGAAGGAAAAAACGACTATTTATATTTTTATGAATATTCTGGAATATTTCCATAGATGAGTGTTGCCACGTATTAATATTTTCGCTATGAATCTTAGCAAATAACCACAGGGTACTTAGTAAGAAGGCATAATTGGGGAACTTTGGGGTAGTGAGGAGCAAAAATCTCTTAAAGTATACATAATTTTTTATTTAATTTCAGTTGTTCTAATTGTTTGTTATGTTGTACCTTGATGAAATTGATTTGATATTGTGTGTATCTCACAAGCAACGCGTTTTTTTTTCACAGTTCAACTTATGTATGTAGGTATTCATCCATAACACTGTGGCCTCCAGTTTGGTACATTGTACTGAGATGGGAAATTATTGGTTCGCTGGGTATATTTTGACATTAAATTTAAACATCATAATCTTGAACAGCGGCCAAATTATAATTTAAGTAGTTAATCGTCAATCAAAACATAACATTGCATTAATTATGCTAACAGCCGAAACCAAACGGACTAATTACGGATGTCGCTTGGATATTAAACTTAAATCCGTTGAAAATTATGAGTAATAACTAGAGACCATGGGGGCTAGTCTGGTCGAGCGGTGGAATCGAAACCCTCAAGATAACCCATTTATTTTTATTTATTTATTTATAGTAAACATGGCATTTTACATACATATACGGGGAGATCAGAGCGTTGACACCTTCAGTAAATTACTTAAGACTGCTTTGTTTAGTAGAGCCAACAAATAAGCCACAGCGCCCTTGGAGTGATCTTGTATCACTAAACGGCGCTTTATAAATTCTAATTATTATTATTATTATACAGAGGTTTGACAACAATAATAAAGGTATATAAAAAAATATTAAATGCTATACATATTTCAGACAGAGACAATGGAAAGGTACACATACACATCCAAACCATTGACACTCTCTTGCTCTTTGCTGTCAATTAGCGATTTTGCTCTCCAATATGCTAGGGATAATCCCTGTGTTATATTGGATACAGTATTTGTAAGTTAAACAACATATAATTATCTAATGGAGATTTATAATATATTAAGATAAATATATCGACGATATGGGTTATCATGAGGGTTTTCATTCCACCGTTTGACTAGACTTGTCCCCCTGAATTATTCGCGAATGCGTTAAACCCAATTTTATTCATGAATTCGGTTTTTTTTCGCGGATATCGCGTATTTTGTACTTTTTCTCAAATAACAGCGAATTTTGGCTCTTTTAGGATATTTTCGTAAAAACACTCACAGCAATCATCCACAGAAAATGCAGAATTAAAAACTAATTATTGTTCTTAAAAAATAATATATAGGTATGCAGTTAATTTAAAATAAGACAACATGACCATAATAATTTGTTGACAAAATACGCTATACTTATTTATCCTCCTATAATAGTTTTGGCAAACAGTACGAACCATAAAAAATTTACATCTTAGCTAGAATGGTGATTCTTATTTTGAATATAAATAAAATTTGATGAAATATATTATGTTGTTTGTAGATATACTACAAAATATAAAAAAAATACTTGGTACCTATTTGTTCTATTGAAATTTATTTGATTTTTGCCGCGTTTCGTGCAATGCACATCGTCAGAATAATACCCTACTAGACTGAGACTATTGGTTGTATATATTATATTATTATGTTATTATTTATATAGAAATAAATGTGATATAAATAAAAAATGTCTAAAATTTCTTAATGTCAAAGTGAAGTTTTTTAGGTAGGTATATTATCATTTATAGTGAAAAAAGAACTTGCTAATGTAAATCATGTGTTGATTTCTCTTGTGTAGAAAATAACATCTTTTTCTAAAAATCTCACCCTTTTACTGAAAAATAACAACCTTTTTTCGTAAAAAAATAACTGTGATTTCATAAAAATAACACTACATGTATTTAATTATTTTAATCTTTCTGTACATATAATTAGTACACTGGAAGGCTTATTGCCCAATGAAAATTTCTTCAAACCAACCAGAGTAAATGTTAAATATACATACAGTGTGTACTATGGCAATAAGTTAATCATATTACAAACTATATATAGACAGCAGTAGAGAAGTAAAAAAAACATAGAAGATAGCATATAAGAACAATTCATAGCAATGATAGGAAAACTAAAGGATAAGGAAAGGAAGATGTAATCAGGTATTGTCAGATAAATATTTTTACTTTTCGCTTTTTTACAATAATATCACCACATTTCGTCATATAACGCGAATAATTCAGGTCTAGTAATATTACGGATACCTGAGATTCAGGTTCTAGCTTCGTCGTTAAGTCACCAAAAGAATATGCACAATGCATTTTTTTTTGGAAACTTTTTAACTATGCACACTCACATTCATGCTCTGCCAGTGTCTTACTCAATATATACTTTTCTGATTTGTGCAAATAATAAATAAAAATTACAAAATATTTACATATTTCATGTATACCGACGCATATCATGATGACTAATTCACCTTTCTAATCTAAATAAAATAGTTCAAAAATATATTTGAGTTACTTTTAAAAATTTAAATACATCCTATTTTTCTCTTTTTCCTGTGAAATATTATAATAATATGTACACTGCTGGCCCTAGAATAGGTATAGGTACCTAGTTAGGCAACAGTTATTTATTTTTGATATTTTTACGTGAACATTTAATTGCGAAAAATCAATCCGAGTATAAATCCTATGCGGTCCAGAGGATTCCATGATCGTAAATATAAATCAATTACGTAATCGAAAGTGCAAATTTAATTGATATAAGACACTTAAGAAATGCTGTCATTAAAACGATCAATAATCAATTGAAAATAATTTAATTAATTTGACAATGAGAAACACCTATGTTTATATGAAAAAAAATAATATAAATAGGTACCTATTTTGATAATTTTCTAAAGATTCTATATTTCATCATGAAAAATAAATCTTTTTGTTGAGAATTCCTAGTAGGGTCCCGTTACTATGATTTTTTATGGAAATAATATGAATATTTGAACATGATTTCCTTGTAGTTTGAAATAGTGCGATCTTGTTGATTTGGTGGGCACACAATGGTACCAATGACACACTGAAAAGTCAACGAGTAGAATTACGATTGATATTTCGGCGTCTCTTTTACCTGTTCGTTTGGTCCCAAATATGTGATAATTGCCCCAAATTATCTCCCATATAAATTTGCCATTCTAATACCCGCATTATTCTTTTGACATTTTCGTGTGTAGCATGTATTAATTTATCGTCCGGTATTTATGTTCTCCTGTTACCTTATGGATATACAACAATCATTAGAGGAAGATCGTAACCCCGAGGGCAATTCTTTGTATCATCATCATCATCATCGTCGTCGTCGTCCGTCAGTGTCCCTCGTCACAATACAATATGACAGGTTGATTTTATGTGTCAACCGACTAATTTATTTCGTCGTTGCATTCTTAGAAATCTTGACACACGCGTCTGCAACAATAATTTTCAACCTATTTCGGAGATGACAAAAAATAAATCGTTAGTTTTTAACGCTGTCTCTAAAATGCATTCCAACACGCCATTTGCAAGTTTTACTAAAATGTGAATTATACCTATACATTTCGATTATCTTGATATTTTTCTGTTTGGTGTTTACAAATTCAAATATATATATATATATATATATATATATATATATATATATATATATATATATATATATATATATATATATATATATATATATATATATATATATATATATATATATATATATATATATATATATATATATATATATATATATATATATATATATATATATATATATATATATATATATATATATATATATATATATATATATATATATATATATATATATATATATATATATATATATATATATATATATATATATATATATATATATATATATATATATATATATATATATATATATATATATATATATATATATATATATATATATATATATATATATATATATATATATATATATATATATATATATATATATATATATATATATATATATATATATATATATATATATATATATATATATATATATATATATATATATATATATATATATATATATATATATATATATATATATATATATATATATATATATATATATATATATATATATATATATATATATATATATTTATAAAGATAAAAAGTTTATTCGACATATTATGTTAAGAATTTATATTATAAGTTCACATGGAAATTTCTATCAAGAAACCGATGTTTGCATAAAAAAGAGAGAGTTTTGTGGCCAATGTTATACTCCTCCCTACCAAGTCACTTAACAGAGTACCTACGTTTTCAAATTTTTAGCAATTTCATGAAATAAATTATTGATATAAAAAAATTTATCGTGAACTTGATAATTCTTCAGTGCCATTTCATGATAGAGAAGTGGCTTTTTAGCAATTTGAAAAAATAATCTGTGATGTCGAAGATGTTGTGCGATGGGAAAGAGCACGATGACGATTCTGGAGAGAACATGTGGGGAGAGCAGGTCCAGATCGAGTGGTGAGGATAGCAGCGGATTAGGAGATAACAAATAGCAGACCACCTGGAATACCACCCAAGCTATGGAGGGATATTTGGACGTCCACCTCACAAGAGCAGGCTCCGAGAATAACAGGACACAGTCCTAACTAAAGCGGAAGAAGAAAATCAAATTATAAGTTTCTTGAGTTTTGAGTCACTTTGAAATATTTGACATATTCACAATTAAAAAAATTGAGAAGCATTGATCAGATATCTTTCAAAATCTAATGGGGTCTAAGCGAGTAGGTACCTTCAACATATACAAATTTGCAAAATTTGAAAAGAATCAAATGACTTATTTAGTCTATAATCAATAAAGTAGATAAAACACGTCGTACATAGCACGTAGTACACAGCACACACAGATACATTGTGATGAAACTTTCAAAATTATATAACAGCATGATACTAGTTGATAATCTGCAATGAAAAAAAAAACATATAAATTCGGATTCATAACACCGCACAATATTCCCTTGGGGTAGTGAGGAGTAAAAAATAAAACATAAAATAATCATTTATTTTTTCTCGTTCAGAACATGCACGAAACTAGGACACCGTCTCAAAAATCAAATATGCTACCACTGTGCCACAGTCGTCAAGTGAATTTTGGACAAAATTATAATACGTATAGGTATCTTCATTTTACATTTGATACATTCACGTTAAAATTTGTAGTAAAAAATACTAAATAAAATTAAATCATTACACTTCAATTACATAAAAATGTAAAACGCTTTGATTACGAAAAATCAAAATGTGAAGCACGCGTGACTCATCATACTTCTTTTGAAGATTGGCGAGCTTTTAGTTAAATTCCATATTTTGTGACTCATGAAATATGAATCTCACACCGTACATTCTTCAATAATATAAATATTTATATACGTTGACGGCATTCAACCACATGTTGAAAATACTACATGATCATTTTGTTTTCGACGAAAAAAAAAACCAACCGCCCGCCCAACGCCGCACCGTTGCATACCTACATACATACATACATACCATCACGCCATGTCCCTTACGGGGTAGGCAGAGAGAACCGAACGCCATATCTTTCTATCCTGGCACACATTCATCGCCTCGTCAACATTCATGCATCGTCTCCGTTCACCGTTGCATACCTACCTATTGGTAAATCTATTGACTTCTATACAGGCATCATGGGTAAAGCGAGTAAATATGGCATTTTCATCCAACTAACCAGAGAATTTAGAATTTTATTTGATAATTAATAAATCATGATTATTTATTTATTTGTAGAATAATAGGTACCTATAATTAACATCTTACTCTACATGTTTTTAATTATTTATTTATTTATCGTATGACATAATGAATACATGAAAATCAAACCAACAAACACACAGTTAAACACAAACAAAATACTATCAAACACTCAGGTCGAGGGCTCCGAGCTAGTCTAAAAATGCAGGCGTCAGCTCGCAAATATCCGTCTTTGGCCCCTCATATGTACGGACGCTGCATTCCTCCAATATACATAATGTTGCATTGTTTGAGAGTGATGGCCGCAATCGCATTGAGTGTATGGAACAATGCCCCACTTTGCCATGAGGTTGTTACGCAGAGTCCATGTCCAGTGCGGATCCTATTTAGAGAGGTCCACAGACTTCTTGGCAGATCGAAACCTGGAGGTATCGTCGTTGGAGTACTATTTTTTTAATTTATTTGTCGTTATCTATTTCATCGTCAATCGTAGTCTTGATGATGTCCTAATCAGACTAAAAAACTGTCCACATATATAAGTGTCCACATAATGTAAATATGTTGCCTTTTTAGGTGAGATGAGACTGGTGTGTATGGATACACGCATTTGTGGTGCAACCTTTAATAAATCAATGCACACCCCCACACCTGTCGCTGGTTACCACACATTGTGGGATATGTATTCTCCCATCCTTTTTCTTCCCTTTCCTTCCCATCACAGGCAACCATACACTAGGTTATTTACTATTTATATTAAGTAAATTGTTTAATAATCACCATCTGTGAACAAAAGTCAATTTTTCATTTATTTCATAATGTATGTTTTTTATATTTTCTAATATTGTGTTTGTCCCTTAAATAAATAAATGAATGCCGTGATGGTATGAATGAATGAACGGACCTAAGTAGAATTTACTATTTGAATGTGTTTTTAGGTCTAGTCTGGTCTGGTCAAGTTAAAATTATTTAAAAAAAAAAAAAATGTTGGGAATCGAACCTAGAACACCGGCACAGACAGAAACCTAACTCCTTAACGCTACGCCATGTTAGTCGACTAATATGAATATTTATCAAAGTACTTTTTACAAGGGTAATTATAATACTTTTTTTCACACAATCGTTGCATATTCGCAGAAACATGGGCCGGGTTATATCACTCGTGAATTGTTCATGCGGAAACAAAACTTGATACACAATTGTTTACAGTGGCAATCTCACCTCTCAGAGACAATTACCAAGAACAGAGCAGGGCAGAGCAGGGGCGAGGTCTGGTGGCAAAGTTATTTATCCAGGATCGTAACAAGTCATTTATCATAATCCCACCGGGGCTGGGGTAAGAATGTATGTATGTATATACGTACCACCAACGCGCCTCGGAAGCGAAGAAACACAGAGTGTAATGAAGGGAAGAAAAACGAATTTTCGGATGAATTAACAACAAGACTGATGACACGAGGAGAAAATGAGCGACGCTTCGACGCGTTAAAACTTCTGACACTGGGAAATGCGCAATCGGCACCCGCTATCCATCACCCCTCGTGCCTTTCTTTGATTAAACACCACACAAGAAAAATTATTGTCTTTTTCTCTGGTTTGATGGAGGAAGTAAAACGACTGGGAAAAAGTTTTACACTTGTTATCTCTGGACATACAACACTCTTTTATTAGGAGCTATTATTGTACGATAATGTACTAGTTAAGCAACAAACCAACTTTCAGTTTAGTTTTAGTTTTCTTTTTCACATGACAGGAAATGAAAATCTTGGAGAAGTGAATACAATGGATACGCCATCAATAAGCAATGATTGACGGGAAAAGTCTTTTATTTATTAATTAATAAATTAACTAATTAAACCCCAGTGAAGGGCTCTTTCACATAAATAGTAAAAATCTGTACCTATAGTACAACACAAAAATATAACTACACAAGAACACTACAATACGTAATAGATATCTAAGAATAAACTAAGGCTGTGTTTCTGGAACAAGTAAAAGTATAGTTAAAATAATGAATGATTTCATGAAATTATTCAAAAGATTTGGTTGTTTTATTGAGATCTAATGCCGTCAAACAACGCATTTTAGAACATTTTCTTTTTATCAAAGAATTTTAACTATATTATACTATTACTGAAACTTTTATTGAAACAACTCAGCCTTGTTAAATAAACTAAAATCACTGCTAGTAAAGTAATACATTATAACATATTAACTTTGATTTACAACTGAAAAATAATTATGCTTTCAAAATGTATACAAAAAATTCTTATTAATTGTTCATGTTTGCACTTACCCTACGAGAGGATGTCAGGATTTTAGACTCCCAATAATAAGATTAACATGTACCCAAAATAGTTTATAAAAGATTATAAACCACAAATCTTGTCACCTTTCGTAGGCTAGGTGCTGAATACATAACTAATTAAAAACTATTAATGATGTTTGTATAATTTTATACCTATCATACTTCAACCATAATTATTTGTTTCAAAAAGTTTCATTTTTATATTTTTTGTGAAAACGCTGTGTTATTTTTTATACATTTTTTTTAGATCTAAATAAATTTTACTTCTACGACTAAAAAAAAATGAAATAGAAAAAATAAACAAAAAGAACAAAAAAACATATACAATTTATATTGTACTGACAGTAAATTAACACAGTAAACCAAAATAAATAAGTTTCATACAGCCAGTTGCAAAGACATACCAGGGGGGCAAGTCTGGCCCAACCGGCGAAATCAAGACACTCACGATTACACATATCATGTACATAATTATTATATGGAGTTCTATAGTATCTTTAGATTATTTGAATGTTAAGATACCTATTTTAATATTCCAAATGAGAAGATACCTCACAAGTCACAATACTGGTATAAAAAAACTGTGTATGTAAGAAATAATTTAATTTTAAGGGATAAAAATATAGATTGAAAATCTATAGAAAATAAAACAATTAAAAATGATATACCATGAAACAAACAATCGATGATTAAATTAATATGTAAATAAGTTGCGAGTAAAAAAAGTGCAACAAACGACCAAAGATGAGGGTCTGCTTTATTTGAACTCTGTGTGGAATCAGATAACTTATCCTCTCATATAATATGAACTACTATTAATTTATACATAATTAACTTGGTCGTCCTTTGTGGCTTTGTTGGTATCTGACTGCTGATCCAAAGGTCGAGGGTTCGATTTCCGGTGGAAACACAGTTTTTAACTGTGTTTTCAGACTGGATCTGTGAGAAGATTTAATATCGTGTATCTCCAGAATATGGCAATATGTTATTGGGTGCTTGATAAATTAATATTTGACATAGTAAACTTTGCCTTGCCTTTAAACTTTGTAAATTATCTTGAACAAATCGAAAGTTGGAATACATGTATTACGAGAAAAATATCTTCCTCTTCTTCGCATGTCCTGTCGGGTCTCCCCGACGTTAACGTTCACTTGGGAGAAATTCTCCCTATGTCCTGTGCGGTGCGGAACTGCTTCATCATACGCCTCATTCCAAATAAAAATAATACCAGGATAGCTGCTTCCTGTCGACCCCTCCACGTTACTCAATCTTCCCCTTAAATATATATATATATAAATAAATTCATTCGGCTGTGTTTTAATCTAGCAAAATAAACTGACATAATATATTAAGGAAAAGAGTATAATAATAATGACAGGTAAGTTAAACAAGTTAGGAGTAGCAAACCATATGAGATTACAGTACTTACATATGTAAGTATGTACATAAATATTATGATGTCTAAAATAAAGATGTTGGATAGATTGCCCCCAATATCTCCCTAACCTGTTCATTCCATAAGCACCTACTTTTGATATTGGGAGTAAGGCTAACCATCAAGCGAATTTCCGCAGACGCCATTTGTGATCCGAAACAATATTATTTTTTCATTCATCCATAGCATCACGGCATATCCCACAACGTGGGGTACCCATCGACAGGTGTGCATGAAACATACGTGTTTCTAAACACACCAGTCTCGTCAATGCTGAGAATATCATGGACTGACATGGTCAGTAACACTGAGGTACTACGTAGAGCCAACTCCAACAGTAAATTATTCACCAATATTAAGCTCCGTAAAGTATCGTACTTCGGCCATATTCTGAGAGGTGAAAAATACTTTATGAATGAGTAATTTTCTTCTTCTTTTTCTTTTCATAGATAACCGCATGCTGAAAACTTCCTGGATCGATAAAATATCAAATGCGGAGGTACTCAGGAGAGCAAATGTCGAGCGCGAGCTGGTTGACACAGTTAAATGACGAAATACCTATATCGTATTTGGGTCACGTTCTGCGAGGCAAAACTTACAGGCTGCTCCGACTTATTATGAAGGGCAAAATAGAGGGACCCTGAAGAATAGGAAGACGTCAGAGCTCCGTAACATTCTTGAGTAGACCAGCATCAGAGACCTCGGCGAATTTTTCCGTACGTCGGCGGATAGAGATGCCTTCTCAGCAGTGATCGGGGGGACCTGATATGGCACGAAGAATAAGAAGAAGACTATCAAGTCTGTAATTTCAGTGGGGGGGTGTCTCTTTTGAGGCTAGACCCACCTTTCTCGCCATCGTTTTGGTAGACTTAGTTTTAAAAAATAAACATTTTCTAGCACTCAGTACCTACATACAAGTAGAACGAGTATAATGACATGTTTTCCAACAAACTAGAATTTCTCCCAAATCAATATTTTTAACGATTTTGTCATGAAAGCGAACATTGAGGGTCGTAGAGAGGTCGGAAGAAGGCAGCTTTCCTGGGTGCGTAATATCCGGGAATCGACCGGTATGAGAACTGTGGAGGAACTATTTCGCACTGTACAGAACAGGGAGGCTTTCTCTATGGTGGTCGTCAACGTCGGGGAGACCTGACATGACACAAGAAAAAGAAGAAGATCGAATTAATCCTCTACTGGGATTCCAACCCAGGTCGCCTTATCACAAATGACTTATTATTGTTCTACGATGGTATGTAAGCATATTATAATAGTAATATTTGATCATTTATCCAAATGAAAAGACCCAAAATGGCTTCTTTGAAACATCGCTCGTCTCATTGAACATACATTACAATGGTATCGTTTTCACCCCGCGAAGGAGTTAATTGCATAAATATTTAAGAAGGGGGATGTTTGTTAAGACAATACATACATTCACTTTTTATATGAACCTAATAAAATGCACGAAGTTATCTAACTCCACATCACACCTTCACATCGTAAATATACGTATTATGAAGACCAAATTACGTTCATACACATCCACTCCTGTATCTTAGTTGGTACTTTTACTAGTTCGTAAGGGGACCAGTATAGTATCTTTCAAAGATAACACACAGTCAGGGAATAAACCATTAATCATTATATAGTTACCCACTGAGAAATGTAATTGGAAAATAAATAAGCAATAAAAAATATAATTTTCTTTTATTCATGTTAGTTGGGCTCATTTCAAAGTTTTTTTTTTCTGATGGTTAAAATTTTTTATAATATTTGCAACATTATTACTGTTAATTTTATTTTGTACTGTTTGTAAGGTATCAAATTATTATTCTCTAATTTTTTTGTCTATTTTTATGTGAATCAATGTTTTATCTGAATCTTACATATTTTTATGTTTCTATATTTTTACCTTTGTCTATATTTTTATTTGTCTCAATTTTTTTATCTCTATTTGTAATTTATTATTAGTATTGTAACAAGTAAATGGCTTATGCCATATACTTATTGTATAAATAAATAAATTAATAAATATCTTAAAAAATCTGAAATCATTTAGATTAGATTTTCGATTTGTAACAAAATATTTTGGAGTTGGTTGTAAGAAATTATTTTTGGAAAAAAAACCGCCTTCGTTCACTTGTTTGTACACAAATTAATAATAACTATAATTTCAATTCACATGCCTCAATTATTTAGAAAGTCACCGAAGGACTTAATGGAGACAGATGTCCTGGCTGTGTAATATCAACACCGGACAGAGAGGGATTCGCCAGAGTGATCGCCAACGTAGGGCGTTCCTGACAGGTCGCCAGAAGAAGAGAATAATAATTTTGATGACCCAGGCGCTGATGATCCAGGCGCTGATAGTAAAATAGGTAGGTATATGAATACTGAACACTAATTAACTAAAGTATTAACATGAAAAAAAAATTAACAAAATAAATTACCTAGTGATACCATATAGAGTTCTCGTTAAAGTTTTGTTTTTAAATGATACCTATTTGTGTGAAATTATGATTCTTTTAAAAACCTTAAAGTAATTTATATATGCCGTGCAGTAAATAAACAAAAAATATAAAAATAACATATCGAAATGTCACTTGCAATAAATAACATCGTAAAGATACCCGAATCGTTTGATTGACCATAAAGCACATCCTTCAGATGTCAAAGACTTTTTTGAATTTAAAGACAGCACATATCATTCTGTTTATTGACGGGACAGTTGATTGCGCACGTTCACCGCCGAAAAATTCATAATTTAATAATTATTCATTGACAAATACTGCATAAGTTATTTTATTGTTTTAAGAAGCTGTAAAGATTTTCCCTATTAGGTATATCCATATTCCTCCACTTAGCATGATAAAGAAGATAGATATCTACCTACGTGGTACTTAAAATAACAATACAAAAATAACCAGACTAATCATAGAAATGACGAAAGAAAAAAGAGAATTATAGATCACAAATAAAATTAGGAATGATTTAATTTGCATAATTAATAATCAAACTTAAAAAATAATTTAGTTCAGAAATAATTTAATAATTAATTCAGTTTTATCCACAACATACGTGGATAAAACTGAATTGGGTATTTTTTTTTGAACGGGCATCAATCGAAAACTAAATATTTTTAAAGGTTTTAAATGGGTGGTCACCGCATTGGGTTAGTAATCCAGTGGTCGCGAGTACGAATCCTGCCTCGACCGATCGTTCACCTATAGCACAAGCATTTATGCTTATTTTAGGGAACGTAGAAAGATGTATATGTACTAATTTATTTATCGTATAGTCTTATAAAAGTACATCACATTAATCTGTTCATTTAACACAAAATATAAATTGCACAATATAATTGTCAGAGAAAATTGTGATGTGATGTACGCCAGGAGATTGATGTAGTTATTGTCTGGCGACCGATGTGTTAGTTCATTTAGTGTTAACCAGGGTGCACCACGAGGAGGCGAACTAACTTTGCACCCTTTTACTTGTTTAACAAGGACATATTCATTAATAAAAAATACTCCGCATATTGCTTCCTTTTATATTGCTTCATATTCGCATATTGCTTCCGCATATTGCTTAGTGATATTTCGATTTTCGACATCTATTCCAAATCGTTTCAAGAACTAAAATTTCAATAAAATGCACTCTTTCGTGAGCAAATATAAACTTATTGAAAAGATTTACACGAATATATTATTTTGAACTAAGCATTTGATTGAAAAATACACTGATTGGTTCAAAAAATACAAAAACCTTTTTCTTGATGAGCTTGTAATGGAATGTTTGTGTAATGGAATAGGTACCATTTAGAATTGTCCTCTGAGAAATTAAACAGGTACCTACTTACATTATTCATAATTTTTTTTTTATTGATGTATATTTTCAATCGATGAAATTGTGTGTGGCAAGTAAAAAGAACCATGAATATAATATTGAACTTTGGTGATCATGTCAAGTGAAAAATAAAAATGTAAAAAAATATAAACAGCTTTATTAAGCTTCCCATACACGACAGCTGGTAGTGACCCCGTGACATTGTGTTGCGAATTGTGAAAGGGAAAAATGTAAAATGTAATCAATCTTTTTCGTTGTGCGTCAAATATTTAAATAGTATCGTATACAACACAATCAATTTATATTATATATTTTTCAAGGTTTGCAATTTATTCGATTGAATGAATTATATAGGCATTTATATTTTTTGTTGATGGAGATTTTAATGTTGATCGTTTTGTCAAAAACAGGATATCTGACTTCATCATGAATGAATCTAACCTACTCATATTTTTAGCAGAAAACGAGTGGGTTGTGGCCAACACTATGGAAAATTTGCAGCATTTAACATGGAATGAGTTTGTTAAATTATTTCTGATTTAAATATTTTACTATGATATTGATAATTCTTCAATGCCATTTAATGAAAGTAATGTGCCATTTTCACAATTTGAAAATAAATATATCAAATTTTAAGTTTCCTTAGCTTGGGGTCACTTAGAAATATATGATAGTTAAAAAAAATGAGAGCACTAGAAATTGCCATACGGCAATAAACTCGCCACTTGCGCAGGGTGCAAGGAAGTGTATTATTAATTATCCTGCAAAATCTACTGGGGTCTAAGCGAGTATTAGATATACAAATTTGCAAAATTTAAAAATAATCTAATAAATACGCCATAGTACCTACACAGCACAAACAAATATACATTGTGATGAAACTTCTAGAATACAATCTCAGCATGATACCATTGATAATCTGCAATAAAAATCAACCTTAAAATTGGGAATTCGTAACTCCCCACTATATCCCACTATAACTTAATACATATAAATTATAAAAAACTTAATAAAGCGAACAAACTAGAATAAACTTAATTTATTATTGGATTCATCTATGCTGATGGATATAAGGCAACTGTCTATTGTTTTTTTTTCAGTGTATTTTCATATTTTTCCAAGCGTCACAGGTATATTGTACATCTTAGTATTGCGAGTAGAGTATGAATGGCTAGCTATCGGGTTTTCCTGTCTATGTTTGTGAGTGTGTAAAATTATTTTGTTTATGTACAGTTGTCTAATATCATGGACTATAAATTCTGTGAATAGTTCATTACTGGTAGGCATCTAGGTAGAGTATGATACGAAGAATTGATTTTTGCACTTTAATAAGTGTATCAAAAACAGTCATACTAAATCCTCCCCATCCAATACATTCATACTGCATCACTGAATAGCAAAGTGTATTAAATATGATCTTTTACACATGAATTTTTTTATTAAAGGAATCATGTCTTCTTTAAAATAATTATATTCACCAACGAAACTAGATGATGCGACTCTCTTAGTGTAAATCGAGATGCCTTTAAGTTCAAGAACTGTTACATCGTCCTATTGACAAAGAATCTTTGAGTCATTTTAATAATAACCATCATTGAACTTTGTATCCACACACACACACAGAAAATAATATGTATTTTTCATCGATTGAATGCAAATGAGAGAGCATTTGGGTCAAATCAATTAGAGGATTGTAAAAAACCCTGCGACTTTTCCGACTGACTCTGCGTAGACAAGAATAGGAAGACTGAAGCGACAACAAATTGTTTATTTAAAAAGAAACAAGAAAAAAAATGTTTGTAATATAAATAATTGAAGAACACTCATAACACTGATTCCCATCAACAAGAAAACATAATTATTATTGTTCTGTCAGTGGTCGTGCATAAATAATTTAATAAGCCAAAGACAATAGAGGATTTTTGCATATTAATAACGCGACACAATGTTGTCTTATTATTGTGAATTTTACACCAAGGAATGGGATGATTCCACTGATATTGCACAATTAGTGTATACAATATATCCATGCTCTAAAAAGGATTTAAATTCATTAAATTATTTTAACACAGCAAGTCTTTTCATATAATCAAAAAAATAGAATCTATATTATAAATTTGAATGTTTGTATGTATCTATGTATGTGTTGAATGCGCTCCTAAACCGTTCATCCAATTGCAATGAAACTTTGGTGAATTGTCGAGAATATACCAGGGATGGTTTCTGGATCAAAAAATTTCTTCTTCTTCTTCTTCTTCATCCACCTTCATTTTACCTATGAAGGTGGATTATCCTGGGAACCGTTCATCCGATTGCAATGAAACTTTGATGAATTGTCGAGCGTATGCCCGGGCTAGTTTCTGGATTACAAAAATTCTTCTTCTTCTTCTTCATCGAGTATTAGGTCATTTTACATATGAAGTGGACTATCCTGGGAACCGTTCATCCGATTGCAATGAAACTTTGATGAATTGTCGAGCGTATGCCCGGGATAGTTTCTGGATTACAAAAATTCTTCTTCTTCTTCTTCATCGAGTATTAGGTCATTTTACATATGAAGTGGACTATCCTGGGAACCGTTCATCCGATTGCAATGAAACTTAGGTGAATTGTCGAGCGTATGCCCGAGATGGTTTCTGGATTAAATTTTTTTTCTTCTTCTTCTTCTTCATCGAGTATTGGGTCATTTTACCTATGAAAGTGGACTATCCTGGAAACCGTTCATCCGATTGCAATGAAACTTTGATGAATTGTCGAGGGTATGCTCGGGATGGTTTCTGAATTAAAAAAAAATCTTCTTCTTCTTCTTCTTCGGGTATTAGGTCATTTTACCTATGAAGGTAAAATGACCTAATACTCTGGGAGAAGAAGCTTCAACTGTCCTTTCATCTCTTCGCAGGTCTTCCAGGACATTTTTTGGATTTAAACTTTTTTCTTCTTCTTCTTCTTCATTGTGTATTTGGTCATTTTACCTATGAAGGTGGAGTATTGTGGAAGAATAAGATGCAACTGTCCTTCCATCTCTTCGCAGGTTTTCCAGGACGGTTTCTGGATTCAAACTTTTCTCTTCTTCTTCTTATTTATCGTGTATTTGTTCATTTTACCTATGAAGTTGGAGAATCCTGGAAAAAGAAGGTCCAACTGTCCTTTCATCTCTTCGTAGGTCTTCCAAGTATTGTGTCGGGAATTAAACTTTTTCTTAACCTACTGAAGGGACGGGAGGTAATGAAGGGAAGGGAGGTACTGGTGGGTCTGACGGGACGGGTGGTACTGAAGGGTCTGAAGGGACGGGTGGTACTGAAGGGTCTGAAGGGACGGGAGGCACTGAAGGGACGGGAGGCACTGAAGGGACGGGAGGCACTGAAGGGACGGGAGGCACTGAAGGGACGGGAGGCACTGAAGGGACGGGAGGCACTGAAGGGACGGGAGGCACTGAAGGGACGGGAGGCACTGAAGGGTCTGAAGCGACGGGTGGTTATGGACCATTTTTAATTATACAGGCAATACGAAGTTTGCCGGGGGTTTACTAGTCTATATTATAAATTTGAATGTTTGTATGTATCTATGTATGTGTTGAATGCGCTCCTAAACCGCTCATCCGATTGCGATGAAACTTTGGTGAACTGTCGAGAGTATACCAGGGATGGTTTCTGGATCAAAAAATTTTAACTTCTTCTTCTTCTTCATCGAGTTTTAGGTCATTTTACCTATGAAGGTGGACTATCCTGGGAACCGTTCATCCGATTGCAATTAAACTTTGGTGAATTGTCGATCGTATGCCCGGGATGATTTCTGAATTTAAAATATTTTCTTCTTCTTCTTCTTCATCGGGTATCAGGTCATTTTACATATGAAGGTGGACTAACCTGAGAACCGTTCATCCGATTGCAATGAAACTTTGGTGAATTGTCGAACGTATGACCGGGATAGTTTCTGGATTAAAAATTTTTTCTTCTTCTTCTTCTTCATCGGGTATCAGGTCATTTTACCTATGAAGGTGGACTATCCTGGGAACCGTTCATTCAATTTCAATGAAACTTTGATGAATTGTCGAGTGTATGCCCGGGATGGTTTCTGGATTAAAAAAAATTCTTCTTCTTCTTCTTTATCGGGTATCAGGTCATTTTACCGATGAAGGTGGACTATCCTTGGAACCGTTCAATCAATTTCAATGAAACTTTGATGAATTGTCGAGCGTATGACCGGGACCTACTGAAGGGACGGGAGGTAATGAAGGGACGGGAGGTAATGAAGGGACGGGAGGTAATGAAGGGACGGGAGGTAATGAAGGGACGGGAGGTAATGAAGGGACGGGAGGTAATGAAGGGACGGGAGGTAATGAAGGGACGGGAGGTTATGAAGGGACTGGAGTAACTGAAGGGACGGGAGTAACTGAAGGGACGGGAGTAACTGAAGGGACGGGAGTAACTGAAGGGACGGGAGTAACTGAAGGGACGGGAGTAACTGAAGGGACGGGAGTAACTGAAGGGACGGGAGTAACTGAAGGGACGGGAGTAACTGAAGGGACGGGAGTAACTGAAGGGACGGGAGTAACTGAAGGGACGGGAGTAACTGAAGGGACGGGAGTAACTGAAGGGACGGGAGTAACTGAAGGGACGGGAGTAACTGAAGGGACGGGAGTAACTGAAGGGACGGGAGTAACTGAAGGGACGGGAGTAACTGAAGGGACGGGAGTAACTGAAGGGACGGGAGTAACTGAAGGGACGGGAGTAACTGAAGGGACGGGAGTAACTGAAGGGACGGGAGTAACTGAAGGGACGGGAGGTACTGAAGGGACGGAAGGTACTGAAGGGACGGGAGTAACTGAAGGGAAGGGAGTAGCTGAAGGGACGGGAGTAACTGAAGGGACGGAAGTAACTGAAGGGACGGGAGTAACTGAAGGGACGGGAGTAACTGAAGGGACGGGAGTAACTCTAGGGACGGGAGTAACTGAAGGGACGGGGGTAACTGAAGGGACGGGAGTAACTGAAGGGACGGGAGTAACTGAAGGGACGGGAGTAACTGAAGGAACGGGAGTAACTGAGGGAGGTACTGAAGGGACGGGAGGTACTGAAGGGACGGGAGGTACTGAAGGGACGGAAGGTACTGAAGGGACGGGAAGTACTGAAGGGATGGGAGGTATTGAAGAGTCTGAAGCGACGGGTGGTTATGGAGGACAATTTTTAATTATACAGGCAATACGAAGTTTGCCGGGTGTTCACTAGTAGAAAATAAAAATACAAAACAAATTGTACCTATGTATGTATGTTTTCCACAACCACCACAGTTTCTGCCTATGGAGATAAATAACCGCCCCTTGCAAAAGTCTGAAAGAACACATGAAAAACATGGTAATCTTGAAGACACTGCACTTTCAGTGCCACAAATAGAGTTGATCTTGCCGTATACTGAAAACCTCGAAAGTTCTGAAGTTGTTCATGATAATTTCTGAATATAAATAAATTAATAGGTTAAGTCTAGGATGAAAAAAATATAATTTTTAGACAATTTCTAATATCTCAATAGAGACGTAGTTGGAATATTATAGGAGAACAGGGAAATCATGGCACCTACAGGGTTGTCACTGGTTTACGTCATCACTTTGTGCGCTTGCGTAACGTTCAATAATTATGTATTTTATTGAGTTCCCTATAAATGACAATGAAACTATTTTTATCAGGTTCTTTTCTATTGTATAGGTACATTTTATTTATGGAAAAATAATAACCTCTAAGTAAATTAAATTTGTGAACATATTATGTGATATCAATATCAATTATATTTGACTTACAGTTTGGGCTGTAGCTCAATTTATTTATTTATGATATCTTACTTTTAGATAAAAGGAACCTTATCTTTATCGTAAAAATTGTCTTTATTTTACTATTACACCGCGTGACGTTGCCACCAAAATTGGAAAATTGAAACTGTATGTAGGTAACTACTCGAAAATCAAATACTTTTACTACTATATAAAAAGAGAATATGCTCAGGTGGGGTATATGGGTAGAAGAGGATGTCTCCTGCAATTGCGGCGAGATCCTGACTGATGAACACCTCCTCATCTGTCAAGATATGCCAGTGAGGTACGATGCACAAGACCTGATGATGGTCAATGACAACTCCGTTGCGGCTGCTGTATTCTGGAGCGGATTAACTTAGTGATGAAGTGCTCAGACTCGTAAAGTAAGTACTAGTAAGTACTAGCACCTAAATGTGTTATTTAAATCCTATTGGTTAAGCAATAATTAATATTGTTTTTTATTTTCATTTATAATATAATTAGCAAGTGAGCTATTTAATCGGGATCTGCCACCTGTGGATGGAGGTCATTTGTTCGTGATTTATTTTGAAATCCGAACATACACAGAGGGCAGATCTATGGTTTTTTGACATTCGCTTTTTTTTGTAATAAACGTCAGAACATTTAAGTTTCGTCGGCCGACACGGGTTGGATTTCGCGGCTCATATTTATCGCGTCATTTTGGTGTTATGAGCTGCTTATGACCAGATCCTGTACTGTCACAGGATTGACAATCCTACCTTCTTCCCATGAGCAAGATAACTGAACGTCGGACCTGTTCCTGTGTTCCTGTGAAGATAGAAAGATACGTCCCAAGTAAGTGACTGTCTATATTAAACAGGTGGAATAACAGATCTCGATATATAGTTCACTTGCTCTTAATAATTTTTGGGTTTGGATTAATTTAGATCCAAACCCACGGACAGCGGGATATCTACACGCCTGCTCGTCCACCTATTTATATTAAAACATTGAATGTGTTTGGGATACTCCCTTTCCACCATACTTTGGGTACCAATCCCCTAGCCTAAATTCGTTGCTTATGTAATTTCTGTATACTTTTTAATCTGTGGAATGAATCTGTAAGAAATTTTAAATTCCTCATAAAGACATACCTACATACATGTGACCATATTTATCAATGTGTAGTGGAGTAACTGCGCTTTTTGCGTTGTGAGAACTTTACTTCGTTTGCAGATAGGTACGTTAGGATATTATGAAGTTGAAAATAATTAATATGTCTGGGTTCATTAATTGTTCGATTAGGCGTTAAAGATAGTTACTTACTCAGTTAGCTATGAGTGGCAGAGTAATTAAACTAAATTACCACACATCTCAAAACCATTTTGTTTTACTATTGACTGAGTGATAAATATTACCCACAAACTAATAAATAATCTATTAATAAATTTATTAAAGACGTCATAAAATAAAATATGACAAACAAGGGATTTCAGTCAGTAAAAATGAGGGTTAATGTGAATGTGTTGATTCACAGACGATTAAATTATGAAGACAATATTTTTATCACAAATCCAATCCAAATACTTAATAACACGATACAATGACAAATATAACAAAGCAAGATATTATAGATTTGATGTCAGAGGTCTGACTATAACTGAATCACAATACTCAACTCGAAAAAAATGTGATAATTTCCATTAATCATGCTGGTTGGATATAGGATTGTGACTGACTTATGATATACCTATATCTTATTACAACCTAAAACTGCGTCTTCGCCAGAAATAGAACTCGGGACCTTTGGTACAGGAGTCAGATAAAACAAACATAATATTAGTCGGCCTTCATGGCTTAGTTAGTTTTATCCCGGTGGAGACAGTTTTTAATTGTGTTTTCACTTTGGATCTGTGAGACGATTAATATGGTACCTATATAAGTTTCCTTAACATGGCAACTTGCAATGTGTTTTGTTGGGTTTGTGATAAATTAATATTTGACATACATAGAACCTGTAAGTTCATCTCTTGATAGGTAGCTGGTACAGCGTACATCACTAATCGCCTAGTCCATAACTGTCTCTAAGGCGTCCTCTATGGCTCCTTTTGTTTTTTTTTTAATTTTAAATAAATTTGTTATGAGATATAAAATATAAATAAATTCAACCTTCAAAAATAGAGCCAACCCGCCCAACAACGTTACTCACAAATATTTTCATCAATATGACAGAAACAAAATCTTTTCTTCTTTCGAAATTGACTTAAGAGGCTCTGCTCGGAATGTTCGCCCATTTTATACTTGAACATTTGAACAAGTTTACTGTCACTCTGCGTTGGATCTTGAGCAACCTCATAATGCACAGATGATCTGCTCGAGGCTCTTCACTGTTTAGTTTAGTGCATTATTACTATTACCCATATTAAACTGCGAACGCCACGATGTTCTCTCTTTATACGTGGGTGTATCGTGAAATGGACCGTTCACCGTTGGAGATGTGAAGACAATATTACACAATGATAATTGTGTCTACTAATCGATGAGGCAATAGAAGTCTCCCTAAAGCCTTTGTGTTGATGTACTGTTGTGCAATTCCTTTGTTAATACTTGTGCAACCGGACCTCGGGCATGCGATCTGCAAGTATAGTGTCCAGTGCCGTCACAATTATATATAATTGAATCGGTTTTGAATCTATGTTGGAATCAGCCCTCTCTAAACTGTCATGAAACAATAGTAATAATATTATGTTGGTTTCAAAAATTGAAATGATGAACGCTACTTTTACATATCGATAATAAAAGGGTCGGGAATTCACCCAAAGAATCTTTGAATCTTTAAATAAATAAAATTTAAAGAGTGATATATAAATTAGATTCTTGCGACACTTTTACGACGAGGGGTCCAATCAAACAACGAAAATGTTGTTTTCGTCCATTGCTCAGCGACATAGCAAAATACATAGTTATGTTATTTTCAGAAAAAATAATTGAGCAGTGATTAATCAAAATTTAACACGTATTACATTAGAATTCAGAGCACACAAAAATTGGTAAAGTTGTAATTCATATGATCTTATTTGGGAAACTTATACATATCACAAAAAACATTTTTATTCAAGCCTTATGTAGAGCCAAAGTGACATACACTGAATATTTATCAAAAGCTTGCATAGAGCGAGATAAAAAATGACAAAATATCGAATAAACTACTAGGTCATATTGATGATATCCCAAAATATCTGTAATTCATACAAAATGTCGTTTTAAAGTGTTGTTTTATATTGGGAGATTATAGGTGAAAACTTTTCTTAGTTGCGATGTTCATTCCTGAAAGTCTTCTTCGTCTTTGAAAGCCATAGTTGCCTTCCTGACAAATATCCAGACATTCTGTCTTCTACCTTATTAGGGTCAATCAAAGTTGATGAGAGACCAGTCATTTATTTTAAGTTGTATCTTCACCGAGAAGGAAATCGTCCCCGAGGTCGCTGTCCTTTACCATCAACCTTTTTTTTATCTTTCAGGCTGCTTTCACGCTGTTTGACCAACATTTTTCAGAAATCATCTGGTAGCAGCTGGTTAATGCATGGTTTTTATCTTTAGTTGACCTAGGATGGAATTATTTGAAAATATTAGCAAATTTTAAGACCTTTGCCTTTTTATTTTATTTGGGTAAATAGGTTAAAAAACAATGAACATTCCATCGAGTTGAAAAAATACGGACAATATTATAATTATGGTTACTCTTGATCGTGCATCGTTTTCTTTTATAATTTATTTGTTCACATACAATGACAAGTTTATAGTGCCTAAGTGAAGTTCTTCTTACTTAAGTCCACCTAACAATGGATAGATATCCGTTGCCCATCCTACCCAACATGCCAACAGATAAATCTTCAGGAAAACAATCGAGCCATTGTGAAAAACTGCTCCCGGCTACTGCCGACCAATAATGCTATAATATTCCGTTAAGGTCATCATTTTCTATTGCAACTTTCGCTATTTTTTGTTGTTGTTCAGAAAGGTTCATTAGTCTCTACTCCATATTTCCGTACCTCTTCATTCCGCTCACTGTGTTGGTAGTTTTACCTCCTTCAAATGTCCAGAATTTGATGCAACATCTCATCTGTTGAACAACGATATTTACATATACATAGGTACAACTTTTTAACAGGACCTTAATGATTATCTTTAAAATGATCTTTTATCGTCAAATTAGAATTGGTGAATTCAAAATTACTCTAGATAGTTTACATAGTCTACATAGTTTACATAGTCTACATACCGAACCATCGAAACCAATCATACATTTTCTACAGTTTGACACGATTCCTGTTGAGAAAATATATTAAAAATACAAAACCTATAATTTTCGAAATAATTCGTCACATTATTTAAATACTTATAAACATATCCTTGCTCTCTGCGCAAGGGGGGAGTTTATTGCAATTCGCCAATTTTTTTCAGCCTGGAGAAATTTTTTGAGAAATAAATTTAGCTGGGGATCGAATCCAGGACGCCCGCACAGAAGCCTTACAATCCATACCTGTACCTGTAAGAGTAGTGAGGAAATCTATGACTTTCTATGTTTTTCCATTGTATACTCAAATTTATTTTCGTTAATGTTTCACTTACCCATGACCTATAAAATTCGACCTTAAACCGAGGCCCAAAGACATATTTCAATGAATTATATCAGATCGCCGGCAGTGGAACAATACGAAGAAAGTATCGCCAGCCTATCCTTTTTTTAATTTCCAAATGTCAAGTGACCAAGCGTTTGAATGGAAATAGGCGTATTTTTATTTCGACCAAAATGTGCTCGAGCCAACTAACCAACACGTCGACAAAGACTTTCGCCAGTACGAAATTGAGGTGGAAATCGGCCAAATGTTTTCAAAGCTTTGGTTGGCTATCGCACAATCTGCGTCGTTGTTGAACTCTTGAGATAATAGCTAAGAGACCATTGTTTATTAGCTTTGGTTTGTGTTACAAAGCACCTGCGGTTTAGACAAAGCTATTTCAGTGTCCAAAAGGTTACGGGTTAGCAAAAAATAGACCCGAGTCTATAGACGTACCTACTATTGTTACTTATTCCTTTATTACTCAAAACTCGTCAAACGCCGGAGCTTATGGGACAGGTCACCACACACATGCGTTGAAAGTACCTATACGTTAAGACGGACAATATTAATTCAACGTTTCAATATAATTCAAACAACACAAGTATTTATTTGCGTTTAATTAACTGTTAATTATCATAATGTCGAACATTGAACAATACCTCAACGGTCCTGATAATGGAATAAATTACTAGAACTCAAATCAAATTAAGTACTAAACTTTTGTAACAAATGTCGTCCATATTTTTTTTAACTTCCAAATTAGTATATCAATATACTACTGATATTATGACTTGACTATCCGTCTCAAGATCTTATGATCAAAATAAGAGATTAACAACTAATTTATTCTCAAACTGATGAACAAGATTGATTGAAAAGATAACACGGATCAAATGCTGATATTGTATACTGAATATTAAATCATATGTAATGGAAATCTTTATATCGGTAACGCAGTAAATTATTTTTTACTCCTCACTACCCCAAGTGGATAAAGTGGGGAGTTTGGATTTTTGCAATTTTTAAGGTTATTTTTTATTGCAGATTATAATGCTGAGATTGTATTCTAAAAGTTTCATCACAATGTGTAAGTGTGTGTACTATGTATGGCGTCTTTATTCTTCTTTATTGATTCTAGATTAGAGTAGGTACTTATTCGATTCTTATATTTTTCTAATTTGTATATCTAATACTCACTTAGACCCCATTAGATTTTGAAGGATATCTGATCAGTTCTTCTCAATTAACTGTCAAATATTTCAAAGTAACTCCAAGCTCAGAAAACTTAAAATTTGATATATTTATTTTCAAATTGCTAAAAAGGCGCATCATTTTCATTAAATGGCATCGATGAATTATCAAGTTTTCAAATAATAATATTTAAATCAAAAATAATAAACACATTTCATAAAAATGCTGAAAAGCTTTCAATTGGGAATAGTTCACCCATCCAGATACTTAACATATCAAAGGATTAGGCTCTGAGGAGGTCTCTATACTACCTAACAACCCTACTGATTCCCGAATATTAACGTTTAAAAAATCTTTAACGATTCTACATGTATTCATAATAACCGTTTTTTGCATTTTTATTATTAAATTTTTCGATAAATCTATAATTTCTAAATTACTGATTAACGATTTTGGAATAATGCCAGTGGCTGAAATAATGAACCGTAATATTATTATTTTACGAGAAAGTCTTTTGATCTCATTACCTAAAGCGGTGTATTTTCTAATTTTTTCATCAAAAGTTTTTATAATATTACTAGAATTCGGAATAGCCACGTCGCAAATATATGTTATTTTTTTAATTTTATCATGTATTATTAAATCGGGTCTGTTATGTTGAATTGACCGGTCAGTTAATATTGTTTTATCGTAATAAAGCGAAATATTATTATTTTCTAAAAATGAAATCGGATCATATTCATAATATGGTTTTATGTTTATCGCGTCAATTAATATATATTTAATAGCTAAATTTTGATGTATTATTTTTGCTACTTGGTTATGTCTAAATGTATATTCTGATTGCGCGAGAAAAGAACAGCCCGATATTATATGATCGATTGTTTCCGGAAAAGCCAAACATTTCCTACAACTATCATCAACTATTTTTATTTTGCTCTTTTAAATAATTTACAATAGACCCATTGATCTGCTAATTCTTTTGAGGAAGTGTATAATGGTAATAATAATAATTGAGTGTTATTATTTGTAGTGCTTAATTGTTATTAATATCATTAGTAAATCGGCCAGCGCCGTATAAAAAAATGCTGAAAAATTTCCATAGGTACAATATTTGAATACTTTGTGGAGTGACTTAGTAGTGAGGGGTATATCGTTGGACACAACCCACCCATTAGCAATATGTTCATTCGTGTAGAGATAATCTATGTGATTGTCATTTACCATGTCATGTATGTAGGAATTATTCATTGACACAAATTCAATTAATATTCAACACGGAAATTAATTTATTCTTCAATTATGAGGTCCATAATTGTAAACTCCTGTTTCATATCGTAAAAGTAACACGAAGAAAACAAATGAATTTATTTGAATCAATAGCAGTATAGTTGTCGCCAAGTATCTTAAACCATTTCGCCTAGAAGTGAAGCATTTGCACGTAAACCAATGGAGCAAAAAGACACAAATTTGGTTATATTCATACCTTTGTACCTACTACCTACCGCTGTATTCGATGTCTTTATGTATGCAATTTTTTGAGAAGTTCATTGATTCCTTTTCCAAAAACATTCAAAATTCAGTCTTGGCACCATGATCCAAAAATTATTATTTATATTGAAAGACGTCCTTTCATTATCTTGAAACTTCGCGGACATTTATTTCATACAATGTATCAGGATCGCATGGAATGTAAAAGGGTAATCGAAGCGGAATTGATCGCGCTGTTAACCTTTACGAGGACGTCGCAGTCATTTTTTTAAAATGATCGGTCACCGATATTGTACATAGTTCTGCGAAGCGATATTCAGGGCATGTAGCTGGTCGCGTTATTGATCAATATATCGCAATAAATTGGCCATAGCACTTTACCGCCGATGCAAGAGTTGGGAGGGGCCGCACTCGTACCTACATACTTTATAAAACTTTATTTTGTCCCGGTGACGCCCATGGTACAGATCTTATCATGCTCCCAGGCGCACACAATCCTCTTTCACAACATCAATACTAAAGGTATGTATATGGGCTCTGTTTCTCTATTATAATATCGTAAATTTCATCCATAAACATAGGTCCGAATGCAGAGTCCGACCTAAATACTAACCATGTTTTCATTGCACAGTCGCTCACGTAAGTTAGGAGATCACGTGGCTTCCTAACTGGAGGATGCTACGAAGTTTTTGTATGTGAATTGCATTGCAGAGACGTATCTAAATACTTGGCGCATGCGCGTCGGCGTAAACTAACATTTGCGAATTGTCAAAAAGTACCAACCTACCTGATAAAAACTATTTTCTTATTAATACATTAAACCATGTTTAATGTTTATTCTGAAATTCCTGAATGTCCCTGGTCAACTCTCTGATGCCCACAGTCACAGTCTTGAAGTAATCTCACAACAATCCATGTCTGTGGATATTATTTTCACCGACGTTTATTGTTATTTTTTTAGACTGTTTTGCCGAGGCCACGACTCTAGAGGAGCTTCTAGAGCTTCTCTTCGTGCCATACATTTTTTGTCATTTTTACCAGCGTTCTGCGAAGGGGCCGTTTTCGGTCCCCATATGCGGAGCGGGTGGAGGTAGACGCAGCTATTGTGTAACTTGCTACCGGTTGCGGAACTAAATGCTACCTCATTACTTACTTACTTTCCGTGTCCGAGCTAAATTCTGCCACTCCAGTAAGCCGCGACTTTTATCGCTTTGTTATTGGCCATAATCAGGTCCCCAGGTGTACAGCCTCCCTTCATCAGTGGACACATCAGTAGGTGGCTGTCATCCTGGGTTTCGCCACAATCACATCACATTTACCCCTACCTCTTGAGGTTCTTCTTGCATCGAGTGACACCAGCTCTCAGCCTATTGAGGGTAGTCCACATAGAGTATGGGAGCTGTTCGCCCAATCGTGTACCCTCTTGTAAGTTAGTCTGTGACGTCGCTCCAAAATCCAGTTTTCATAGTTCTTCTCTCCGTTGCTGTGAGGTCTCAACAGGAGAGGTAGTTTTAATAAAACTATTTCTAGACTTGAGACGCGACGTAACTGATGGTGATGCAAGGGATGTCTTCGGTCGTGAAATTATTTATATCTCTCCGCATCTGCAGCAGTCCTTCGTCGTATGTAAAGTGGAGCGATTCCGATAATTGGGTATAGCTTTTCGATTGGCGTTGGCTTTAAACATCCAGAAATTATTCGTGCTGTTTCGTTTATCGCTATATACACCTGTTTGGAGTGAGCAGACTTCTGCCAAACCGGACACGCATACTCGGCAGCCGAAAGGCAAAGGCCCTGTGTCGATGTTCTTAAGACTGATGGTGCCGCACCCCATGCAGTTCCTGTGAGTTTTTGCAATATATTGTTTCTGGCACATACCTTCTGTTTCGTGCTCATACAGTGTACCTCATTAGGCTAATACAACAAGCCTGATGATAGAGCAGTTAGGACTGAAATCTGAAAATAGACGATAAAATAAAATGTACTTAATGTATTTTTGAGTAAATCCAAACGGCGCACAGGTCCGCGTCTAAATTTATGATAGGCAACGCCCCAAAGTAAAGATTATATCACATACAAGTCAAGTCGTGGAACATACGTCCTCTATGTTTCTTGTTTCTTATGTCCAATGTATAAAGGATGACCCCGAGACATAGTCAAACTTTGACTCTACCAATTCTTTTCAAATATAAATTAATGTCCATGTTTCGCGGCAGTCAAGTGTTCCGCAAACTATTCCATAGTTCAAATGTCAAGAATTTTGTTTCTCGTGATATTATCAAATTATAATTAATTCTATTAATTTATAGTTACGTTACATCCATAAACTTAATATTTTTTTACATTATTCTGCCCGTATTATTTTAAACCGACATCCAAAAACTGAGGAGGTTATCAATTCTAAGTGATTTTTTTTTATTAATTTGTTAATTAACGATAACTTTTTACCACATTGTCCAATTTCGATGATTAGTCTCATTTCAATTTGGTCAAGATATGATCATGAGATCCTCGATAAAAAAATGAAGCTCTTCAAACTACAGCGAATAGTAATTATGTGCCACATTGTCATTAATATTATGACATACATAAATACCATCACGCCATGTCCCTCGTGGGGTAGGCAGGGAGAATCGAACGCCACTATATTGGACACACATTTATTTTGAAGTAGTATTTTTTATGTGAAAGATAATTGTACCTTTATTAAAACGAATATACTTCTTATCTTGTTGCAACCTGTGAAATATTCACAGAAATAAAATGCTTTTAATTCGTGTTTTTTGGTGATATTTTTCATCATACAACAATAATTAAGTAATTTTCCCGTAATTTTCTAACTTATATCTTATAAATATTGTCAACCGGCCTTCTCGGCACAGTTGGTTGGGTATCTGACTGCTGATCCAAAGGTCCCGGGTTCGATTCCCGGTGGAGACACATTTTATAATTGTGTTTTCTGTCTGGATCTGTGAGACGATTAATACCGTAAGTCTCCAGAATGTGGCAACTTGTTATTGGGTGCATGTTAAATTAATATTTGACATAGTAGGTACCTGTTTGTTGCCGAGAAACAATATTAAATATTAAATGTCACCAAGGTACTTTAGACTGAGTGATTATTTGAAAATTAAAACAATCATTCTTAAGAAAATGGTGAAACTATATATTTTTTATGCACTTGAAACATAACAAACCATGGCATTCTTTTATGCACTTGAAACATAACAAACCATGGCATTCTTTTATGCACTTGAAACATAACAAACCATGGCATTCTTTTATGCACTTGAAACATAACAAACCATGGCATTCTTTTATGCACTTGAAACATAACAAACCATGGCATTCTTTTATGCACTTGAAACATAACAAACCATGGCATTCTTTTATGCACTTGAAACATAAGAAACCATGGCATTCTTTTACTTTTTAAGTATTTTACGCTAGATATTTATGTTTTAAGTTTTCGACGATTTTGCGATAATCCAATGGTGACGACGCGACGGTGGTACCAATGGTGGTAAGTAATCATTTTCTTGTATGATATATTTATTTATTTATTTATACATCTTCTTGTACATAATATAAACAAATATAATTGTACACTGGCGGGCTTTTTGCCATTAGGCAATTTCTTCCAACCAACCAGATTACAAAGTATTACAACATTGTGTATGTACAACAGAAAACAAATAAAAGTAAAAGAAATCAAAGAAAATACGTATAACACTTAAACTATTAAAAAAAAGAAAAAATATATATAATATGTTTGTTGTAGGTAATATAATATGTTTGTTGTAAGCACACACACACACACACACACACACACACACACACACACACACACACACACACACACACACACACACACACACACACACACACACACACACACACACACACACACACACACACACACACAATATTTTCTTTCAAAATATATAGAATACATGAAAAACAGCCTTTTTAGTATCGAACTCAAATAATTATTAATCATAAAAAATATAATAAAAAAAATGTAAATCGCCGCAGTGGTCATCTTGTTATTTAGTACGCTGCCGCCCAATAGTGAGATTTGTATCGCGAGAGTTGTAGCGCACACGTCCTCCTATAGAATACACGCGACCCAGTACGTATGACCGTAAAAGATGATACTAACTTATATTACATACATATCCACCAACAAACACCTACAATGTCATAATATTATATACCATACTAATACCAACTGTCTTGGTTCTTGAGAGAGAGGGACACAATTCAAAATATTTTAAAATTAGGTACCTACCCACAGTGTCATAATGATGCATCCATTCATACTCTAATGAATTAATACAGAGATTACATTTTCATAAAAGTAGAAGCACGTGAGATGATAGCAAATATGGATGAAGTAAACAAAAGTTAAGAAAAACACTTAATATCTATATAATATCGAATCATAAAACTCACTTTTTACAACTGCTTTGTACATAAGTCTGATGAGGCAACATTTAATTCCGAAACTAGATGACAAGATTCACAAAAAACATGGTAAAAAATTTATAAGATAATCAAATTTATTATAAAGTAATATTTCTTTGAAGGTTGGAAGAATCCCCTAATGTAAATAAGCCTAATTAGGTTTCTTAAGATATCATAGAACTCCATTAGATAATTATATCCATGATATGGGTAAACATGGATGGTTTTGATTACGACGTTTAACCAGACTTGCCCCCCTGGTGGAACGAAAGATTTATTTTATTTATTTCTTTACTAGACAACCAACATTTTTTTTTATTTATACACAAAATTGATATAAATTTTAGGTAATAAAACAAAGGAACTAATAACAGGTTTTTACTTAAATAATACATTATAAGCATATAAACACAAATTATTTAAAAGAAAAAAAGGGTTGATGGAAAGGTGGTGGGAGAGGAACTTGGGGTTTGAGGAAAGGATTAAGTGGGATGCTTTTATGAAATCAACTCTTGTACAACATCAATGTTCTGTAGAGTACGAGCACTTCTTTATCGTCCTGTTGGTTTTTTCTTTAGGGCAGATCCAGCCTCAGTCAGTTATTGATCCAATTTGTATTTGCGATGGGACGGCACCATGACGTCCTAAATTGTCAAAACGTCGGAACTGTCTCTGCTCAGTTTTCAGACGATCACTGTTTTTATAAAACATTATTATGACTAACGTCCGCTGTTACCCGTTCCACTGATGCATGGTTAAATAGTAATATGTCAATATGTTTACTTGCTCAATATTAGGTACTGTCCCGCAGTGCTGCATTTCAAAAATTCCGTTATTCTATGTCACCCTGTGTTATATTTTCACAGTGCCTTAACTTTTAATAGGTCTTCGCAATCATTCATACCATCACGGCATATGTAGTGGACCAGCGACAGGAAGGACGACACATGCGTGTACCTCGCACACATGTCTCGCCTCACTATGGTGGTAAAGCTCATTGTTGAACTAAGTGAGATATTATTTTACCATGCTCCGTTTTAGTAAAACGAGGTTATAATTTCTATCAATAAATCAATGTGGATATACAGTAAAAATGGGTCCATGAAAGTGAATCAAGGGATTGACAACATTTCAAGAAAGAAATATATACAAATGTTGGCCATAACCCACTCGTTTTTATTATAATGTCCTATTAGGTTTATGTCCATATTAAATAAAACAAATTTTAAACAGCAAATCATAGCAATTCTTCATAATTCCTCTCCGGCTCCTTAATTTCAATAAAATAAACAAAACTCTCTTCTCACACACACACACGCACACACATTATACACACACCCTTATACACACACGCACACGTGCTCTAACTTTTATCTATTTTTCTTCTGTATAAATATATTATTTTTTTTGTACTTATTTGAAGCCACTCGTTGCTGGAGATAGGTCACCCGCCCAACCAAATTAGCTAATTTCAAATAACACAAATTTGACTGGGGCCATAAAACTATACCTATATAGTATTTACCTGCGTGTAGCCGCGAGAATATTCTTTGGATATTTCAGATTTATTTATTTATATACACGTAGGTGATGGGTACTGTGTGTGTACTGCGTGGAATATGCAGTAACGAGATGGTTTCAATTAACTTAGTTAAAACTTTGTTATTACTCTTAACCAGTGTATAATATAATTACATAATGTTCGTCTATAATTGGCTTCATTTAAATGTAAAATGTTTATCTATATTTTTTTTTATATAGCTGTTGACAAACTGTTAAATAAAATAAAAAAAAAATAAAAAAAAAATAATGTATTGTAGGTATTCTAAATACTAAAGTTAGTTTTTTTGCAATTATCACCTATACAGAAATTACTCAGAGATTCGTTTTGTCCGCAAAAAGTTTTTCCAATAAATGAATTATGTTTGGCACGTATACATCTGTAGTTGGTAAAATCAATAAAGTTCCAAGAGTTAGTTCGTAAACCTTATTTCTTCTCTTGGACCACAAAACAAAAAAAGGTCAATCAAATACCAAACAGGACACATCTCACGTCCGCACAGTGTTAAGTGGTTGGCACAACCCTTGTGTCTACGATGTACATCCCAAATCAGGGGTGCGAAAAACTAAAAAAAAATAATCTAACGGATTTTGAGTAAAATGTTTGTCTGCATATTCAATACCATTGATTTACAAACCATATTTATACTTAAAGCTATTTGTAAATAATTTCATCTTTAAAAAAAATATCTTTAAAAAAAGTTTAATTATTATAAACAGGATAACTATTTTTCATGTGCAAATATGTCTTTTTTATGAAAATTAAATTTTTTAATTAAATAATACCTTAGCAAAATAGATGATTTCACCGACGAAATTAACAATTAAATATTCTTTCGAAAATAATATCGCTCCGAAATTATTTCATTTCATTTTTAATATTTTTCATTTGAAGTCTATTTTTTTATTTTTAAGAGCGGTGATAGCCCAGCGGTAATGTCTTCGCCTCACATGCTTGAGGTCGACGGTTCGAATCCGGGCGGGGCACGCACCTCTGGATTTTTAAAAAATCTATGTGCGGATTTACTAGCTATGTGTAACCATGATCCAATTTGTCTGGTTCCCCTTTCTAAGGGTTAGAAGGTCAGATGGCAGTCGCTTCAATGTAATAACCAGACTCGCCAATTCTAGGATCATGGTCAAAGCGTACCCCGATAGAAACGGGATAAAAGCGCTAAGGGGAAAGAAGAAGTCTATTTTTTTATTGAAAACATAAAATATTTCTAGATTAATTGTAGGTAATTTATTATTTTTATTTTATTTTATTGGGGGTTTATCTTTTGATTGAGACGGCATCTAATTTGTAGAACTCCATTATGAAAATGAGAAATATAAACACATAGGTATAATTCTACAATTTATTTATTTCACTCCCGACGACCGTTTCGGCTTACAAGGCCATAATCAACTGGATTATGGCCATAATCATCCAGTTGATTATTGCCTTGTAAGCCGCAACGGTCGTCGGGAGTGAAATAAATCAATTTTATATGTGTTTATATTTCTCATTTTCAAAAATAATGTGTGTCATCCTTGATACAGGTCAGGGGTGGCACTGAACTTTGATTGCCCAGTTGTCTATTGGACTGAGGACTGGGGACCGAGTGAACAACACAATATGTGAATATACCACATCCATCAAGGGATAAATTACTTCAATGTCAGATCCGAATTGTTATTTTTTTGTTAATAATTTATTATTGAAATAACTACATATTTTGAGGGACTTCTTACTTATTAGTAGAGATATATAAAAGTTGAATAAAAAAACATATATTCTCACATTGATTTTTTTCATTGTGTCAAATGTTAGATAAATTTCAATTTGGGATAATTTATAAAACAGGTAAAAATAAAAAATATTCAATTCAAAGCTATGGATGTATACAAAATATATTTGACAAAAATAATATCAGCAAAAAAGAGGAAGAATTACTTTGTAGTATTAATTTGACTACTTATTTTTTAATAAGCTCCTTTTAATCTCTCCTCATTTGGATACCATTATCATCTGTTAAGGAGTCAGTATACATAGGATAAACTGTTTGAATATCAAAAGATTAATTTAGTTAAGTTTCTTAAAAATGTGAGAAAAAAATATGAAATTGTTATTAGATTAATATTCTTTTAACTTGAGACTTCTTTACTTAAGAATTTGGAGAGATAATAAGAAGAGATTTACTTATGGCAATGAGCCCACCTGAATAACAAATAAATATTGTAAATATAGAATGAAATTTATATTATAAATAAATATTGTAAATTTAGTACGAAAATTGAAATAGGTAAATAAATAAAGTGCGAGAATGGAATTATAAAAAAAAAATATTGTACAGCAGGTACAAGAACTAAATTATAAATAAATGGAATATTTTTATAGTAGCGTAAAATCAAACATTGGATTTGTTATCCCTGTCGGGATTCAATGATACTTTTTAAAAAAATTGAATATTTCAATAAAGACAAATTTGAAATATTATAAAACCAAATTTCCATAAAGACAAATTATTCCAAATTTGGAATATTATAGGCTCCTACAGGGCTTAATACCTGTCATCGGCTGATTTAAGCAATCACTTTATGCGTTTGCGCAACTTAAAACCAAGTTCTTGGAAATTCTATAATATCTCTATAGAGATGTTAAAATTTGTTTAAAATATTATATAAATAAATGTTTTAGTGCGAATATTGAATTATAAATATATGACATCCAAATTATAAATATATGACATCCAAATAATAAATATATGACATCCAAATTATAAATATATGACATCCAAATTATAAATATATGACATCCAAATTATAAATATATGACATTCAAATTATAAATATATGACATCCAAATAATAAATATATGACATCCAAATTATAAATATATGACATTCAAATTATAAATATATGACATCCAAATTATAAATATATGACATCCAAATTATAAATATATGACATCCAAATTATAAAAATATGACATCCAAATTATAAAAATATGACATCCAAATTCGTGTTTATTTGCTTTTTCTTAAAAAAAGAATTAATATGTACTTTAAACAAAATCAAAAACAGCATCGACAATTCCCTGAACCATTCAAAAATTGTTACATAAATTGTTAAATATGAATGTCTCAGAATGAACGAGAAGAAAAAAATGCTTGTTGGCCTTTGTGGCTCAGTTGGTGAGATTTTTGATTCCTGAACGAAAAGTCCCGGGTTTGATTCCCGGCGGAGACACTGTTATTAATTGTGTTTACAGTCTGGATATGTGAGACAATAAATAATATCATAAGTCTGCAGAATGTGGCAAATTGTTATTGCTTTAATTAATATTTGACATTGTACCCATAGACACATACCTATACATAGAAGCAATTAGAAATTAAATAAAGATATTTATTTTTAAGTAAATTTTGTCATTCCCATTCCGTCCTAACTGATTCCATCTTTCTCAAGATTGAGGGACCCTTAGCGTTTCCTTAAGAGACATCTGGAATTCGACGTGTGTCTAACGAACATTCTATCACCCTGGTAATTATAAGTCTTCCATCACATCTCCCTCAGTCTCCTGCACGACCATCCTCACCCCTGTCCTTCTACATCCCCCTAGTTGCCTACCTTCGCATCACCCACCACCCAGCAACTAGCCTGACACAACGATTGCAGACGATTACACATGATACCTACTTTGACAAGAGTAGATAACTTCTTGTATGAAAACTGTCAAAAATGTGCATAAAAATCATTTTTATTTGGTTAATATTGAAGGTATTGATTTTTTTGAAATCTGGACTGAATTTTTTTTTGTTAATATTAATAAAATTTCACGTTAAAAACAAAACATTTGGTTTTGTGCACACAGCCAAACAGTACAGTCATAAATAGATAAACCATCAATTACTGTTAACAAAGGTTTGGCTAAAACGCAGGTAGCCAGTTCGGTTGTCATAATATTTTTTCAGTGTCCCCCTGAGACCTCCAGAGCTTCCTATCTTGGGCAGACCGCATCCATCCGCCTCCAGCTACTCGTCTAATGTCATCAGACCACCTTGTTTGAGACTTTCCAACACTTCTTTTTCATGTTCTAGGTCGCTATTCTAGCACTTTCTTAGTATACTTGAACGAAATCGGTCGAGGCAGGTTTCAAACCCACGTACGCTGGATTACTAATCAAGCATTCTAGTCGCTCTGCCACCTATTAAGAAATGAATTCAATACATGAAAATGCTGAATCAATCGATTACCATAATTTGGTAACTCTAGCAAACCGCAGGACCCTAATTGATATTATATAGGTATTTGTTTAAGTTGGTCAACAATTTTGTGGATTCCCCAGACTTGTTGAAAAAAAATTGCTTCCACTGTCCGAGCAGAACAACCAGATATCCCAGCACTTTTTATATTCCTAATTGTAATAACAACTACACTCAGAATACTTTTGTGTACCGGTGTACTATGCTTTATTTAATACACTCGACATATCTGCGAGCTCTCTTAGTGCGTTTAGGTTTGATTTTAAGTAGTAGGTAAGTACTAGTAATTTGATTTAATCAGCTGTCTTATTTTAGTGTTTTTACTCCTCACTAACACAAGGTGATATAGTGGGGAGTTATGATTTCGCAATTTTTAAGGGTATTTTTTTTTGCAGATTATCAACTAGTATCATGCTGAGATTGTATTCTGAAAGTTTCATCACAATGTATCTGTGTGTGTGTGCTATGTACGGCGTGTTCATTTTTTACTTTATCGATTATTGACTAAAGTACTCATTCGATTCTATTCAAATTTTGCAAATATGTATATCGAATACTCGATTAGATCCCATTAGATTTTGAACGATATATGAATAGTGCTTGAAATTTTGTTTTCAAATTCGTAAAAAGGCACATCACTTTCATAAAATGGCATTGAAAAGTTATCAAGCTTTCATAATAAAATATTTGAATAAAAAATAATTTAACAAACTCATTTCATGAAAATGTTGGAAATTTTCCATACAAAATTTGAATACTTTATAGAATGACTTGTTAGTGACGTTGGCCACAACCCACTCGTTTTATTTGTACTGGTTAATCAATTATATAATATTATGTGTATTTTTTTGTATCAATATTAATTATCCTATTGAATAATGCATGGAGTTTTCACTGGTCCACTAATAAAGCAATATACATTGTATGTTTTATAAATTGTATACACTGTATAACTCTCTATCGACCAATAAAATAAAATAAATAAATTAATGTTTTATTATATAGATTCCTTTAAAATGAGAAAACGCTTTTTGCCGTACTCGAATAAATCTTTAGTTCTATGATAGGATGTTCGCTCTCTAGTAGCCCCCAGTCTCCACGTCATGCCCAAGGGAGGTTTAACTGTTTGTGGGGTCCCCTTAATGGGAAAAGAACAATCCCTTTGTCATTAGACACTCTTCCACTAACTACTTACTTGGAGAAAATCGATTTCCCATACCCCGGGTAGGACAAACACACGAGAAGACAGTTTTATGAGAAAACGGTTCATTTCATAGGAAATAATGACGTATAGATACATACTGAGCTAGAAATAATTACTACAGTCTTATAAAAATGACAAAATGTAATAGGCCTTAATACTTGATGTTACTATTGTATTGTATTGTATTGTGTCTTAACGCTGTTTTTTTGTCTAAATTTATCCTAAATAAATAAATAAGATTTTATAGCAAATTAATTCGCTATGTAAAGTATGTATACTTTGTAGAGTTTTACAAACGAATGATTATTACTTTGTTATTTTTACATCTCAAAAGAGACGAAGTTGGAATATTATAGGAGCACCAGGATTTCAAGGCACCTACAGTGGTTTACGTGATCACTTTGTTATTTTTGAAAATGTAGGGTTTTTTTCTTACATTCCTTGATCTTGTATTCTGGAATCAAAAATCAACCATACACGAGAAAAATTATTTCATATAACACAAAATTACTTAAATAATATATTTTCGTGACTCATTTTGTCTCTATAATATGGCAACTTGTTATTGGGTGCGTGTAAAATTAATATTCGACACAGTACCCATATGTTAGCTGCCCGAAAAAATTAAGTAGGTACCTATACTTTAGTTTTGATTATTTATATAATGTTGAAATATTCATTTAATCAATATTGTAAGAAGATTAATAATGGTCAATAGTTGAGACTTTCGAAAATATAACAAAATATGTTATTACAAATGTTGAAATAAAAGTAGGAAAGAAATGATCAGATACATCTGAGGAAGTCAATTTATTAGTTAATTTATCTTTATATTTAATATATTTAAAATTATTTAAAATATATAAATTTTAAGTTCAATTGTTCAACGATGAATTTATTGACATTCCTACCTACGTATTTTTTCCAAACCGGATGTCAGACATAGCTTTCAAACAGAATAAAATATTAAAAATGTTTTATTTCTTGCGTAATTTTCATTAAAAACTAGGTACTACCTATTTCAATATTTCTTAATCGTAGAATCGCATCAATTTAAAGGTCTCTGAGAGAAAATTCAAAGAGACTTTGAATTTTCTTATTATTTCCCAGGTATATTACCGAGGAAAAAAAGCATCTTTGTGTTTGAGAGAGGTCTTTTAAAGTGTGTCCTCGAGTGGCGGTCTACTCGACATAAGTATTGGGGTGGAGATCAAATAATAGGAAAATAGAAGAGGGTGAATAGTTTGTTGTAGACTACCACCAGAATGTAAAGAACGGTACGAGTGTACGGTTAAAAGGTTGTGAATCTAAACTCTTGTGATTGAACAAAATAAATGTTGTGGAAAGTGATTCTACCTTTTGGCTAATTTACTGAAAATGCTCTTTCAAAACCATAGCAGTATGTTGAGGTAGTTGTGAAACTATTTCGTTGAAAATTAAAACAAATAATTGGATTTTTTATTCGTAAGTTTAAAAATTCTACTAAATCTTTAGAATTAAAATGCTCAATTAATAACATTTATTCCCAAAATAATCATTTTATGTACCTAATTTATCGAATTTTCCCTAAAATTAATTTATTTAACAGTTAAATCACGATTATAAATGTATATTGTTATGATTTTAACTGTTTTACATTGAAAACGTTTAAAAAAATTATAATCAATATTGATTATCCTATTGTATAATGCATGGAATTTTCACTGGTCCACTAATAAAGCAATGTAGAACTGTTTTATAAATTGTGTAGACTGTATAACTCTCTATCAACCAATAAAATAAAATATACTTATCATTGTTGCATCTAACCGAATAATAAACAAAATTTATTAATGCTCAATAAGAAATATAATATTTTTCAATTTATTTTTTTATATATTTATTAACGCTCAATAAGAAATATAATATTGTTCAATTAAAAGTTAGTTAATTCTCATTCTAATGATATTTTTACGTAAAATATTTACATGTTCTTAATGTCATACTTCAGTGTTATTTTGTTGTTACACCTGTCTTAAAATATATTCCTTTTGTATTGAAATATATAGAAACTTCTGTTTTCTGTTGTTGCTACTTGGATACAATTTAATAAGAACTGTACAAATGTCCCGACATCCATTTGATCTCGAAGAAAATAACCATCACGTATCTCTCTAGGACATCACGTCCTAGATCCAACCATTTGACAGAGAACACCTGATACCGCTGGTGATGAGCCAATAATTCAACTAAATAACACTTGCCACATCAATAATATTATTTCACTCGTCACATACTAACTACCTCACCCTACGTGATGGATAAATCACAAGGGCTGATACATTAAAGGTAAAAACATATTGAAAGAAATAAAGGTAGAATAAATTCGCAAAAAAAATCACATTAAGTAGGTAGGTACCTACCTAATACTAAAAAGTAAATGAAAAAAAATCTTTTTTTTTTGTTTTTTCATTTATGTCAATATTAAAGTAATTTTCATAAAACCTGTTTTTGTGGATTAAGAGAGCGCCTGCTATCAGCGTACAGTTTTTTTTTCAATTTAATATTCCATAATTTTTACTAATCAAATCGTTTTGAAAAAATAACTCAGATAGTTCGGGTAAATTAATGTTTTGTATAAATTATTGTAGAAAAATAATGGCATACCCCGATAATCAACGTTCACCTTATATTTTTAATAAATAAAAGAAGACAAAAATATCTAGAAAATAATGTCTTGACATTTGTATTAATGCTTCAGGTTTAGTAAAGAAACCTAAAAAAATATTTTCCATTCAGCGCCGTTGGGAAATAAAAGTTTTCGAGGATTTTTTACTAAACCTGAAGTATTAATGCACATGTCATAACATATTTTCCAGATATTTTTGTCTTCATTAATTTAAATAATGTATATATTGCTCTACGCCTTATTGTTTTATAAATATAATGTCAAAAATCAGGGTAGGTTTATTATTTTTATGCAAGAATATATACAGAACATAATAAAATTATGAAGGTATATTTTTCTGAAAAAATACCCAAACTATCTAATTTATTTTATTTTTTCAAAATGTTTCGTTTTGTAAATTGAAAAAATAGGTATTGAAATGATGGTAGGTAAATTGAAAAAATAGGTACGCCTGCAGCAGGCGCCCCCTCATCAACATCACTTGCGGTTCTTGTATTATATTGAAATTCAAAAATGTTTATAACTCATGAGCCAAATTTGTATATAATATCTAAATATATCAAATGATGAAAATACAACTTGTAATTCATTTTTAGATTAATAATTCTTATCATCCCTGATCTACGTCTTTTGATTTGCTGCTCCCCTAATCAGTGGACTCATCCAGGATAAGAAAAACAAGAATGTGGTCACTGATGGTCACGTTATTTCATCTTTTTATCTTCTTATTCAATTACATTGCTTCAGGACAAAATATCTGTACGAGACATTTGTTTTTCTTGTCCCAATAAATGTTGTGATAATATTTTCTTTATTTGTATACATCCCCTCAATAAGATTACAATGACGAGGGTTTGGGTTCAAATAAATAAAACGCAAGTTTCATGCCGCAAATTAAATCAACTTTTAATGTTCCAATTATTTGTACAAATAAGCACCTTCCTTCACATCAATAATTCCACCTTTTCCTCATTTTATTCTCATTATGAATTGTTTTTTTATCAATCGTATATTTTCTCTTATTATTGTTATTCATTTACCTACTGCTCAGCATACTTGTTTAAATATTTTTACTTTATTCTTTTTAATTAGAAGAAAACATTATTATGTAACCACACAATTTACAAAGCTGTAGTTTCTCAGTTCAACCATTGGTATTGCTTGAAGCGGACGTGTCACTAAATTTGTGATATCATTGTCCGTCTTAAAACAGGAACTATTCCTAGTTACTTAGACAACGATTAATTGGAGGACCTCAATTAATAATAATAAGGCATCATACCAAAACACTTCAAAAAAATATAGACATACTAAAGTTACCCCCATACGTCATCACCAACATACAAAAAACTACAATAATCAACACATGCACAATAGTCAGAAAATTTCTACAGGTACCACTTTGAACAACTACATACAACCACACAGACACACAAACACATAGCCTCACAACTTGAGTACGCTCCGTTGTGAAGTAAATTACCGGATCATAACCGAGATCAGCAAGTTTTCAATAATACTAGTTGCATGTAACACATGAGATCCAACTGTCGATAGCGATAGTATGTATAGTTGAAGAATATGTACCAAACTATAAACCCATAGATACAAATTATTGAATATTTTCAGATATTTTGTTTTCTATACAACATATGTAGGTATGTATGTCAAGATAGGATAGTATGGAAGAAGATCCTTTTCCTACCCAGAATATGCAAATTGCATGATGGTATGTATGTATGTTTGGAGATGAAGTAACAAACTATTAAGTCTTCTTACATATTGTGTATAGGCGACTGCCATACAAAATGTATGAAGCGATGTCGTCACTAAATTCAATTTTTAAAAAAATTGTTAAAAAAAAATTGAGATCTTCTACTACAATGTTAATATTTTTTATAGAAAATTAAATTATCTAGTTGGGGTGTTTCGGCTTTTTTCGATAATTGTAAAAGTTTTGGAAATATAGGCAGTTAAACTCATAAATTTATCATAAAAAAAATATTTTTCTTAATAAAAAATGTTTGAGAAACCCTGGAATTTTTTTGAAAAAATTAATTTGAGATTTTGTATTTGTCTATGTTTGTACCAATTTTCAGCGTTCTACCGTTTATGGTTTCTGAGATATATGGAAAAATAAAATAAAAATTCAAAAGTTGATAACCCCTGACTGAAACAAAAATTCAAAATTCCGAGTATAAAAGTTTTGTAGGCCTGTAACTGTTTATATATTCTGAAATTTTAGGCTCTGTAAATTGAGCGGATCAAAAGTTATAAGGGGGGGACGGACACACAGACACACACACACACACAGACACACAGACACACACACACACACACACAGACACACACACACACAGACACACGAAATGTTCTACTCCGAATTCTGAGTAAATCCGTGTATGGAACATATATGCTGCGAAGCCTCTAAGTTGGTGTTTTTTGACTTCAAAGTTGGAAAATCCATGAAAAAAGTAGACCTCTCCATACAATTCTCGCGTATTCTGGCTTGATACATTGTCGATATGTTAAGAGAACAAAGTTCTCCTGAACAAATCGACAGTTGGAACTAGTTGCATGTAACACATGAGATCCAACTGTCGATAGCGATAGTATTTATAGTTGAAGAATATGTACCAAACTATAAACCCATAGATACAAATTATTGAATATTTTCAGATATTTTGTTTTCTATACAACATATGTAGGTATGTATGTCAAGATAGGATAGTATGGAAGAAGATCCTTTTTCCTACCCAGAATATGCAAATTGCATGATGGTATGTATGTATGTTTGGAGATGAAGTAACAAACTATTAAGTCTTCTTACATATTGTGTATAGGCGACTGCCATACAAAATGTATGAAGCGATGTCGTCACTAAATTCAATTTTTAAAAAAATTGTTAAAAAAAAATTGAGATCTTCTACTACAATGTTAATATTTTTTATAGAAAATTAAATTATCTAGTTGGGGTGTTTCGGCTTTTTTCGATAATTGTAAAAGTTTTGGAAATATAGGCAGTTAAACTCATAAATTTATCATAAAAAAAATATTTTTCTTAATAAAAAATGTTTGAGAAACCCTGGAATTTTTTTGAAAAAACTAATTTGAGATTTTGTATTTGTCTATGTTTGTACCAATTTTCAGCGTTCTAGCGTTTATGGTTTCTGAGATATATGGAAAAATAAAATAAAAATTCAAAAGTTGATAACCCCTGACTGAAACAAAAATTCAAAATTCCGAGTATAAAAGTTTTGTAGGCCTGTAACTGTTTATATATTCTGAAATTTTAGGCTCTGTAAATTGAGCGGATCAAAAGTTATAAGGGGGGGACGGACACACAGACACACAGACACACACACACACACACACACACACACAGACACACACACACACAGACACACGAAATGTTCTACTCCGAATTCTGAGTAAATCCGTGTATGGAACATATATGCTGCGAAGCCTCTAAGTTGGTGTTTTTTGACTTCAAAGTTGGAAAAGCCATGAAAAAAGTAGACCTCTCCATACAATTCTCGCGTATTCTGGCTTGATACATTGTCGATATGTTAAGAGAACAAAGTTCTCCTGAACAAATCGACAGTTGGATTAACACATGCAGACTGGTGAGGAAATTCCTCCAAATCGACGACACTACTGACCTTACTAACACATAAATACTACACATGGCACCAACACACAAAACACCACATTTTATACACTCAGTAAGGATAGCACTTGGCAGCATTGCTCGTGCTACCCCAAATCCCACCAGGTGATAAACCTGAGAAGGTGTTAAAGAGCCCGAAATAATGATAATAATGAATACTTCCTTGCACCCTGCGCAAGTGGCGAGTTTATTGCCGTATGGCAATTTCTTCCAAATAACCAGTGTTTCAAATATTACCCAGAGAAGCAATATTTGCGTGAGAAATAAATTTAAATAAATTTCTCCTCTGCTAGGAATCGAACCCAGGACGCCCGCACAGAAACCGAACGGCTTACCAACTGTGCCACGGCCGGCGGTCGGCAAAAATCATGGTACTTCCCAACAACTATAATTATAAATGCGTGTATGTGTTTTATAATGGATAAACAAATAAATTATTATTTTTATAATAAGTTCATGATTAGGTTACCTAATTATATTATGCAGTGAGAGTTTATTTAAAAATGATTAAAGTAAATTCACGTTTTTTTTTACTTATATTCAGGACTGAAGTATTCTATCACTAATCAAAAATAAAAATACTGGAATATAATATATTGTGAGCGAGATATTATCTCGCTCACATTATGAGATGAAAATATTACTAGGACGATAAAACACATCATGAAATATATACCCAATATTTCAATACATTAACTATGCCACCCTTGTATTTATGTCCTGTTTCAGGAAATTCGTGACATATGCCCCGTACCAATGTTCAATTTAGGATTATGACGATCTGGTGTGTGTGTGCGATTTGTTTTCCTTTTGCAATCTCCTTGAAAGCTTTCCTCAAATTTATCACGAATGACTTCAAAGATACATCAATAATCAATACATTGCTACATTTGAGGGCATATAACTTGAGATCTGCAATAACTACATCTTACGACTTATATATGTATGACTACGTACCCTTACTTCAATCGTATTCGGTTGATTCTTCTTCATTTTATTTACCTAAAGAATATTTTACTTTGCCACTGTTAAATTTTGTTTATTCAAAGATTTGTTTTTGTAATTATTTGAAACTTACATATATCACAATTCCTTTCTGATTTCGACGAAAAATCATTGTCAAATAGTTTAGGTATATCAAAATTAAGTCCTAATTAAAAAAATCCTTTAATTTTTTTCAATGTTTAAAACTGTCACTTCATAAAAGAACTCCCTACTCACAAAGAAATATCACTTTCTAATTTAATTTAGTTCGCTAACGCGACTCCCATTCACCGGTATCGCTCAATGCCGAGAATCGTCAGATTGGTCAATAATCTTTAATAGTTTGGTCAAAGTTTGTTAATTTTTGAATAATTTTGTTTAAGAGGGCAAATAACGCTAAATGTAGTGAATGAAAGCATGATATATTAAAACCGCCTAATGCACTATGAATTAACGTATTAGTTACTATCCTTACTAATACGTTACGAGTTACGTTACGTAACGGTTTATTTACTTACGACACAATTACGGATATTTTTTAAGAGGGGAATTTATGGTGAATTTTAAAATTGTGACGAACATTCACTAGAATAACGTTGAAAATACTTCAGGTATTTTCAGAAACACACTGATTAATATATTTAATTTCAAATTGGGGTGTTTAAGTTGCTATGCCCCATTAAATGAATGTGACAGATCTGTTCAATACCAATTAAATTTGGCCTGATAGGTATAATTTTGTTTATTTGATATTATTTTCTGTTGTTTTACATAAATTGTTAAGCCGACGTCGTAAAAACATTTTTATCCTTAAAATGAAATGGAATTTATAAACAAAATCGGTAGGTAACTATTTACCTAAAATCCACTACGCCAGTGTTCAAATCATGAGAAAATATAATAAGTAGGTAAGACCGATAGACATAAAAACAAATTTATATACATCGAAGAACGATAAGATATAAAAGGACGCTAGGGCTACTAGAAAACCACTTGGTAGAAAAGGCAATAAACATGTTGGATTCAAAACGTGACACGGTCACTTTATGACCTTTTATGGATATAAAAAAGACAAATTGAACCCCTTAATGGCGCCTACGGTGAAAGGGGTTAGATTTATCGATCATAAATCGAATAATATTCAAAATTGATTTGAATCATGTATTCAAAATTATTAATAGTTGGATAAAAAATAAAACTTTTTTCGGAACCATGTTTGTATTCTATAATCTGTTAAATATTAGATATAAACACATCTTTACACCCCGTACAACTAGCGAGTTAATTTAGATGGAAATTTCTTTCAATTCAGCAGTTTTTCCGGTCCAAAAAACTAAGATTTGTTTGGGAAGTAATTAAAACTATTACATAATTGACATCTGTCATGAATTTTACAATCGCCTCCGAGATCGATCGTGAGTGCTTAGGCACTTGTTTTCAATAATAATAAAAGACTTTTATTTATGCAAAATGAAAAATATCGCGACGGACTGATTAATTTGAAAAATAAAAATTCTGTATTGTTTTGCTAAGAGCACCTACTTGAAAGAGACACATGACTCTTTCTGTATTTTGACTCATTTTCTGTATAATCAATACGAAATAATCATGAATTTGTAATAGTTTTGAATGAATTTTTTAGTAGTATGTGACAGACGCCTGTCATTGGAGCATTGGAGACCTTATGTGTTTGTATCATGTGCTAACTTGTGTGTGTATATTTCAATGTTCTGTTAGTTTCTTTAAGAAATAAAGAAATACTTAAATAAAAATAAAGAATGCACTTCGTTAAATATTGATAAACAACAAATAATATAATGTTCAAATATTAATATGGAGAAGATGTAGCAAAATTGATATGTTCCCAACCAAAAAAATGAGGCATCTAATTGAATGAAACGGCAATTTTCCGAGGAAAAAAGATTTCCCAACTCCCATGACACGATTTTTTATCTCAAAAGCCTCGCTCATTTGTCAGACAGAAGAAATCGTCGAGGGGGGTGCTTTCTTCCGGTCGTGTTACACCCCACCCTTATCAATTTATCACAGCCCTGGGGGGGTTAATCTGAAGTTAAGTGGATGTCCCTTGTCACTGAGAGAGACGAGTAAAAAACCTGCCCCTCGACAAAACATACCGAGGCTAACAACTCTCCCCCAAAAAAGACCAGGTTGACAACCACAATCCGAAAAGTTCGTTTTTGTCCTTTTCTTGTACATTCGACACGATGCAGAGCGAGCAGTGTGGAATGTTGATCAGCTCGGTGCATCTGTGGGACATATAGGGTAAAGAACTGTACCTTGGATGAGGTCAGTTATTAAGGGGAGACATTTATGTTTTACAGATGTTGAACCATTTACAGGTGGAGGCAATTGATAAAACATTTTAGACAATTAAAAAGTTTGCTTGTCTATATAAGTTTCCTAATTTGACTGACATTGTTGATTTTTTTCTTGATTCAATCAAATATATTGATTTATGATTGTTTTGCTAACTAATTAAGTAGAAAAAAGTTGGCGTTTGATTTTCTGACATGTAGGTGTATACAAAATATGAAGTTTTGACGAATATTTGGATGGATGGGCACTGACGAAAAAATGATAAGAAATGACGCGAAATACTAATGATTCGATTCCATCTACTTTGTTGTTTTCTGAACTGTTGCCTAGTCAACGTGTCGATGAAAAAAAAAAGAAAAGAGTATGTATGGAGCAGTTGCTGTCACGTGACAACTGTCACTTCTTTACTAACATAGAATTTTCCTTTCTTTTCCATCGCTAAATAGACACGATGCCTAGCCACCCATCCCCCCTAGTCAACGTGTCATTAAGCTCAAGAAAAGATAACACAATGTATGTAAGTGACAGTTGCCTGTCACGTGACAACTGTCATACATTGAGTGATTCTTGAGATAAATGACACGTTGTCTAATCACAACTCGTATACAACCTACACAATTCATCAAACTATGGTACATATGTTAACACAACGTATTTAAATAGCATACAAATGATAGAGTAAAATTGAAAAACTATACAAATTATAAGAAAAATTTATCTTCGAAATATCATTACATATATGTACATACTATATTTGTTTTTACTGTATTAAGTAAGGACAATCAATATCAACAAGCTATTTAAGACATGCATAAATAACGCGAAATGTAGGTTCAGCGCTCGGTATTAGTTGCAGGTCAACTTGCAGCACACTCGAGGAAGGCAGAGAAAAGCGAGCGCCCATTTTTATTATTGTTTTTAGTTTTATCAGTCGTATCTCAGAATAATTTATACTCTTAACATTCATATTTTGTAAAATATTAACATGATTCTTTTAATTTCATTCACTCCATCTTACTCTAATTATTTTTTATTTTCTTTTGAATGAGTATAAAACATTTAAAATTATCTTAATTACAAAGTTTTTCGTTATAAAAAGATTTTGAAATAGAGTTACCATATACCTATTTAGTCATGGGTTAGGCAGAGAGTATTGAACAAATTTACAGTGTAAGAATTTATTATTATACAAATGATATTATTTTGTGATGTGTTCCATAGTAAATAAATAATATATTATAATCGACTTAAAAATGACTTTAATCAAACATAGGAAATACCTATACGCACTTGATACAAAGAAATGGGGAGTAGGGTGGGGTAAACTGTGAGTCAATGTCACTACGTAACATTTTTGACGTCTTTATTCAAAATGTATTCAGTCTATATTTATGCGTGACGTGTCAAGCGTCACACGTCATGTTAGTAATGCTCTGTTGAGAACGAGCTTGTGCATGATTTTACGTAATATTTCAATTTATTTATATTTTGAATTATTATTTCATATCGCCATAACAGTGAAAATTTACGCTTGCGTATATCCCTACAAATCAGACTAGTCACGCATAAATAGGAATCATTCAGAATCGGTGGTGAACCTCATTGCATTTAAACTATTGGAGGTGTTTTGTATTTTCGATTTCGATAGTGAATTTATTTCAATTCAAAAAAATTTTTTTTCCATAAAGCTAAAATTCAATCATATGAAAAACGTACATACTTTTAATATTTTGATCCCTTTGTACAAATAAGAAATGGATAAAAAATTTTAATTTCCAGGCGAAGAAGATAATATATGATTTACTTTATAGTAGTAATACGTCATTTCGATTTCGAACGATTGGATAGTATGAACCCTGATTTGTGGTAGCTTTCGGAGATGATAAAAAAGTTCTTCAAAGTGTTAAAAATTGTTATTTTAACACGTCAGTTAAAATTTGAATCGTTATGTTATAGATTTTTTTTATATATACTACGCAAGAATATTAGAAATCATGTTTTCCATTGACAGACACATTGGTTGTTGGAAAATCAACGACTGACACCTTTAAAGAGACACAATGATTTATTAAACTTCAAATGTGTGTCAGTCTGGGGTTTTTCGCCAACTAAAATATCTGTCAACGGAACTCGTGAATTCTAATAGTTTTTCATAAATATGAAAAAATCACCCATTATACTATAACTGACGTGTAAAAATACCAATTATCAACAGTTTGAAGGCGATTATCTCCGAAAGCCAGCAATACTCAGGGTTCATATTGTTATCTGCTGTGGTATTCTTTTACAGAAAAAAAAAACAGCTTTTATACTATGACGTAAATTTGGCTGTCGCTGGGTCTTAATCTTTTAGAGAGAGAAACTACACTGAAGCTTGCCATGGTGAAGATAGTAGAATAAAATTGAGCGGAAAAAATAGGAAAACATGGAATTAAGTATTCCTATATTGTAATTCGTGATAAATATAAGTTAATTTACGTTGTTTTATGGCTTTAATGCCGGGTTTGAAAATATCTCCTTATTCATTATACAGGCAGAAACTGCTATTAATTTGAAACATTGTATTTTAAAAACTAAAATTAATAGATAAATATGCAATATGACATTTTTTGCAATGGCTTCAGCTCACCCCCACTCGCCTCAATGGCGCAACGTGGATGCGTCGTGTCGCGTGTCACATGTACATCACTTTATGAATATTAATACGCGAGGGACAGTTTAAAGCGGGCAAGTTGAAAGGCGGGGGATGTGAAGCTCTCACAATTACCTATTATTGTTTTTGTTGTGTTGTTTCCGTGTCTAACAAGTGAACAACGAGTGGTGTGGTATTGTGTGTTATAAAGCGCCATTGAGATGTCATGTTTTCAAAGGGATAATGTTGATTTTGGAGGTCTCATTGGGAGAAATAACGGAAACTCGACTATGATAGATACATATATATTATGCATACATTGTGTGGTGGCATTTGGATGAATTTTAAACATCCATTCATTTTGAATCGAATATTTTCATAGTTGCATATAGGTACCTACGGAAATATTGGATTTTTTCCCATTAGGGAGTCAATAATATTTTTAAGACAATTTTTTTTAAATCTCGTTATATACGAATTTGGAATACTAAGGGAGAACCAAGAAATAAAGGCACCTACAGGGCTTACGACCTGTCAGCGGCTGGTTTACGTGATCACTATACGTGCTTGCGCAACGTTCACCATTTATGCCTTTTCAATGAAATCTCTATCAATCCAATCCTTTTAAGTGCCTTTTTTCCCGGTTCTCTCTTAATATTTCAACTTCGTCTCTATTGAGATATTGAATAAATCTCATAAAAATATCTAATAAATTTGTTTGATGACCGTACACATTAACGCCATGGTTATAAGAATTTATATAAATTAAAAATTATTTTAATTAAATCAATATTATTTTAATTCTTATCAAGGGAGAAATTAATTGCTCATCCAATAACAATTTATCAAAGTCAGATACTTGTATTTGTCACTTGCACACGATGCAAAGAAATTAATTTTTATTCATAATAAATATTGATACCTACCTGATAAATTATTAAATAAGAAAGATGTAATTCATCTTTTAAGTCTTATATCAGATCTTACAACTTGTTAACCGTTTTACGCGATCACATAATATTATTATCTTATAATTTTCGCCAAACATCTTGAACGAGCTCCAGGTTGCGCAAGGCGCAATTTTGTGTCTTTTTGCTTCGTTGGTTTACGTGCAAATCCCTCCCCTTCTCGGCTAAAAGATATTTGGCTACAACACTACACGATATTAATAGAAAGTAGTATATCTCGTATCCTATACTATAACATTTTCATTTCAATAAATTTACTTTATATTTCAATTCCTAAATGCTACTGACCCTTTTATCGTCGTGTCGTTGTTTCGTATAAATGATTAAAAAATCAGTGCTTTTGAAAATGTCCTGAATTATTCTTGCTGACTCAGCGCTTAATAACTTTATTATTTTGGAACGGCAGCAAGTGACAATTGAATCAAAAATTTCAATTTTGCTATCGAATCTAAATATATGTGTGTATCGGGTATAACAAGTTGACATAAAACAGAAGCCAGTTCCATCTGCGATGGTCTGATCCATCAACTATTTCCATCCGTGACACGTATCTGATGGGATTGTTCCAGTGTTGTATAACTACTTGTGTTCAGTATTTGGTCGGCAGGAATCATCCAGTTATGTTCAATACAACGCAGAGTAATGGAATTGCATATGATAAAAGGATAACAGATCAAATTCTTGACTGATCACTCAATAAAGTAATGACCCAAACATAGGCTTTAATGTAATACCTACATAAAATATTTGATACGTTTGGACTTGAACTGGGACTAATGCGAGTCATATCAAATACATCTACACACCTAACAACATTGATCTATGACATCTTATCTATGGTTTTGAAATGTCAAATCTCGTCGGGAATTGTTTTATTGACATATTATACTATGAACGGCATTTTGACCTGATTGATTTGTATTTATTGGAGGTATTTGTCTGTTTTTTTAGCTGTTAATTAGTTAGTACAAAGTATTTTGACTGTGTGCCTGCCTTATTTATGCAGAACAGAAACTATTATCACCCTATTCTTAAGTGAATTATCACTGTTAAGTTGTAAACTGCTAATCATAGAATAGAGTTTCCTATTTGGGCAACAGAAGACATTGTATAATGTGGTGTGATTTTTTTTATAAATAAAAATGAATTAATTATCATATATTAATTAATTAATTATCATATATTAATTAATTAATCAAAATAAAATTATGATACGGTTTGTTCTATTGATTTATTGTAATTATTAAAGCGTTTTGTCCTAGGCAGATTGTCAGAATATTTTTTTCCATGCTTCAAACGTCGCATATTATATTAATATTTTAGGACTGAATCCTCATTTTATTTATATTTCTTAAGGAACCAGATGTAACAACTTTTAATGCATTAAAAACTACCGGTCTTACTTAATATTTGCGATTTGAGTTTAGGTCCTTCGACATGTACCCATTTTTTTATCTAAACTTCGGATTATAGTCAATTTGCAAATATTAAGTAATGCTTTGTTAATCTACGGATTATGGGGTTTCATAAATCCTGTACACACACTTTTCACACCAAGATACTGCTTATCTAGTATACATAAATTACTTTTTAAGTATCAACAGATAATAATTTCTACAAACTGCTGTATCCGAAATAATAATGACAATTTCTACAAATTGCTTTTATATGATTGCATATTATATTCAATAAGTTTCCCGAATCAACACATCTTTTTTCTAGTTTCTAATATCTTATTATTTATTCTAGATAATTTTGTCAATGGCAAATGCTTGCGGGATAACTTTTTAGAAATATCTATTAAATATTTATATGAAACTTGTCACATGTATAGATAGTTAGTTATCTTTTATTGATGTTAATTATTACTAACCAAATAATATGTTGTCTTTATCTGGGTACCGTTTGGCTATGCCACCAGAGAGCAGAAAAATATCCAAAAAAATGACAATCCATATCAAAAACTTCGTTGCATTTCGCAATGCAATATCTCTCAAATTGTCAGTTTACGTCAATTTGTGATAGCCCACAGAGCTGTTCATATGTATTTATAATTACATGCACGCCTATCAAATTTTTCGTGAATTATAAATCTTGAATATTTTCAAGACTTTGTACCTAATTTTTCAAGTATTTTAAAATCAACGATTTCAAGATGGAATAACTTAAGTGATATTTTACTCCAACCCTACCGCATAAGTCATAAGCTCTACTGAGAATTTTTGAGTTCTACCTACCTACATCAGCCAGACTTTAGAGTAGGTAGCTTTAGAAATAATTAGAAAAACTTTAGAAATTAATGATTCTAAAGTTTTTGTGTTAACAAATTAGAAATCCATTTGAAAATCAATGAACAAAATAATATAACAAAGTATTTTTTCACAAAATTCGGTTTCAATGACCGAACGTTTTCACCGAGGAAACTCGGCATCATTATATTGGGTGGTGGCAGAGCGGTTAGCGCACTGGGTTAGTAATCCAGTGGTCGCGAGTTTGAATCTTGCCACGACCGATTTCGTTCACCTATAGCACAAGCATTTATGCTTAATTTTAGGGAATGTATGATGATGAATATGTAATTGTTACAAGGACATAACTAATTATGATTAAAAAAAAATACCTTGATAATGCCGATAATTTTGTGGAAAAATACTTAAGTATCTACTTAATAAAAAAAAATATTTCTCTAATAAATTTTGATATGTACCTACCTAATATCAAACGATTTTCGTATCTTATCTTTTCTTTTTAGTTTTTTACTTGAATGGAATGAGCTGACGTTATATTTTCTAAAATGATAAATGAAAACTTATGTATGCGATAGTGTAATATTCTTCATTTTCAAGCTTATACAACTTTATTACCGTTTATATTAACAATTATTGGTCATAAATATTGCAGATATGTTCAATTTCAATGCGCACAAGTAGCATTAAAACATATTCGTTTTCCGTTATATTATAATACCTATCTATCTATGTCTCTATTGCTAGAAAAGTTTTTTTGTGATACCTTTCAATTATTGAGCAATTAAAGTAAACCTATAAACAAAAATTCAATATAATATACCGTTATTCAAATAACCTTTTCTTAAACTGTCGACACTTAATGTTCATTTCCTTATTACTCGTATGTGAAAGTCGACATGTTCATCTGTTTTTGGATAAGAATGGACGTTTGACATTATGTACAAATGTACTTTTACAAAGACATGATAATAGAATAAATATAATTATTATTGGTACTGTTCACTATTATTTCCCTATTGCAAACATAAATATGTCAATATATTACTTATTGTGTATCAATTACTTCATGTTATGTTAATTTATTTTATTACATAGGTATACCTAGATTCATTTCAAGTAAATGACAATCTATTACTACACACCATTTTTTACTCTTCACTAACCCAAGGAGATATTATATCAGTACTACATAAAATATCAGTGGGGAGTTACGAATCCGCAATTTTAAGGATATTTTTTTAATGCTGATTATCAACTAGTATCATGCCGATAGTGTATTCTAAAAGTGTGTATCTGTGTGTGTGTGTGTGTAGGTACTATGTGCTGTGTGCTACGTGCTATGTACGGCGTGTTTATTCTACTTAATCGATCATAAACTAAAGTAATCATTTGATCTCTTCAAATTTTTGCAAATTTGTATATCTAATACTCGCCTAGACCCCATTAGATTTTGATAGATATATGTATAGTGCTTCTTAATTTTTTTATCTGACAAAAATTTCAAAGTAACTCCAAGATCATCATCATCATCAGCAATGGCGCTGCAGCCCGATATGGGCCTTGGCCTCCTCAAGAAACTGCCTCCATTCCGCCCTGTCGGCAGCAAGTCTCCTCCAATTTGTCTGTCCGATCGCTCTTATATCTCCCTCGATGTCGTCCAGCCATCTTATCCTAGGTCTCCCTCTGCTTCTTCTTCCTTAAGGACAGGTGTCCAATACTTTTTTTGGGACCCGGCTATTCTCCATTCTAAAAACGTGTCCAAGCCAACGTAAACGTTGAATTTTGATGTATTGGACAACGTTTGGTTCGCCATACATTATTTCTAGTTCATGGTTAAACCGGATCAGGAATTTAAAATTTGATATTTTTATTTTTAAATTGCACATCACTATCATGAAATGGTATTGAAGAATTATCAAGTTTTCATTGTAAAATATTTAAATCAAAAAGAATTAAACAAAGCTTATTTCATGAAAATGCTGAAAATTTTGTCTTTTGCGCACCCACGTGATTTTCCTAGATGTTTAGCGATAACTATAGGTGCACAAAACCGTCCCCACCTCCAACTAAAATTGTCAAATGTCACAGAAACCTATTTCTTGTTTATTTTTGATCGATTTCTAACCACATCGAAAGTGAGTCAACAAAATTTTCTCTCAGTGGTTCTTGAACTTTTGAACTCGCATCAAAGACAGCAATAATAATCATCCTGCGGGACATTACAATTGCGCTGTCCTCGTTTCGGCCCCTTTGTGCGATCTCGTATTACCTGTGACAGATCAGATCTCAGGCCACGATGCCGCCTACACTTTCACCCGAGGACAATAAATTCAGCATTCGTCTTGCGAACTGACACTCCGTGACACGGGGATATGGAGCGCATCTAACGAGGCTATTAAACAGGCAATTTTCACAGTTTGATATTCCGCGTGTAAAAACAAAAACATCCCTGAATTATTATCGTCATTTCTCTAGTACCGAATATATAATAATATAATATATGAAATTAAGTAGATATTTCGAAAGTATCCTTTAACTTGCATAATACTTTAAATTAAAGGTCAAATGGTTTAGATGTGTCGCTGGTGGAGAGGGTATCGCACCGACATACTTATTCAATGATGGAAAGTTCAAACCTCCAGAAATAGAAAACCATTTTTTAATATTTTCATAAAATAGATATAAATGCGAGATATTAATAAACAAGGAATTTAATAACAGGTTTACACTTAAGTAATAATCTAAATAAATATAGGTAAGAGCATAAAAACACAATTAATCGACAGGAAAAAAAGTGTATGGGAGAAGGACTAGGAGTTTGAGGAAAGGATGAAGTGGGGAGATGTTTTTTTGACATCAAAAATGCTAACGTGAATTCATAAAAATACCCTTACATTTATGTTTGAAAAGATCAAATTTTAAATTAAATACATCTAAATGATTAAGGAAAGTATTAGGTATAGTTTGTACAAATTCTTCGAATCAATTCGTTCTTACCAATATTAGAACGAAAAGGTGTAATTGAAAACAAATTGTTTTGCCTACTATTAAAGGATTTAACTCTATAACAGATAAGTTCAAGGAGGTCAGGGCAGTCTATTATGTTATGTACAAATTATTGTTTTATATAGAAATATGGCTTCACTGAGGATTCGACGATCTTTCAAAGTCCCGATTTTATAATAAATAGCTAACGATTATAAAATCTATTATTAATTATCATTTAATTTGTAATAAAAAAATGCAAATCCAAATTTATTATTTTACATTTCTTTATTTCTCAAAAGTGTCACCATTTTAATGAAAAATAACACCGGTTTCATAAAGATAAGACTACTTTTATGAAAAAAATTACGCGTAAAATAACTCTCATTTGTTTAAAATACCACCAATTTTCTAAAAAAATAACGAGAATAATAACACCAATGTTTAAAATACCACCAACTTTCTAAAAAAATAACGCGTATAATAAGACGGATTTGTTTAAAATACCACCAAATTTCTAGTAAAATAATGCGAATAATAACACCGATTTGTTTAAAATACCACCAAGTCTCGAAAAAAAAATAACGCGTATAACAACACCGATTTGTATAAAATACCACCAATTTTCTAAAAAAATAACGAAAATAATAACACCAATGTTTAAAATACCACCAACTTTCTAAAAAAATAACGCGTATAATAAGACGGATTTGTTTAAAATACCACCAAATTTCTAATAAAATAATGCGAATAATAACACCGATTAGTTTAAAATACCACCAAGTCTCGAAAAAAAAAATAACGCGTATAACAACACCGATTTGTATAAAATACCACCAATTTTCTAAAAAAATAACGAGAATAATAACACCAATGTTTAAAATACCACCAACTTTCTAAAAAAATAACGCGTATAATAAGACGGATTTGTTTAAAATACCACCAAATTTCTAATAAAATAATGCGAATAATAACACCGATTTGTTTAAAATACCACCAAGTCTCGAAAAAAAAATAACACGTATAACAACACCGATTTGTATAAAATACCACCAATTTTCTAAAAAAATAACGAGAATAATAACACCAATGTTTAAAATACCACCAACTTTCTAAAAAAATAACGCGTATAATAAGACGGATTTGTTTAAAATACCACCAAATTTCTAATAAAATAATGCGAATAATAACACCGATTTGTTTAAAATACCACCAAGTCTCGAAAAAAAAATAACGCGTATAACAACACCGATTTGTATAAAATACCACCAATTTTCTTAAAAAAAATAACGCGAACAAATAACACCACTTTCTATAGTTATATGAATTCTATGTACCCTCCTATATTATGTCTTCATGAATTTCACATTGTAATTTAATTTTTTTTTTCGAGATTTTTCACTTACAAGTGAACAACATACCATCACGGCATAACCCACAATGTGTGGTAACCAACAACAGGTGTGCGGGTGTTCAAGCTTATATAATAAAGTACGACACATGTATGTACGCCCACACACTAGTCTCGTCTTACCTAAAAAGGCAACATTAAGAATGTGTGGCGGACCTCATTGCTGAACTTTGTGAGATGTTATTTTGCCTGTTGTATTTTCAATTACCAGGATCCAGGACCCAACTACGATGAAAATAGAAAATAATGGAAGCACTATTCTAAGCCACACACTACACCAACTAATACCATGTTAATATGATACCTCTTACAACGTGATGTAATTATGTTTATTTATTAAAAACTTCGTTGTTCAAAGATTTCCTTGCAACGTTCATTGAAAAATCGTGATTTATTTTAAGTAAGTACTTAATTTTTTACTTACTGTTTTATTTGTAAATTATTTTATTAGGTACATTGAGGTTATTGATTAATTATTAAGTTCGAAACGGCACATTAGTAATATACTACACGTCAAATTGCGAGCATTTATTTACGAAATGATATTTCAATTATTAGCAAATAACGAATTTCAAACAAATCGTTTATCATTAGCCAGACCACAATTAATCAGAGAAAATATACTTAAATTTCTAACACTTGGACCAATCAATCATTTGAAATTGCTTCAATTTACCAATGATTTAAATCTGATAGGATCACGGAGTCAAACAGGGGCGTCGCTAAAAATTTACTCAAAAATGCAATGACCTTATTGGGGCATTCATGTGCAAGGATTTAATTTCATCTATTAAAACTGAAAAAATGCTCTCACGACCTGGAAATTAGAGATATTTTAATTTGGTTTCAACTATTTATACAACACCAAGAATCTTCATAAAATTGTATTCAAAGTTGGTCAATGTTAAAAGAAAAATATTCAACGGTTTCAAAAATTATATTTTATTTAATGGATATTTGTATGAAACTTATATGTAACAAGAGAATTTTTTTATATTTGGCAATGTTCAATTCATTGATTTCATATTGATATAAGAATATTAATAGCTTGAACTTAGAACTGATTAGCTTTTCATAGATATCATAAAATTTCTTCATATGATATCACATGTCAACATTGTCAAAATGCTCTAAAGCTCTTTGAAACAAAATTTATCTGCTTTTTTTAAAATATTTCATACAACATAAGCAGTCTTCACTATACTGCATTAATAGTTTGTCTATCTTAACATAAAAATATACTATCGGAAGAAAATTTATATTCCTGATAGTAACATTTAGTATGAATAAAAATGTAATTAGATAAATTTCTATGTATGGAAACGTTCAGTAATTTGATTTCATGTTATAATGTAAAGAGCTTGAACATAGAACTGATTAGTTTTCCATAAATAACAAAAAAAAACTTCATATGATATCACCTGTCAAAATTTGGAAAATGCTCTCGCGTTCTTTAGAACAAAATTTATCTGCTTTTTTTAAAATATTTCATACAACATAAGCATTCTTCCCTATACTGCATTAATAGTTTGTCTATCTTAACATAAAAATATACTATCGGAAGAAAATTTATATTCCTGATAGTAACATTTAGTATGAATAAAAATGTAATTAGATAAATTTCTATGTATGGAAACGTTCAGTAATTTGATTTCATGTTATAATGTAAAGAACTTGAACATAGAACTGATTAGCTTTCCATAAATAACAAAAAAATTCTTCATATAATATCACGTGTCAAAATTTTGAAAATGCTCTCGCGTTCTTTAAAACAAAATTTATCTGCTTTTTTTAAAATATTTCATACAACATAAGCATTCTTCACTATACTGCATTAATAGTTTGTTTATCTTAACATAAAAATATACTATCGGAAGAAAATTTATATTCCTGATAGTAACATTTAGTATGAATAAAAATGTAATCCAACTGTCGATTTGTTCAGGAGAACTTTGTTCTCTTAACATATCGACAATGTATCAAGCCAGAATACGCGAGAATTGTATGGAGAGGTCTACTTTTTTCATGGATTTTCCAACTTTGAAGTCAAAAAACACCAACTTAGAGGCTTCGCAGCATATATGTTCCATACACGGATTTACTCAGAATTCGGAGTAGAACATTTCGTGTGTCTGTGTGTGTGTGTGTCTGTGTGTCTGTGTGTGTGTCTGTGTGTCTGTGTGTGTGTGTGTCTGTGTGTCCGTCCCCCCCTTATAACTTTTGATCCGCTCAATTTACAGAGCCTAAAATTTCAGAATATATAAACAGTTACAGGCCTACAAAACTTTTATACTCGGAATTTTGAATTTTTGTTTCAGTCAGGGGTTATCAACTTTTGAATTTTTATTTTATTTTTCCATATATCTCAGAAACCATAAACGGTAGAACGCTGAAAATTGGTACGAACATAGACAAATACAAAATCTCAAATTAGTTTTTTCAAAAAAATTCCAGGGTTTTTCAAACATTTTTTATTAAGAAAAATATTTTTTTTATGATAAATTTATGAGTTTAACTGCCTATATTTCCAAAACTTTTACAATTATCGAAAAAAGCCGAAACACCCCAACTAGATAATTTGATTTTCTATAAAAAATATTAACATTGTAGTAGAAGATCTCAATTTTTTTTTAACAATTTTTTTAAAAATTGAATTTAGTGACGACATCGCTTCATACATTTTGTATGGCAGTCGCCTATACACAATATGTAAGAAGACTTAATAGTTTGTTACTTCATCTCCAAACATACATACATACCATCATGCAATTTGCATATTCTGGGTAGGAAAAAGGATCTTCTTCCATACTATCCTATCTTGACATACATACCTACATATGTTGTATAGAAAACAAAATATCTAAAAATATTCAATAATTTGTATCTATGGGTTTATAGTTTGGTACATATTCTTCAACTATACATACTATCGCTATCGACAGTTGGATCTCATGTGTTACATGCAACTAGTTAGATAAATTTCTATGTATGGAAAAGTTCAGTAATTTGATTTCATGTTATAATGTAAAGAGATTGAACATAGAACTGATTAGCTTTCCATAAATAACAAAAAATATCTTCATATGATATCACCTGTCAAAATTTGGAAAATGCTCTCGCGTTCTTTAGAACAAAATTTATCTGCTTTTTTTAAAATATTTCATACAACATAAGCATTCTTCCCTATACTGCATTAATAGTTTGTCTATCTTAACATAAAAATATACTATCGGAAGAAAATTTATATTCCTGATAGTAACATTTAGTATGAATAAAAATGTAATTAGATAAATTTCTATGTATGGAAACGTTCAGTAATTTGATTTCATGTTATAATGTAAAGAGCTTGAACATAGAACTGATTAGCTTTCCATAAATAACAAAAAAAATCTTCATATGATATCACCTGTCAAAATTTGGAAAATGCTCTCGCGTTCTTTAGAACAAAATTTATCTGCTTTTTTTTAAATATTTCATACAACATAAGCATTCTTCCCTATACTGCATTAATAGTTTGTCTATCTTAACATAAAAATATACTATCGGAAGAAAATTTATATTCCTGATAGTAACATTTAGTATGAATAAAAATGTAATTAGATAAATTTCTATGTATGGAAACGTTCAGTAATTTGATTTCATGTTATAATGTAAAGAGCTTGAACATAGAACTGATTAGCTTTCCATAAATAACAAAAAAAATCTTCATATGATATCACCAGTCAAAATTTGGAAAATACTCTTGCATTCTTTAGAACAAAATTTATCTGCTTTTTTTAAAATATTTCATACAACATAAGCATTCTTCCCTATACTGCATTAATAGTTTGTCTATTTTAACATAAAAATATACTATCGGAAGAAAATTTATATTCCTGATAGTAACATTTAGTATGAATAAAAATGTAATTAGATAAATTTCTATGTATGGAAACGTTCAGTAATTTGATTTCATGTTATAATGTAAAGAGCTTGAACATAGAACTGATTAGCTTTCCATAAATAACAAAAAAATTCTTCATATAATATCACGTGTCAAAATTTTGAAAATGCTCTCGCGTTCTTTAAAACAAAATTTATCTGCTTTTTTAAAATATTTCATACAACATAAGCATTCTTCACTATACTGCATTAATAGTTTGTTTATCTTAACATAAAAATATACTATCAGAAGAAAATTTATATTCCTGATATGAATAAAAATGTAATTAGATAAATTTCTATGTATGGAAAAGTTCAGTAATTTGATTTCATGTTATAATGTAAAGAGCTTGAACATAGAACTGATTAGCTTTCCATAAATAACAAAAAAAATCTTCATATGATATCACCTGTCAAAATTTGGAAAATGCTCTCGCGTTCTTTAGAACAAAATTTATCTGCTTTTTTTAAAATATTTCATACAACATAAGCATTCTTCCCTATACTGCATTAATAGTTTGTCTATCTTAACATAAAAATATACTATCGGAAGATAATTTATATTCCTGATAGTAACATTTAGTATGAATAAAAATGTAATTAGATAAATTTCTATGTATGGAAACGTTCAGTAATTTGATTTCATGTTATAATGTAAAGAGCTTGAACATAGAACTGATTAGCTTTCCATAAATAACAAAAAAAATCTTCATATGATATCACCTGTCAAAATTTGGAAAATACTCTCGCATTCTTTAGAACAAAATTTATCTGCTTTTTTTAAAATATTTCATACAACATAAGCATTCTTCCCTATACTGCATTAATAGTTTGTCTATCTTAACATAAAAATATACTATCGGAAGAAAATTTATATTCCTGATAGTAACATTTAGTATGAATAAAAATGTAATTAGATAAATTTCTATGTATGGAAAAGTTCAGTAATTTGATTTCATGTTATAATGTAAAGAGCTTGAACATAGAACTGATTAGCTTTCCATAAATAACAAAAAAAATCTTCATATGATATCACCTGTCAAAATTTGGAAAATGCTCTCGCGTTCTTTAGAACAAAATTTATCTGCTTTTTTTAAAATATTTCATACAACATAAGCATTCTTCCCTATACTGCATTAATAGTTTGTCTATCTTAACATAAAAATATACTATCGGAAGAAAATTTATATTCCTGATAGTAACATTTAGTATGAATAAAAATGTAATTAGATAAATTTCTATGTATGGAAACGTTCAGTAATTTGATTTCATGTTATAATGTAAAGAGCTTGAACATAGAACTGATTAGCTTTCCATAAATAACAAAAAAAATCTTCATATGATATCACGTGTCAAAATTTTGAAAATGCTCTCGCGTTCTTTAAAACAAAATTTATCTGCTTTTTTTAAAATATTTCATACAACATAAGCATTCTTCACTATACTGCATTAATAGTTTGTTTATCTTAATATAAAAATATACTATCGGAAGAAAATTTATATTCCTGGTAGTAACATTTAGTATGAATAAAAATGTAATTAGATAAATTTCTATGTATGGAAAAGTTCAGTAATTTGATTTCATGTTATAATGTAAAGAGCTTGAACATAGAACTGATTAGCTTTCCATAAATAACAAAAAATTTCTTCATATGATATCACGTGTCAAAATTTTGAAAATGCTTTCGCGTCCTTTAAAACAAAATTTATCTGCTTTTATTAAAATATTTCATCCAACATAAGCATTCTACACCATACTGCAATAATAGTTTGTCTATCTTAACATAAAAATATACATACTATCGATAGAAAATTTATTTTCCTGGTAGTAAAATTTAGTATGAATAAAAATGTATATAATAAGATAAATTTCTTATGTATGGAAAAGTTCAGTAATTTGATTTCATGTTATAATGTAAAGAGCTTGAACATCGAACTGATTAGCTTTCCATAAATAACAAAAATTTCTTCATATGATATCACGTGTCAAAATTGTCAAAATGCTCTAACGTCCTTTAAAACAAAATTTATCTGCTTTTATTAAAATATTTCATACAACATTAGAATTTTTCACCATACTGCATTAATAGTTTGTCTATCTTAACATGAAAATATACTATCGTTAGAAAATTTATATTCCTGGTAGTAAAATTTAGAATGAATAAAATATTTCATTGTCAATATTTGTGGTGTGGAGAGTTTAGTATTGGCCACAACCCACTCGTTTTTGTCATAATAACACAAACACGTGTAACCAAGCTCACGCTGACAGCTCGATGTCACGATTTCTCTGAAATTCCAGCGAATTTTCGACATCTCGTATAGATCTGTTTGGTATTTGATAACAAAATAACCAAATATATATTTGACGAAGTTGCTACAATCATCATCCATCGAAAACATCTTGTATTTTATTATTAAATCACTCGTTAGGTTCCTCCCGATCAACTTTACTTTTTGACAGTTCGCAAATATTAGTTTACGCCAACGCGCATGCGCAATGCAATTCTCATACAAAAACTTCGTAGCATCCTCCAGTTAGGAAGGCACGTGTTCTCCTAACTTAAGTGAGCGACTGTGCAATGAAAGCATGGTTGGTATTTAGTATTTAGGTAGGAATATGCATTTGGACCTAAGACTTACATAAGACTGATACTTATTTTGCCTTCAATGAATTTATTATTCAAAAAATTAAGGTATAACTGAACTCATATTTATCTCAATATAATAATTTGTTAAACTGGCATATAATCGATCCTTCGCCTGTCCCTGGTGGTTGCATGCCATCAAGTTAAGTCGTGATGAAGTAAATGGCCTAGTAACGCTTCATATCTCAATCTCGCAACAAATGCGGCATCTTTGGAATATAAATTTATTTCATCGATAATATATCGCTGCTTGTCGCTTTAGTTACCCACCATTATCAAACATCAAAATATTATTATTGCACGAAACATTCAATGATATTTACAAAAAGCATCGTGTCAATCGATCTTTAATATCAACTCTTACCTCAACTCTTATATTATGTATAGGTATTATTTGTTACCAAATATCTTGGGCCATTTCGAGGGGTCGATTTGCACATATACCAACGAAACAAAAAGACACGAATTTGAGATCTGCGCACTCGGAAGTCTGGTTCAAGATATTTGACTAAAACTATACATAGATGTAATGGTTATACATTGTAGTTATGACTGTCTGTACTCTAAAAATGAAATAAAATAAAAATAAAATAAAAATAAAAATAGGGAACGATGTAAAACAACGCAACAGATAATATTATATGATATGAATTTATTGCGCCGTTTAATGACTCAGAATCATTACAAGGGCGCTTATATTCTGTCTAGTGTTGCTCTACGAAACAAAGCTGTTTTCAGTCCTTTAGAGAAAGTGTTCTTGCTTTTTGCACTGCAGACATCTGGAGGCAATTTTTTCCACTTTATAGAACCACTCATAATACTAAAGCATCGATCTTAGTAAGCCGCTTTGTTGGCTCTGTCCAATTCCCATGAAGGTACGATTTTTCATATCATTAACGCAAAATATGTTCGGTTCATTTAGTTATAGTTGCATATAGATAATTTGATATAGTTGCATGTACGCTTACATTAGATTTTTTCCTATCGAGAGTAAATGATATTTTATGACATTTTATAACATTTCAATAGAGACGAAGTTAGAATGTTATGTGAGAACCAGGAAATCAAGGCACCTACAGGGATTACGACCTGTTATCGTCGGTTTATAAACCAATTTCACAATCGTACAACCCGGGTCTTTTTAAAATCCGAATTAATAAACTCTTTTCTAGATTGCAAACCCCTCCCAACGCTACGTAGTGCGCTTCTTCGGAAGAGTAAAATGGACCCAAATCCTTATAGCTGGTGTCCCCTACGTGGACATGTAAAAAAAATTGTTATTCGGGGAATTCGGTGTTTTGGATGTGCGACAAGTCTATATACAAAGGTTAATTATTTATGTATGTGCACAAGCATTTAAATTTAGAATTTACAGTGAGAAACAGTATACATGGAAAAGATGTGGAAGCAGGGGATTGTTAAATATAGGGAAATTCCGTAAGACGTATGCCCAAAAACACTACTCCTTTCTTGGTCCGAAAATTTACAATACCTTATCTAGCGTTTGCCACACAATGTGTGTGAATGTTCTGAAAAAGCTTGTAAATAGGTGGTTGCTGAGTAAAGGTCTTTCGCAATCGGAATATAAGTTAACAAACATACTTATTTATGTAATGTTTTAGTTCTGCTGTCTTGCTTGCTGTCATTCTTTTCCATAATGCTTTATTTTATTTTTTGTTAATGCTCTTGTATTTATATTTTGTTGAGGTTTTATCGGATGATTTGTTAGAATTTCTGTCCAATGTTAAAAATGATCTGCCCTATCGGTTGCGATTTCCTAGAGAATTCACAAAAGACTCCTTTTACTGATAACACGAAGCTGGAACGTTTGTAAGATAACATGGCACGTATTAAATGTGAAATAGATAGATACCCACCTCCTCCAAGGCAAGGCAGGTGTCTATATAACTAATCCAACGTTTGCTACCGCGCCCTGCTAATTGACCGCCACGTTTTCACGAACCAAATTAAACGGTCGTAATGAAAGACCACAACTGGTCACGACTCTTGGATGATCTCCCAGTTTCACTGCCCTATCATCTCACTCCTCAGACACACGGAATAAACGCCATAGATGATGATGATGATAAGTGATCGTAGGTATTGCGTTCCTTGCGTTGTTGCGTTTAAAAGATAAAAATTGAGATTGCCGCCATGAACACAACTTCTTGAAGATTTAGAAATAGACAATACCGGTTATTATTGTTATTATGGATCATTAGAATTTTTAGATTTAACTAGAATAGTAACATACGCAGAGCCGCATTTACTAGTTTTACACCCGCTAGTTTTCCTTTATAAACAAAACATTTGATCGAACATAACCACAAGTAATAATTAAGACTTAAAAATAATTCATAGTAATTTAAATAATAATATTAGATGTTAGCGCGCTGGGCTAGTAATCCAGTGGTCGCGAGATCGAATCCTGCCTCGACCGATTTCGGTCTCCTATAGCACAACCATTTATGATTAATTTAGGGAATGTAAGAAGATGTACCGATATATACTTGTTTAACAAGGACATATTTATTTAAAAAAAACATTCATTTTAAACTATCAGACATCCTGGAATGCTTGTAAATCAGAAATAAATGTAAATATGAGAAATAATATAATTGAATTATAACAAAACACAATTCTCTAATAGCCATATATTATTTGTTTTCCAATACAAAACTTCATTAACCAATACTAGTTAAATTGATTATATTGATAGGTTTATTTATGCTGTTTTTTATTTTATTTGTAAGTAATTATTTTTAATTTGTAATGCATTTTCGTGTGTTTTTTTCTAATGTTGTAATTTGTTATCTCTAATTTGTAATGTTATTTTTGTGTGTGTTATATTAGTTGGCATTCACTGTTAAAAGTATTATTATTTCAAAATGCTTTAGCCTCGACACAGGTTTTTGTACCTAGTGGAGTATTGCAGTTACGAATATTATTTGTCAATTATATATATATATACCTATGTATATATAAAAAAATAACTTCATTGTATTCCCCACCCTACAAAATAATGTTACCTAAGAAAGTTGTAATGGTACCAGAAAGAAAGAAATGAATAAAATTCAGTCAGTATTCAATGATGCAGCCAGGCTCATCTCTGGAGCCTTCAGTTTTTCTCAAATATTTCACCATCTTCGCAATCTGCATTGCTTTAAGTCCCCAAAAGGGTTGAATATAAGCTTTGTCTCATCATCTTATAAGCACTTCGTGGTATGGCTCCTACTTACCTCTCCGAACTGTGCATTCCGCTTTCAATAAATGACAGATAATCATCACTTCGTTGGGAAATTAGTTTAAATAAACAGGGTGCACACAACTCATTTCGGTGATCGTGCGTTTGCTGTGACAGGACCAAATGCATGGAATAAGCTCCCACACACCCTCAGACAGACAGAAAATATATCTTTGTTCAGAAAAAACTCTATACCCACCTTTTTCACAAATCGTACCAGAGCCAAAATGATAAGGTAATCAATATTCAGGGCCGTTGAGGTGAGATATTCACGAAAACGGCGCTATATTAAGTATCCAAATTAGATATTATTATTTTCTACCTTACACTCCGATCATTATATCTATATGTTGTACATTTAGTTAAGTATTATACTTTGTATATACTCCTGAAGAAGTCTACTTTGTTTCCGTAACACATAGAAGAATTTTTATTCAATTTACTAAAAGTTTTAATGGTGTAGGTACACAAAGTTGTTAATTGAAGTAAAAAACCATCGTTATTCAATGATGTGAAAATAATGGTTGAATTATAAAATAAAAATAAACAAACTGTTTTATTTCTCTCGGTGAAGACATTTTCACCACCAGTTAAATACAAACTAATTCTTCGAGAGAATGAATATTTTTTTTTCATTCGTTATAGTATTTTCAGACGTTCCCGATGTTATTGCACTTGATATTTCTGTTTTTGTATGTTTATTTTGGAACCAACTCTGACCAAAATGCTTTAATTACATAATCATAAAAATAATGATGGCTAAGAAATACTTTCAACATTCACTTCTGAATACTTTAAAAAGTACAAGAACTACTTACATAAGATAAAATTATTAGCCATTTACATTTAAACGCTGTCGTCATTTGTCGGCCTTCGTGGCTCAGTTGGTTGGGTATCAGACTGCTGATCCAAAGGTCCCGGGTTCGATTCCCGGTGAAGACACATTTTTAATTGTGTTTCCAAAATGTGGCAAATTGTTATTGGGTGCGTGATAAATTAATATTTGACATAGGAACTGTTAGTTTCCCGAGACCCAATCTATATTATAAATTTGAATGTTTGTATGTATGTGTTGAATGCGCTCCTAAACCACTCATCCGATTGCGATGAAACTTTGGTGAACTGTCGAGAATATACCAGGGATGGTTTCTGGATCAAAAAATTTTAACTTCTTCTTCTTCTTCATCGAGTTTTAGGTCATTTTACCTATGAAGGTGGACTATCCTGGGAACCGTTCATCCGATTGCTATTAAACTTTGGTGAATTGTCGATCGTATGCCCGGGATGATTTCTGAATTTAAAATATTTTCTTCTTCTTCTTCTTCATCGGGTATCAGGTCATTGTACCTATGAAGGTGGACTATCCTGAGAACCGTTCATCCGATTGCAATGAAACTTTGATGAATTGTCGAGTGTAAGACCGGGATGGTTTCTGGATTAAAAAAAAATCTTCTTCTTCTTCTTCATCGGGTATCAGGTCATTTTACCTATGAAGGTGGACTATCCTGAGAACCGTTCATCCGATTGCAATGAAACTTTGGTGAATTGTCGAGCGTATGACCGGGATGGTTTCTGGATTAAAACAATTTCTTCTTCTTCTTCTTAATCGGGTATCAGGTCATTTTACCTATGAAGGTGGACTATCCTGGGAACCGTTCATCTGATTACAATGAAACTTTGGTGAATTGTCGTGCATATGACCGGGATGGTTTCTGGATTAAAATTTTTTTCTTCTTCTTCTTCATCGGGTATTAGGTCATTTTACCTATGAAGGTAAAATGACCTTATACTCTGGGAGAAGAAGCTCAAACTGTCCTTCCATCTCTTCGCAGGTCTTCCAGGACAGTTTCTGGATTTAAACTTTTTTCTTCTTCTTCTTCTTCATCGTGTATTTGGTCATTTTACCTATGAAGGTGGAGTATCCTGGGAGAATAAGATGCAACTGTCCTTCCATCTCTTCGCAGGTCTTCCAGAACGGTTTCTGGATTAAAACTTTTTTCTTCTTCTTCTTTATCATGTATTTGTTCATTTTACCTATGAAGTCGGAGAATCCTGGAAAAAGAAGGTTCTACTGTCTCTTCGTAGGTCTTCCCAGTATTGTCTCTGGAATTAAACTTTTTCTTCACCTACTTAAGGGACGAGAGGTAATGAAGGGAAGGGAGGTACTGGTGGACCTGACGGGACGGGAGGTACTGAAGGGACGGGAGGTACTGAAGGGACGGGAGGAACTGAAATAACGGGAGTAACTGAAGGGACGGGAGTAACTGAAGGGACGGGAGTAACTTAAGGGACGGTAATAACTGAAGGGACGGGAGTAGTTGAGGGACGGGAGTAACTGAAGGGACGGGAGTAACTGAAGGGACGGGAGTAACTGAAGGGACGGGAGTAACTGAAGGGACGGGAGTAACTGAAGGGACGGGAGTAACTGAAGGGACGGGAGTAACTGAAGGGACGGGAGTAACTGAAGGGACGGGAGGAACTGAAGGGACGGGAGTAACTGAAGGGACGGGAGTAACTGAAGGGACGGGAGTACCTGAAGGGACGGGAGTAACTGAAGACACGGGAGTAACTGAAGGGACGGGAGTAACTGAAGGGACGGGAGTAACCGAAGGGACGGGAGTAACCGAAGGGACGGGAGGTACTGAAGGGACGGGAGGTACTGAAGGGACGGGAAGTACTGAAGGGATGGGAGGTATTGAAGAGTCTGAAGCGACGGGTGGTTATAGAGGACGATTTTTAATTATACAGGCAATACGAAGTTTGCCGGGGGTTCACTAGTATTAAATAAATCAATTAAATATTTAATAGTAGGTAGCGAGTTACTACTTGAAAATGTGCTTAGCACGAAACCGGTCGTAGGTTGTAGTCCTCAAATATATAGTGGAATTAATTTTAAACAAGTGTTTTTATTTTTATTTATTAAAAATACAAATTAATTTAAATGGAATTCCATCAAGAACGGACGATCAAAAAGTTAAATCTAATTCTATAGCTTTCCAATTTCAAAGGCTTCCAGATTGTCTAATTTTAATCCTTGGCTAGTTTGATGTAATATTTTTACCTGTTTCAAAAAATGTACAATATAAGAAATATTTAAATAATAAATTACGATTGAACACGAAACCATTTATCTGCGTTGTAATATTCAAATTGTTTTTCTTCGATCATTTTTCCTTCGTGATGCGTTTTGTGTTATTTTAATTGCCATCGCCACTTATTAAAACGATTATTGATAATTTACTTATCACGCAGATTTTATATAATAGAATATATATTCAATACCCGACTTCGCTCTGCAATCATATTTTCATTTGCTTCTGCAACTTATAATAATATCTTTCAATTTTGTATTAAAAAATCTTATAATTTTACCGTCAGCCTTCGTGGCTCAGTTAATTAGATTAGATATACTGCTGATTGAAAGGTCCTGGGGTCCTGGGGTAGTATGCTTAATTATTTATTTATTCAATAGAACAATTCAATATTTTTTTTTACTTCTACATAAAATAGATTTAAATGTTGCAACCACTGAAAATCAGAAGGAAAATATATTGATGGAACACACTCACTTATTTGATTATTCCAATTTTCAAGCTTACTTTTTATTTTACGAAAATAATAAGGTTCCATATATAATTAATGTGAGTCTTTGAAACTTAGATCACATTTTTCTCAACATTTTGGTTTTAACAGATAGAACCCTCTCATTCTCAGGTGTCGGAATGTCGACTCACTAACTTCTATTCGAATTTGGTACCCTGTCTGAAACTGCGATTATAGTAATCCGCCTTACTAGTTCTGTCTTTCTTTAATGAGCATACTAAATGGAAACATAGAATCCCATGAAATTCTTACCAATATTAAATTTAATACATCTACTCGCCGGACAAGACATACATATGTCACTTTTCTTCTCCAGTATCTGTAAAACAATTGCTTCCAAAAATGCTCCGAATAGAATGATAAACTTATTCAACTCTTATGAAAAAAATGCCGACTTACATATTTTTTGATTCACATATGACATTCAAAAATAAACTTATGTCTAACATCGTTACAATATAACAATAATCATTTAGATTTTTCCCAACCACCCTCAGAAATATATTTTCTTTTTCTTCTCGACCTATGAATCGTCTATATGTGTATGTTCGTCTATCATATACACACACACATGCACACCCACTCTCACACACAGACATACACACCCACACACTCACAATCTTTCTAGATATCTCTTGCACACACGCATACATATTGTTACTCTTCTCGCATGCGCGCATCCATACTAATTCACACTTTTTATTGTCTTCTTTCGATATTAGGTATAGTACGTAAGAGGTATGTCATATTTGTATTTTTACTTATTTAGTATACATGTAGGTAGGTACTGTATGCTGTCCTTTGTAAAATAAAATGAGTTGATACTCTGTGGTCCAGTTGATCTCATTACAAGACGTCTTTTTTTTCACAGTTTTTGAATGCAGTGTGGAGCCAAGTCATTCAGAGCTATTAAGACCTTTCAGCATACCTTATTGTATACTCTGTCACCAATAGACAGAATGTTGCCTATCACGACGATATTAATTGTTGGTATAACAAGAGTTAAGGTTCACGTTAAGTTAACAAGATCTGTATCTTGTTGTGGTGTAGAATTAGCAGAGGTACATGATGGTGGCATGCTGTTGTTGTTCTATGCTCCTATAGGAGATTGGTGCAGAAGCGTGTAGTTTGCACACCTGATTGAAATCACGAACTGCACTTTTAGCAGTACCTACTACCAAACACAATTCTTAGGGAACAACACCATCACCAATCAATCAACGGCATACTTTGATCAACAAAAATATACATTTGATTTTGTATTACAATAAAATAATAACAATTAAAAATCTGTTGGATGATAACAGCTATATTTTCCTGGAAAGCCTTTTTATAGATTTTTAACTGTTACATTTTCTTTGTTTTAAATAAAAACATGTTTTTAAAGATTGCAACATAGTATTTTTTTTTAAATGAATATGTCCTTCAACAAGTACATAATATATATTCTTATACATTCCCTGAATTAAGCAATTATTCATGTATATACCCACATATTATATTGATAGACATTAAGAATTATTGTATCTGCAATGCCCCACTAGGGAAAAACCCTGTGCCAGGGCGCGTATTTACCTTTCCGTGTTGATTAGCAGGCAAGTACTACCTCGAATTAGGCACTAGTTTATAGCGCTAATGCACTTAAAAACTCTTGTTGAATTCAAGGCACGTGTCCTCAAATGCACACGGATTAGCAGGTTTAGTATTTTATTTAAAGATATCATTAGTTGCTGTTTTGTAAGTTCTTACGGCAGGAAAAACTAACTAAAACTTGATCATCTCAAATTAGCTGCAGCGTCACTTAATGAGTTTTACTTGTCAACTGACCATTTATTTTATATTCGTTGCAACTGTCGTAACTTAAGGGGGGGACTGCTGCCAACGTACCTATTTTTCGATTTGATATACCATCATTATTTCTAATCAAATCTTTTTGAAAAAAATAATATGAATAGTTTGGGTATAAATGTATCGTAACTTTTTGATAATGTTTTGTATAAATTCTTGTAGTAAAATAATGACATACCCGAATATTCAACGTTTATCTTATATTTTTAATAAACTATAAGGCGTAGTTTAATATATTTTGTTTTTTGTTAAAGAAGACAAAAATATCTAGAAAACTACGATGTGACATTGCATTAATGCTTCAGGTTTAGTAAATCAACCTTAAAAAATGTTTATTTTCCATTCAGCGCCATTGAGAATTTTTTTTTTTCATTTATTTCCTTAACCTGATGTATTTATGCAACGTGACATCATATTTTTACAGATATTTTGTTCTTTTTTAATTTATAAAAAAATGTACTGCTCTAAACCTTATAGTTTTTTAGAAATTTAAGATAAATGTCAAAAATCGGGGTATGCTTATTATTTTTTCACAAGAATATATACATAACATAATTAAAAAGTTAAGGTATATTTTTCATCATGAATATCCAAACTAACTTGGTTATTTTTTTCAAAATAATTCGTTTTTTAGTAATGATGCAATTTTAAATGAAAAAATAGGTACGTTGGCAGCCGTCGCCTTCTTAAGCTTAAAACATGCTCTAAAATGAAATAGGTATTAGGTATATTGGATAGGTATCTACTCAAAAATATTTTTTGGAAAGCAATGCGATATATATTTATAAAATAATACCTATATTCTATGGAATGAATCAAAGTTTACGGGTCTCGCTCTATCGCATTCAAAATCACTGTCCGTTTTGATAGTTGTTGAATATTACTTTGATTTATCGATTTCCTATGTATGAATGCGTACCTTATTTAAAGAAAAATGTTTTCAGACACTTTGGATGGTCATCAGTTTACCGATGCTAATTAGTATCAAAAATTTCAACAGAGGAATCTATTTTTTTAATTTTATATATTTTTACAATAGCCTCGCTTTGATGCATTCATATTCAATATCCTGCCTTACTCAATTGTATATTATTATGGACATTTCTTAATAAACCCTTTTCATAAACGTTTGATCAAAAATGATGAATCAAAGTTTGATTTGATGATTGGTTTGTGGTGATGAGTAACCAATCCGTTCAGCAGCGGATAATCGCATCCAACCATCAGGTGCAGTACCTACCTACTAACTAGAACGCTGCAGGCAGAGGATTATTGATGGAAACTGATTGATCATCCTTACCGTCCCCTATGTTACCGCACATCGATTTTGTATGGCGATAGACCTCGCGAAACGTTCAATTGATATCAGTTGACGCTAAGTAGGTACTTATTAAATTTATCACTATTTATTTGTGTGTCAAATTATACGTTTCATGATTCAGGATCATATGGCTCTAATGTGTAGCTTTATTTGGTTAAAGAATATCTCCTATTTATTTCGTTTTATAGGAACATACGTCCAATATCAAAACATATCGTATTGTCTTGTCCACCTCTTTAGGGGATTTGGGATTCAGAGTTAGGTATATTTCTTTGCTGCAGTTCTTGAATCTATCGTGCAACTGAATTGTTCAATGTACCTATTGAAAACCGTTGAAGTAATCATTGCAGTCGATTCGCTCAAAGGCACTTTAATTGGTCTAATTTACCTTTTTAAGAAATATGCTATAGGTATTACATATTTTGGCAATTTAAATCCATTGAAACCAATATCCAACATTGATCTCATAAAGTTGCGGAAATACTTCCGCTGAGAAGCTTGAATAATTCGCAATTAAGTACCTAACATACCTTCATAATTTGCCCACATTTGCGTCACTCAATGGTGAAGATTCATTGAATGTGTGCTTATAGTTTAGTCTTATGTCGCTCTTGAAGAAAGTGCTCATGCTTTGAGCACTTCGGACATCTGAGGGTATCTATTCGAGTTCATAGAACTACTAAAACAATACATGGAATACATATAAATAAATAGTAAATTACATTGGAGAAAATTGACTGTTGGAAACATTCAACTCATTATTAAGACGGAAAGAGTAGGTACCTCACTGAATAGTGTATATAGCGAAGAAAAAATGGCAAGTTTAGATGTATCCATCGGTTGTTCAGTGATTTATCGCTGGGCGTTTCCTTTAAAGTTTTTGTTCATCGTCCATGGGAAATAAAATGGTGACTTATGACGTCACAGCGTGTAATTATGCGTCATTGGCTTCAACGTCAAATAATGCACATCTTTGTATGGGAGACTGCGTTGGGTTGAATGGTGTTGCTACATTATCTGTCTCCATATTTTCGCAAACAAGAATGGATTTAGAAATGGTAGAAAGGGGGTGAACGACACTATAATATTAATAATTGAAAACAAGAAGGCACCCAGTCCAAATTTCTGAAATAAGAATTATACGTCCTTCAGAATCACTCTTCTGACACCTCAACGCGGCCAACATTAGTATTATTTGAAAGATTTAAAAAAAACTATGAATATCGAGGTTTTTCTTTTCATTGATGTGTTAAAAAATCTGATAATATTAATTCGAGTACATCTATAATCCTATGAAAAAAATTTTTAACCCCGTTACGTAAATACATAATAAAAAAACTTAGGTATTGCGTGTAAATTCCTAGTTGTTATTCTAAAGCGCTCTTGAGGTGGATACACAAAACCGGCGCTATATAAGTAAGCCAGCTTTATTATTATATGTTATATTTTGTAAAATAAATAATACGGTTATAAATATTTCAAAATTGCCCAATTTCTAGTCCTCGTGGTAGTTCACGATTTGTTGAATATTTTAAGTGTCCACATACATTCATATCATAACGCCATAATATCCTAAATGGGATAGGCATAAAGAATTAAACGCCATATTTTTCCATCCTGGCACGCAACCATCATCTCATACATGTTCGTCTGTTGTTCAAGGTTCTTACATATCTCTTTTAGACAGTCGTTCACATGGTTGAGCCATCATGTCTGCATTGTATAGGTATAGACACATTTGATGAATGTGTCTGATTTCATTTATAATAACTAATAATGCACTTCCTTGCACTCTGCACAACTGGTAAGTTTATTGGTTTATGGTAATATATTCCAAATACCCAATGTTTCCATTCCAGTGAAGCAATGTTTGCGCGAAAAATGAAAAATGAAAGCCACCCGGCTGTGCCATGGTAAAATTTATTTAATTTACGGTATTTATATTGAAATCCATAAATTATCTTCTTATTTTTTTAGATACTGCAATTGATGAAATAATGAATTAATATTTAATTGTTTTGTACGCCTAATAGTATATTTTGATTTCTTTTCCCAACATTAAATAGTAGTCAAAGGATTCCAATCTTATTATTTCAGTTACCTAATGCTCTACTTTGTAAAAGCATGATATGACTTTCTTGTATGATTATGTATATATTATTTTATTTCAATTATGTTCAAAAATCTATAGACAAACTTATTGCATAGGTACGCAAGTTTGCCTCAGTTTCTATTTTTAATATAAATACCTACAGTAAATTGAGACTCAGCGAATTTCTCGTTTGACCATCGATATATTTAGACGTGTCATAATACTCCAATATTTATATCGGGAATACTTCGTCACACATTGTCGATGTTCCTGTACAATACCAATACATATTGTGCTTCAAACTCTTGTAAGGTACTTAATAATTCCAGCTCATTTTTCCAACCAGACAATATAATACTATGGCAGTCAATGTTTATGGACATTCCAGTCTCTGATTTGATCTTCGCGGATATTCCCTTAGTCACAGCGAAAGCATTTCATCATATTGTTCATGTCCTGTTCTCAGAGATGACTATGTAGCCAGATATTTTATGTTAAATTGCATAAGTAGTAGGTATCAGTTATAAATATATAAAAAATATTTAGATTGGTACATTTGAAACCCGTTAGAAAACATGGTGCCATTTCAGAGAATTTTCTTGATAGTTATCGAAGACATTATTTTTTTTTATTAAATCTTGTTTTTAAATCTTTCTTTAATCCCTCTATAGGGAACAGAAAGTTATTCAAAGTGTTGAAAGTGGTTATAGATGAAGTTACCAGCTAACAAGGCGTAACATATAACATAAGTGAAAATTTAAACATCAAAAGCACATCTTAGTACGAAATAATATATTATTCAGTGTATGTTGATTGGAGATCAAACGCTTGGAAACTTATACAGGAGACTTCATACATGTTTCGTATATGTAGGTGGGGTATTTTCGATTCATACATACTTTTCAGTTTGAATCCAGTATTTTTTCACTACGATCGAATTTTTCGATGGCATACAAATTTAGTTATTAAATGCACTCAAAGTGGTATCTGTAGCTAAAAAGTAAGGATATCATAAAAATATTTTTTTTGACAAATTTTTAACATCTCAATAGAGACAAAGTTGGAATAATATTGGAGAGCCATGAACTCAAGGCACCTACAAGGCTTACGACCTGTCATCGGTTGGTTTATGTGATCACTTCATGAGCTTGCGCAACGTTCACATACTTCATATTTACATCATACCTATAATATGTAAAGTGCATAGACCTAGAGCTGATTAGTTTTCGATAGACAACTTTTATTTTCTTCTCTATGATTTCATAATTTACGTTTTTTTTGTTGTGTCCTTTCTGCAGTCCAAACTATAAGTTCGATTGATTTCATATTGATATAATATATGTAAAGTCCATAAACTTAGAGCTGATTAGTTTTCCATTGATATCCGTTAATTTCTTCTCTGAGATTTCACCTGTCCAAATTTTGAAAATGCTCTCACGGTCTGGTAAATCGGTTTTTAAACTTTTGATACAATAAAAGTATAAACTCTTCAAAAATGCATTTAAACATTTAAAGAAAAAATCTATGGTCTGCTATATCAATGTGCAAAGTTTCATATTTGTATGAAAAATGTATATAACAGAAGAAATGTAGCTTCTGTCTGGGAAAATTGAGTGATCAACTTCATATAATTAATATTGTATTGGTCTCTATAGACAAGTCTACTTCTATTTTCCTCTAGAGGTAGGCAGTGAGAATCGAACACCCCATTCTGAATGTTTTGTGTTAAAGTGTTTTGTGTATATTGTGAAAACTTTTGTCCTCTGGGAATATTTTATTTGTTTAAAAATCTAACAGTAATTTACTTCATAAAATTGCATTTAGCGATTGTCAACCTTTCAAGAAGAAAGTAAAAAAATTGAAGAAGTACCTAGGTATAATTAAAAAATAAAATGGAATTCCATCAAGTACCTATCTACCTACATACTTTCGGTAGAAAATTTAAGAAAGCGCCCGGTTTCGTGTATTGCTTGAAACCTGTCATAGTTGTAATAAATTTACAATGGAATTATTGAAAAGTGTTTTGAAAATTCCGTAATAAATAATTAAAATATGTTGTTTTGGTCATTAGTATTTTCCAAGGGCATATAAACAAAGAACTCCAATGTGATCGCAATTGAGCCGAGACATTTTGCAATTTAATCCAAGTCCAAACCTCCATCTGGGTAAAAGATGAAAGTTGATAACTAAACTAGTAAAAAATAAATAAGTTTTAATGTTCAATGAAAATATATTCATTACAGGACGATTATTTCGCCTGGTAACAGCCTTATGAAAGATCTTTCTGTAAAAAGGAATAAACTTTTGTAGGTAGGTAAGTACTAAGAACATTAAATCTTGTTTTATTTTTATCAGGATAAAGGTAAAGTAATTCCGTCAAAATCAAAAGGATAGAATAGTTCTTCTTACAGGACTCGTCGTTCAGTGCTACGACCAGATGAACAAAATTCAAGAGAAAAATTTGCAATTCATTCATAAGAGATCAAAGCTGTCCTCTTAAATTCCCTATCGCCACTCACCAATTCTCCGATAGTATTGACGCGAGCCACAGTTGAGGTCAGACCGCTAATCGGTAATCAATGTTATATTGTGCATCGACCACCTTCGACGGATATAAAGGTCGGTACTTGGCAATGTCGTTTTATCACAAATTTTGTATGGCAGAGTCGTAAGTCAAGGCGACTTCACTGTGAGAGAATGATAGGCGGAACCAGGGGTGGGAAACAAAGATTCGATCCTTGAGAGACTTTGATGCCCGATTTCCCCAAGGCTCCTTAACTTAAAAAATCACATTTATGAACCACTTAGCGCAAAATTGCATTTCACCAAACAATCTTAGCCTCGCTTAGCGACGTCGGCGCATAAAATTTTAAGTGGCGGTCTCTAGTGGATTAACCGTCATAAGCGTCACTTAACGCGTTTGACAGATAGATATTTGGGTTACGATTTCGTCGCAGAGTTGTTTTATTATTGAATTTATCTTTTTTTTTTGTAAAATTTAAGTTATATTTTGTTTATTATCATCTTGGAAGATGGCTGGATTTGTGAAATCGTTGAATAGACATGCTCCATCCCTTTGTTTTTAAGTAATTGCCGTGTTTTTTGAAACTAATTCAATTAATTTAGTTTTTTCACTGGGGGTAAAATTTGTAGAACGTTTCCTTGGTTTATCCATAATTATACTCTGCTAAATATTATACTCTGATAAATATGCGCGTCCCGTGTCGAACAATCTCAACAATCAACAAGTGCGAAGCGAATAAATAGCCATGACAGCGAGTATATCCTAGGATGTACACCGATTTTTTAAACCAAACCTACAAAAGTTTGGTAAAAATAGATTGGTTAGGTTTGTCTGTAGTTATAATTGCGGCTGGCATGAGCCAGTTGCATTGTATATTAAAAAAAGTAACAAATATTAAAATAAAATAACTAAATTGGTGTGAATACTAAATAAACTGTCTGCACATGATGTGTCAAAAACAAAAACTGGTGTACAAACAAGGCTACCTTGACAGCGAGCGCCGCTAGCGCCACCTGTTGTCGCCAGCGGTAATTACCTGTACTCATGAGATCAAAGTAGTACTTTTTTATAATTAATTTATATATAGAGTAAAAATCGTGAAATTCACACGTTAGAATATTTTAATGATATTTTTATAGTTTATTATGTATTTCTTATTTGCATATTTTTTAAAGTAACGTTATCTTGAGTCCATATTCATGTTCACCGGAAACATAACAAAAACTAATCCTGACCTTAGCTTAGTGTGGCTGTTATTTGTTGGTGAAATGCAAATTTATTAAGTAAGCCACTTAAGGATTTAAGTTTCGAATGGGTACTTAGCTGATGTTCGATTTTGAGGGACCTTGGAGAAAGCGGCCGTCAGAGTCTTTAATTGGTTGAAATACTTACGTATTACTCAATAGATTAAATGTTTTTTTAGTAGGTGATAATTTGATAACTCTTATACAACGCCCGGATAATGAAATATTAAAAAGATTTTCCTTTTCGTGTGTCTAGAAATCTTCCTGTATATGCTTTAAACAATCTAGCACCACAACACATTCAAGAGCTGTGTAAAATAAAATAGCTCTCTTGGAGGCATCTCACACTCAGGTAATCTATATCACAGAGTAAAAATTCCCTAAAGCAGTTGGACAGAATCAACAAAGCGGTTTAATATGACCGATGCTTTTGTGTGAGCGATCCAATTAAGTGGAATGCACTGTCTTCAGATGTCCGCATCGCACAAAGCACTTAACACTAAAGGACTGAAATCAGCTTTGTTTCTTAGAGCAGCACATAACTATACTTTCATCGCCCTTGGAATGAATTAAATCATTAAACGACGCTATATTGAATCCCCTATTATTATTGCAAAAATATTTATCTCGGTTATGATCCGGTAATTTCCTTCACAACGGAGCTTACCAAAGTTGTGAGGCTATGTGTGTGTTTGTGTAGTTATTTATAGTGGAACCTGTAGAAATTTTATGACTATTGTACATGTGTATATATTTGTAGTTATTTGTATGTTACTGATGACGGATTAATAACATTAGTAGGTCGATATTTTTTATATTTTTTTGGAGTGTTTTAGTATGATGCCTGGAGACGATAATATTATTGTGACTATTGTTACTTTTTTCTTGTTTCCCTTGTGATTTAATCATTTCTGCAAACGCTATGTACCTATTTATCTATTTTTTCCGAATGTTTCTTTTGTGATTTGCTTTATTTGGTATTGATATAAGATATGTGTGTTTATGTATTTTGTCGATCAATGTAATGTCTGGTCGGTTATTTAGGTTTGTTCTGACTGTGATTATGTCTCTATTCCAATATAATTTGTAGTTATCATTCTCTGTTACAGCTTGGGGGTATGTATTGATACCACTTGGGGTGTGTTTCGATGAGTTTATGTTTGTGGGCTAGTTCCAAGTATATGTGTTTACAGATGTTATTGTATATTATTTCAGCGCCCTTGAGGTGAGACATTCACGAAAACGGCGCTATATAAATCATCCAAGTTTATTATTATATTATATTATTGTACATTCCGTCGGTGCAAGAGTTGAGCAGCCATCTGTTATGTGTTCAATTGTTTCTTTTTGTGATTTGCATTTTCTACATGTGTCGTTTGTCGTTTGTCATTTTCTACATTTGCATTTTCTACATGTGTTGTCTTTTATAATATGTTTTCCGTAGTTATTTGTTTTTATTATTTTGTCTTGAATAGCCATTAATTATTATTATGTTATTGACCAAAAAATATATATATATATATATATAACTTCTGTATTTCAGATATTTTTCAATTTAATTTAATATGTGAAATAGTTTTTGAATATTTGCTGAGAGTATATTTAACGAATTTCTGCGTGTTTTTTGAGCCCACATTTGTAAGGATTTTATCTTGTTTTTACTATATACCTACCATACCTACAGTTTTTTTATTTGATCGAAAGTTGTGTGGTGTAAATTTGAACGCTGTGATTGAAAAATTACATATTGATCTGATAGATTGATCGATCAGTTTTAGTGAGGAATTGGATGTTTCGATCAACTCATTCATAGTTCGTATACCACGCGGTGTCGAGCACTGGGTCAGAGTATGTATAGAGTTTATTTTCTTCACATTATCGTAAGTTAAGGTCTCATTCTGTCCACTGAGGGTATTGCGTGTCACATTGAGTGCCCTTCTATGTCCCACGGCACTTTTGCAGAACATACTTACATACGTTTCTTTGCAAGCCATAGATTCCTATATCGATAACACCATATCGATTCGTAAAGAGGTAGGTAGGTACTTATTGTCGAGAAAAAATATTTAATCGTGGATACAGAGCTTGTACCTATCAAAACATGTTCCTCACGAGAAGGGTTAAGAGAACTGAAAACCAATTTTTTCCGAAATTTTCCTCAATAATAATATTCTGGCTTATACGGGTTTTCTTGTCTAAACATCGATTGAGAAATTATGTGGTTTTCCAAAATACATCTTCTTCTTCTTCGTTTAGTTGACCTAGTTGGTCTGTTCTTCAGAAACTATGCCTCCTGGGATGACGAAGTCCAGCTATCCTTCCATCTCTTGGGTGGTCTTCCGGGTAGGCGGCGGCCAGAAGGAATTTCGTTTGCCGCTATATATGCAAGTATATCACTGTCCATCCTGGCTACGTGGTCCCTCCAATGCCTTCTTCTGGATCTACTCCATCGAACGATGTCCTCTATTCCACATGTTTTCCTTATTTGAACATTGCAAACACGATCTCGAATATTTTTACCAGTGATTGACATTAGGACCTTCAACTCCGTTGTCCTTAGGAGCCCCTTGGTTCGTACGGTATCTGCTCGTGTTTCTACAGCATACGTCATGATCGGTCGCACACATGTCTTATATATTCTGACCTTACTGTCAATACGCATCTGTTTATTTTTCCGGATTCTTATACTTATTAAACAAATTAATTTAAAAGCCAAAGTGATGGACAAGATCTTTGAGACCTAGTGCCTAGACAACGTGTCATTTAGCTCAAGAAAAGAAACAAGAAAACATAACTCAATGTATGAAAGTGACAGTTGTCACGTGACTGGCAACTGTCACTTCTATACATTGAGTTATCTATTCTTGTTTATTTTCTTGAGCTAAATGACACGTTGACTAAGGGGGCTGCACGACACAAATAGAAGCGAATTTGAAAGCATCAAAACCAGATTTTATATAATTGAATCAAACACGCTAATTCAAGAAATAAACTTTTTTTAATGATTCAAAAGTTTTTGTGTTAATAGAATGGAAATCCGTTTAAAAATTAATGAACAAATATACAAATGTTTTTTTCCACGAATTTGATTACAATGACTGAAAGTTTTCGCCGAGGCAACTCGGCATTATCGGCAGTATTATTATAAATAAATAAATGTATAAATACATAAATAAATAAATAAATAAATAAATAAATAAATAAATAAATAAATAAATAAATAAATAAATAAATAAATAAATAAATAAATAAATAAATAAGTAAATAAATAAATAAATAAATAAATAAATAAATAAATAAATACATAAATAAATAAATAAATAAATAAAAAAAATCATAAATAAAAAAATTAATAAATAAATAAATATACCTAGTAGCATATTTTGATTGACCCAGATAAGATCCAAATGCAGTGACATACATAGTTTGACACATTGTATAAGTCAAGTGTTTAAATGTTAAATGTAGCATGTTTAATGCCGTGACTATAATAAGCTGACCATTGAAATATTATGTCAGTCGTTTGATTTCTGTGTCAGTCATTTATTCGAAACAATTTAACGCAAATTACCTGAGCTGATTTGATGTCAGTATTATAAATAACTCACTCAAGTGATAAAAAAACTCCCGTTGCATAACAAAATAATGGATGAAAATCTGATATGAAAATGTATGTATGATTATAATTACAGAATCAATTTATTTTATATCTGATTAAAATAGAATATTTTGATCCCTCATTACTTCGACATGTACCGACATAATAATTATTATGGAAAATTATGAAGTTAATTTTCAACTAGGAACCAACTACATAATGCTTTATTTGAAACAGGTATTTGGATGCAATTTATTGCTTACATCATGTGTATTTTCTTTGGTTAGGTTGTAAGAAATTTTGTATACATAATTTCATAAATTAAAAACCAATCGTATGAATAATATAAAAAATTGAATAAAAATTTTGTATAGAACAAAAGCTCAGGATATTTGGATGTAATTTATTGCTAACCTCATTTGTATGTTCTTAGGTTAGGGTGTAGGTATTTATATACTTGCTGTTTTTTTGTGTATTTTCTTTTCTTGTAATTAATTATATAAGGTTTTGCCATTATTTCTGATTCGTTATGATGTAATGTTTGTGATTCGTCATATAATGTCTGCCATGATTCGTGAATATGTTTTGTTAAAATAAAATGGTTGTCGACGAAGTACCCTGTGGTAGTTTTTCGAATGATTAACGAAGATTGTGAATTGAAGAGGAATATATCTGTATAACGAAGTAAACAACACCTCGGCCACACGCGTTAATTGTTTTATAGCCAAAGCTTTAGCCACCCTGACACAGACACCCACGGATATATTGATGATTATTGCGCGTCAACCAGATTGCTAAACTTTATGGAGTCCACCGTGTCTGATAGGTACTGTATACTTACAACGCTAAATAAATACAACTTCACACGCAAAGCCCTGCAGTCCGCGTCCACTGAAACCGATCCATCGGCCGATGATGTCGGGTCGGGTCTGCAATCTACACACACTGCCGCGTGCCGCCAGGTCTATTCTTATTCACTTATAATAATAAGGACTCGTAGAAGAGGTCCAAGGAAAAGATTTATATTCAGCCGTAGAACCAGCTTTTCCAAATTCGTCTTTTTAATGTATTCTTTACGACAATGCATCTTCAGTTAATTTTTTTTCATCTTTGACTAAACTTCTGCTCATAGTATTTTCGCAATGTCGTCAGTTATTATAACATTTAATTAATTAAATTTTTACCAATTTGTTATTATAACATTTAAAATGTTACCCATATTTTATTGTATTCATTATTTTATTTTATTCAGCCGTCTCTGTCCACTGCCGGACATAGACCTTCATATCTCTCCGGGTTTCTCTTTCCTGCGCCTTCTGCATCCAGTCACCAGCAACCTTCTGCATCCAGTCATCGGACCATCGCGAAAGTGCTCTTCCTCTACTTTTCCTGTCCTCACTTGGTCTCCATTCCAGAATCTTCTTGGTCCATCTTTGGTTCTTCACTCTAGCGATATGTCCTGGCCATGACCATTTTAATAAATACATGAAATCAATTCCAGAGTGGTGTCTTAGTAATAAATATGGTATCTTGGTAATTAAAAAAATACAAACTAATTAGTTTTTGATATCTATTTTTATATCTACTGAAATACTTGTACGTGTTCAGTAGCTGGCAACGGCCAACGAAAAATTCGGGGAAATTCTGTTTTGTTGGCTAATCGTTAATTATCGGGCGTCATCGGACGATTTCGCTGGTGCTAATGGACGCACTCTCTTTTATTTAAGTTGGTACGATCAGCCATGTTTAGCCGACGTCGTTCGGCCATACTTCGGCCGACGACGGATTGGCGTACGCGAAGCGTTACTGTTGTACCTCGGTTCATTGTGTTTGGTTAGTATGATCTCCAGTTTAAAGCTTTCTCGCCCAGATATTAATAAACATTTGTCAACCATCGGGACGCGTTTTGTCAGACAACTGACTCCTAATATGGTTCTCCAAGTTCCCTCCACATTTTTAATTTAATTAATTTTGTGTCATCAAAATAGCAAAGGCGGGTTTATTAGCAAAAGGGAATCGCTTTTAACGAATTCAAACAACGTACCGCCTCTAATAATTTAATATGATCGCTTTTTTTTATTAAATTAATGTAATTACAAGCGTACAACAGCTGATTTTGTGAAAAATAAGTATTTTTTTCATCCTTTCATTCCTACCTTTACAGCGAATTCTACAATGGAGAGGTAACCAACGACAAGTGTGCGGGTGCATATACCTTCTAAAAGGAAGCATGAGACACGCGTGTATATCCACACGTCAGTCTCGTATCACAATGTGAGGTAATCAGCGTTAGGCGTACGGGTGTGCATTAAATTACGAATGGAAGCATGACACATGCGAGTATACCCACACACCAGATTCGTCTAACCTAAAAAGACAATAGGTGGTGAACCTCATTGTCGAGCTATGTGAAATGTTATTTTGCCTCTTGTATTTTCGATTAGGGCTTGGCCTAACGGGACACCCGAAAATGATGATAAGTGAAATGAGTGGAAGCACTATTCTAAGCTTATGCCTCAGAGCGAAAAAATAAAAGAGCTTTATTTTCTTACCGAACCAAGCAACATAAAATGTCATCATCAAGCAAAAGTATCAAATTGATTCAGTACAATTATTATTTATCAACGAATAGGTTTTTCTTTGAACCGTGTGCAAGTATTTGTATTTTGTATTTTTATAGAAAATGGTCATTTCTTTCAAGCCGACAATTTTTAATTCAATTTTTTTTAATTAAAGGTTGTTTTAAAATATTTTAAATGTCATTACATACTTTTTTCTCGTTCTTAATAAGCATAAAATGCTTGTGCTGAGAAAAGGAGTACCTACATCTATTTTTCTAGATCAGAGATAAAAGATCATTTTTTCTAGATCAGAGAGAGATAAACAATATTTTTGCGAGAAATTATTTAATTATTTCTTCCCTTCTGGGAATCAAACCCAGGACGCCAGCACAGATTTCAAATGACTTGTATTTTCTATTTAAGATTTTTTAGTCATAAATAAGTCATATTATGATATACAACTAAAATTATGAAAAAAATTATATTCAATTTTACGTTCTACTTAAATTTTTCTTAAACGCGACTCCCGTTATAGTATATTTAACATTAAATCTGATTTGTTTAAGCCCTCCAGTGTACAACTTACATGTACAAAGTACAATGCTTTCTTTAATACACTCGACATCTCTGCAAGATCTCTCAGTTAGTTTAGGACCGTTGTCTCCTTCTTTCTTTCCAAGTACCTACGTTGATTTAAGCAGCTGTCTCATTTTAGTTATTTTTATGTACTAGTATTTTTTTTTTGTAATTGATACTAATAATCACTGGTCCACTAATAAAGCAACGCAACATTGTTTTATAAATTGTGAAGACTTTACAACTATCTATCAACCAATTAATAAATAAATATGTAGGTACAGAAATTTACCACTTAATAAATATATAATCAAAATTGTTCTCTAAAACTCTTATTTTATGAAAATGTATTATCGGGATACAATGAACTAATTCATATTTTTCATATTATGATAAATTCAAGGTACCTACATTTACATCATAAATGAAATTAAATATATTTGCATTTGAACGTTATTTCTTCACGCTTTCTTGTCGATATGAAAGAATGTCTGTCCTTATGGAATTTTATATTAGAGTCAACAAATAATTTCCTTAGTTCCTTAAAAACAGACAGAGAGGGAGAGAGAGTCAAACAGAATATAAAGAGCTAGGCCTAATCTGTTTACCGTTGTTTAATCTAGCATAAAGGTAATAATTAATTAAAGCAATACAAGCAAAGCATCCAGGGTCTTAAAGAATCGCGTCTAGCGACAAGGAAATTAGTTCCGTCTTGTGTATGAGAACGGTACAGACTCTTGGGATGCTGATACGCAAAATGACATATTCAATTTATTTTAATAATCTTATTGAATCAATATAACAATGATAGTACCTATCTATGGCCGTATTGCGTATAATGAGAAATCTAGAGAAAAGAAAATATGATATAAAAAGTGCACAATGATTTGTTTAAATTTTTTTGTGCCACCTAAAACATTTTAAACGGAATCGTTTTTTTTTGTATAAAATTTTTTTGTTGTAATTCAATGTAGACCTGCTTGAATATTTTAGGTATTTATTATTTATATTGAGTTTTTTTTATTATGTTATAATACTAATTCTGAATTGTTTTAAAAGGAGAAGTGTGCCTTTCTTCATTAGGTGAAATGTCTTTATGAATTATTTTGTATTTAATAAACGTCATATGAATGATGTAGTATGATGTAGGTATCTTCGAATTTAAAACAATTTTATCTCAGATGACATACCAAATTTGAATTCAATGAAAGTATTTTTGCATTAAATTCAATATAAAGTTTTTCTACTTTTTTGTTGATAAATAACATACAAATTGACTGTACAAAAAAATATTGAATCCAAATCCAATTTTTCATTAAATTTTTCAGCACATATTTTTTATTTTTTTTAAATTTTATTTTCATAAAAGTTTAACATTATAATAATTGGGATCTCACTAGCCTACAGGCTATCAGTGAGTTTCCCATACAAAAAGGTCAAGTACATATTACATTCCTTAATTTACAGTATATTTATAATATGAGATACATTTTTTATATAATTAAATTAGAAGTCAAGTGTTTTTAATTACTTACTACAATATTTTTTTAAATACAGTTTTGACTGAGGATATTTTATCAAGTTTATCCATACCACTTGGAAAGGTGTTAAATATTTTCGGTATGCTTACTTTCAGTGTCCTTTCACCGTAATAGTTTGTCCATCTGGGAATTATCAATTTATTTTGCACAACTTGTCTGGAATTAAACCTAATGATTTAATATGACTCAATTAGTGTGTAATTTGTTAACTGGGAGTATTTCTGTTATACTGAATGTCATTTCATCATTGTCTTTACATTTAGATAAATCTGATTTGGGTATTATTGGTTTTAACAATCTCGCTTGCAATGATTTAACTTTGTCTACATACGTTTTAAATTATTTACCCCAAACCTCTATTCCGTATAGAATTATGTTTATGGAAAAATATTTCTTAAAACATATAGTTTAGCTAATACATTTCTAAGTTTATTACAAAGTGATAGAATATGTGGTTGCCAATTAAAGTGTTTGTCAATTTTCATACTTACATAGATAAATTTCAGATTCTACTTGAAGTATATTTTCACATGGACGAGAACCAGTTATAGGTATATTTTTTTGTATGTAGACATTCATAATTATGCGATTTTATAAATACTTGTTTTCTAGCTGTGCATGGTGATATTTTTAATATTTATACATAATATTAAAAACTAGACATTATGGCTGGTCTATTTTTAGTATTTTTATGTTTTATATTTCGGATTTCTACTCTCGCATTTTTATGTGAAATATTGTAAATCATTATTTAAAAATATTTTAGGTTATTATCACTCTGTACGAAAGTTCAATACTATTTTAATATTTCAAAAATAAATGAATGAATAAATGTGATGGTTTGCAAATAAGCGACCCTCATATCAACCCCTAAGACATCCTCCCCCGGTCGTGCTTCTTCTCTTCTTGTCCTCGCTCCCTGTCATTCCTACCACCCACCACCCGCACCCGCACCCTGCAGCTAGTATTTAATTTTAAGACAAACGAACCGACAAAAGAGCAGTTTGCAAGGGAGCACAAGTCTAAACCAATTATCTACTGACTGTGAACTTAAATATGTAACTGCTTTTGTGGTTATTTCAATATAAACAAAAAGTTTCAATTTTAATATTTAACTAAATAGACATAAAAATATTTATTTTACCACATATTGGATGGTTCATACTATGAGATATATAATTAGTTTATTTGTTTATTAATAAACTATTAACTAGTTGCATATAATACATGAAATCCAACTGCCAATTGCTATAGTATGTATAGTTTAAGAATAAGTACCAAACTATAAATTCTCAATTCCAAATTATTGAATAATTTGTTTTCTATACAAAACATGGTTGTCAGGATATGAGAGTGTGGAGGTCAGTCCTTTTTTCCTTCCCTGGCTGTCCCAAAAGTACCCGGACAGAAGTAGGTATAGATGGCGGTATTTGTTTAAAAATAATAACTTTTCTAGAAAGTACCAAACTAATCGAGTTCTTTGTCCGTTATTTAGCGAGCACAAATACCTATGTTGTAAACGAGTGCGTTGTGGCCAACGCTAAAATCCTCACTACCAAGTCACTTCACAAAGTATTCAAATTTTAAATGGAAATTTTTCAGCATTTTCATGAAATGAGTTGGTTAAATAATTTTTATTTAATTTTTTTTCTTTTTGAAAACATGATAATTCTTCAATGCCATTTTATAAAGCGTTGTGTCTTTTTAGCAATTTGAAAATAAAAATATCAAATTTTATGTTTCCTGAACTTGGTATCACATTGAAATATTTGACAGTTGAAAAAATTGAGTAGCACAGATCAGATATCATTCAAAATCTAATGGGGTCTTAGCAAGTATTAGATAAACAAATTTGCAAAATTTGAAAAGAATCGAATGAGTACTAGTCTATAATCGATAAAGAAGAATACACAGCATTGATACATTGGATTAAAACTTTCAGAATAAAATCTCAGCATGATACTAGTTGAAAATCTGCAATAAAAAATACCTTTTAAAATTGCGAATTCATAACTCCTCACTATATCCCCTTGGGGTAGTGAAGAGTAAAAAAATATGTACTTATTTGTATCCATTTTTTGCTTTTTCTTAATGTTCAATGTTTCATTATATTTTCTACCTATTTTCATGAATAATTGTTTAACAACTATAGATCAGTTAATAGGGTTTTCTTTAATCAGCAGAAACGATCTTCTTGAGAGAGGAAATTTTTGAGGAACTTCAATCAGTTATGTTCTGTAATTTATGTTCAATATATGTTCTGTAATCTAATATGGAACATCAATCAGTTATGTTTCGTTAACATTAAGAAAAATATTGTTAAACATAGAGCCTATTTAGTATAAAATATAATAAAATACAAAATTTAAATAACCACTCCTTAACCACCGCTCAATTCCACTTTATCTACAATATGACAATTTCAGTCATTTTACGAAATGACGATAATTCAATTGGATCCGTGACGTTATCTAAGTTAGATTTGACGTTTTGTGGCGGTGAATGATATTATTATAATTCCTTGAAAACGTCACCGGGTTAGTGACTACAAAGGGACTTGAAAATTGACGCCGCTCCGAGGCAAATTGAAAAATCGCCCGAGGGGCCCTATGGGAAATTTCCGATCCTTTTGCAATTACCGCTACGCCACTGAATACATTTTGTCAAATTATTATCACTTTGTAATTTTGGGGATGAATTTTTCAAATACTACCAACCATTAAACCAAATATATCGTTTTATATATACTACATAGAATAATAATAAAACTATAGAATACTCATTCCCATACAATACCTCGTTGAAAAAGTGAAGCCGTTTTATTGGCCGGCTCGTGTCAATATATGTATGACTCTGCTGGTAGACATTGTTCGTATAGTAAGTACTACTCGTTATGACTGCGTAAATAATTTTTCAAGTAGTTAAAAATTCCCTATTTGGAGAACGTATCACGCAAACGGCCAAATGATTACTTAATGCTCGTAGCAAAATGTTGACCAAATTAGTCAACATAAAGCAGTCGCGTTAACTGCAGGCTAAAGAGTATTCTATACTTTTATTATTCTATGATATACTGTTGAAATATTTAAACGTCGGTTTTGGGAAACAATTCTATCAAATTTGAATAGAAAATCACAAATAAATAAATATGTCTAAATACTTTTTTAGTTATTATGAGCACAAAAATGTTTTTTTTTGCATAACGCAATCTCTTACAACGTTACAACCAACCCCAGACAGTAAAAGTGACGCATTAAGTAAATTTGGTACAATAGTATACCTACCCACCTAAATATCTGTACCTATATATTTCTTAAGAATAAAAAGAAATAAACATCAATAAACAAACTGAGTTTAGTAAGGAGAGAATTGAAGGACACAGATGGTATTACGTTTAAGAATGACTTATTTGAGAAACATATTTTTTTAAGTTTTTTCCTATTGAGACCAGAAGCGCGCCTAGAACCTTCGGACTAGGCAAACCCTGATAGAAAATTGGGAAATGTCGAAAATTATATATTCTTTAGCAACGTTGATCATTTGAGTGGCCATGAAGATATTTTAAAATCAAATTTTAAAATGATATTTACATTTGTGGCCCTGTCAAGCATCGTATCTACATACAGTTCAATTTTTAATCTTGTAGTATAGTTTCAATAAAACAGACAAAAAATATTAGATCTAGAATTTCTTAATATAATATTCATAAGCAAGCCAACTTTTCGGCTTCTATGAGCAATTCCACTACTGATTGAGACAAAGAACCTAACCTCATTACTTAGGCTAGCAGATTGTAGGTACCTACTTGAAAAGATGAGCTCGGTATAAGTTCAGTCAAGTGAATGGGGATTACAAGGTAGTGTGAACATTCAGTATCTAATGCTAAATATTTCATTAGTATTAATCGTGAATCAAATATTTAAGTTACCTAAAGATGGTTAGAACTTGTTAAATATAACATTTCTCACAATTTAGATTCATCAAAAATATCATAATTGGTTTGAAATCTCTTTGCGAGGTACATTACAAATAATATAATTCAAAATATATGATTTTTAATACATATCGCACGCGTTTTATTTTATACTAGACTTTGCATGTTTTTGGGATTTACTTAGTTCATTTTTAAATATTTTGATATAATTTTATTGTATGAATATGTGTATGTTTATGTATATATATGTAAACATACACATATATTTTATATGTATGTTTGTATTGTATTCATAATTTTAGGCGATGGAATTTATATTGTATTTATATTGTAAGGCTATTTATATTGTATTCATTTAGAAATGGCCATCATATTTTTATCATTCTTTCCATCATCTTTTCTTTTTAATAAATTTATATTATTGTAGCCATTATATTTTATACTATTTTAACAATCATTTTAGTTATCTTTTTAATATTTTATGTAATTTTATTGTGTTAATATGTGTATGTTTGTATTGTATTCATAATTTTATACGAAAGAAATAGCCATCATGTTTTTATCATTTTTTCAATATTTTTTCAATATTTTTTTTTTGTTGGAGATCATCTAAATTTTTTTTTTCTAAATTTTTTTTTTTTAAATATGTTTATATAATTGTAAAAAAGCCATTATATTTTATAGTATTTTAGTATATTTTTTTCTTAAATATTTTTATACAATTGTATTGTGTTAATATGTGTATGCTTATACTGTATTCATAATTTTATGCGAAAGAAATAGCCATCAAGACACAGGCTTTGCCTAGTTTGATGGTGATTAAAACACCTTAATGACACTGCTTTCTGCATCACTGTATAATATAATATGTATTTGTTAATAATAATACGAATTATAAGTGTATCAATATTTGTCAGACATGAATAAATAAATAAATAAATAAAAAAAGACACAAATATACGCAAAGTACGCTTGTACGTACATATATAAAAACATAACATAGACAAACTCGACTCTACACAAACATCTAGACCAACTAGACAAACCGAATAGGCTTAAATCTCAATACCAAGACTCAAGTCAACATTCGGACATTATGTTTAAATAACAAATCTTTTGAACAAGCACATATAATAGTATCCTTCTGATAAAAAATACTTTTAAATAATCGATAAACATACACCCCCAAGTATGTATGATTTCTTCTTCTTCCTTCTTGGCCTCGTGACAGGTTAGCGGCTACCCTCAATCACCCGCAGAATTTCCCGCCTCCATGTAGGATAGTCTAGAGCATAATATCAAAGGGGTTCAGTGATAGAAGATTCTGTAGTAGACTTGACGAGGTCGCTCCATCGTGAGCGACTTCTGGATCTTCTACAATCCACGCCTTCCACTGGGACAAATGTATGATTTAATTCAAATACTTACTTGCTAAGAATAAGTCTCGCATGGGCGGCCTTTGGGATACTCGATAACACCTTTCGTAGCCCCATACCGAATTCCCTGAAGTCAAGGGTGTTTGAGCAGTGCATTCTGCCAGTATTCACTTATGGCATGAAAACAACAACCTTTACCAAACTGTCTGCCAACAAGCTGCGTGTAGCACAAAGAAAAATGGAAAGAATAATGTTGGCAATAAAACTAGAAGACAGGAAGAGGAATGACTGGATACGCAGTCAGACCAAACTGTCCGATGTGGTTGAGAGAATAGCCATGCAGAAATGGAGATGGGCAGGACACATATCAAGAATGAGCGACAGTAGATGGACGAAACGACTGGTGGAGTAGAGACCGAGAGGTGACAAGAGACCACAAGGGCGACCACGTAACAGATGGATGGACGACATTAAATGATTTGTTGGACCACAGTGGATGGGAGTCGCACAGGAACGGGATGAGTGGAGAAGGAGAGGGGAAGCCTATGTCCTGCAGTGGGAAAATACAGGCTGATGATGATGATGACTTACTTACTTACTTAACGAGTCCGGAACTCAGATTTTGCCACTCCAATGTGTTGCGGCGAAAAACGCCCTGTCGGTTAATCATATCAGGTCGTCCATGTGACAGCCTTCGTCCAGTTCTGGGCAGGACAACAGATCGTTGTCATTCTGCACTGCCCCACAATTAGAGAAGGTATCGTCTTCCATCGAGAAACCCCACCTGTGCAGGTTGCTCTTGCAGCCACTCAGACCCACCCTAAGCCTGTTCAATGTCTTCCATATTGGGAATGGCAGGCAGTGCGCCATATTCGCCTTCTCGCTTGTGTCCATCCATGCAGAGATTGGGTCGTCCATCCACAACTCATCTCGGCGTTGCTTCTGGGAGGTCTGCACACCGGTTGTGGACTTGAGAAAGCTATTCCTTGACTCGAGGCGAGGGTTTGGTGTTTTGCAGTCATAGAGTGGGTGTCTTGGGTCATGTATTTGTTTATGCATTTAATTTCATGTATTTAAAAAAAATCCATTAATAAATATGCAAATATTTGACTAAGTGAGTGTTATTAAAATGTGGGTGATATCAAAATTGTTATGACGGAAATAATTTCTTTGATTGTTTGAACACGATTTACGTCAGAGATAAAGAAGGCACAAGTCATACAGGGTTCAATCCCTTGTAAAAACATGGGGTGTAGGACGGGAGCTATGTAGGTAATTGTGCGGAAGGGATGTCAACAGGGGTAACTCCCTATAGACTTCCAAACCTATAGACGCTTACTCTATTACAGAAGTTGACAACTAATTTCTCTACTGCCAAGAATAACAAATTAAATCATTATATTATACAAACCATTCAGTTACATTCGTTTGGTAAAAATATTATACACTAATATTATAAGTTTATTTTTTTAAATCGTAAACCTTTTATTATAACTTTATGTAATAATAAATTTCTTATTGAAAAGTGACAATTTCAAACATTGAAAAAATAAACAATAAAATTTTTGTAATATTATTATGATTGCATACCCAAAGGATATTTTGGGCACCTTCTACAGGGCTTACGACCTGTCATCGGTTGCTTTGAAAATTAAGAATGACGTAATTGTGAACGTCGCTAAAAGTAATCATATAAAGCAACCGGTCGTAAGCCCTGTATTTGCCTGATTTCCTATATAAATATATATACCCGTTTCGTGTCTATTGGGATATTAAAATTTTCAAAAAAAAAAGATTTTTTTTTCTGTAATATTTTGATTTCAACGAAACAATTTTTTTGATACTCTAGACTAGATTTCAATAAAATACCTACTCTTATACTTAACATTACCCTAAGCTAATTTTTAGCTTACAGGTGATTATCACTATGAAGATGAAGGTACTAGATACCTATTTAATATTGTCTCCTTGAATACATTTACAAAACCTAACTTTTCCTCAAATAACTGTCGAAGGTTCTATTCTATCTGGTGAAAACGTAAATGTTATTTACTTCTGAAATCTAGTTTATGTAGGTGTATCAGAGCAAAGTTAAAAGCGACTTGACATAATTTATTATTCCCTCTTACTCAAGTTACTTCCTGGAAAGAAGTGTGGACTGTAAGAAGCAGTAAGGACTATGGACGAAGACCCGCCTCATTGCGCGATTTATTGACGTTGGATAATTACTTATTTCTTACTGCCGAGTCTTATGAGGTACCTCCCTCCCAACTTGCACTTTTCCTAAGCATGACTTTAATTTCCAAGAGGCAGTTAATACTTAAAAATCTCTAGTATAACACTCCAATTTTAATTAGACACCAAGTACCAATAATAAAGCAAAACTTTTTATTTCTCTCTTTTCTGATATGTAGAAAAAAATGTAAAACCTGCTGAGAAAGAATGTTACCATAATAATGGTACGAAAATTTACATATATACTTACATACAGACAAAAAAAAGATTATAAAGACAAAACATAAATCAATATATTTCTTATAAAATTTACAATGACGGACAGATACGCGAAATAAAATCATATACATATAATCATGTTATTTTGCAATAAAAATAAAAATACCATTGCTCGGTTGGTTTGGTATCTGACTATTGACCCAGAGGTCCCGGGTTCGATTCCCGGTTGAGACACAGTTTTTAATTATGTTTTCAGTCTGGATCTGTGAGACGATTAATATCGTAAGTGTCCAGAATGTGGCAACCTGTTATTGGGTGCGTGTTTAATTAATATTTGACATATTAACTGTAAGTTGTACCTACATGAAGCAATCATCATCCCAAGGTGGGACCTGGCTTCCAAAAGAAGTCTTCGCCATTCCAATCTGTCAGCGGCTCCTTGTCTCCAATTGACCACGCCCAAAGAGTCCAGGTCCCCCTGGACGCAGTCCATCCATCTCAACTTGGGTCTCCCCCTACGCCTCACATCCTCTGGTCTATGGTGAAGGACTCTTCTGGCGGGCAGCTGCTCACTCATCCTCTCCACATGTCCAAGCCACCTGAGTCTCCCAATCCTTATAAATACTCCAACGTCTATATCATCATAAAGCTGGTATAGCTCATGATTGAATCTGATACATAATCATGATATTTTACAATAAAAATAAAAAAAAATACCTAGAATAAGAAAACGAATTAATAATCAACGATAAATAAAAAAAACCGTTTGTTTATCAGAGTTACGACGTTATTCAATAAACAAATCCAATTAATATTTTTTTATACTGTTATTCTTTCTACCAATATTTACTTACCATAACGAAAAAATCATTAACTTTACAGAAACTACATTAAATTTGATAATGCAACATTAACTTTTTTTTCCTGTGGGTGTTTTTTATTACATACAACATCGTCATTGTCTCGTCAAACAAACATATAAAATTTGAGATGGAGTTTTGTATGCACCCTACAGTCGTATGACAATTTATTATGGGCATCATAAAATTTGACAATATCAAGTCATCCTATTTGCATGAATTGGTGTATAGATTACTGACCTTTATTCATTTGAAGGTAGAAGTTTAATACAGAGGTGAGACCATGATCATGAAAAGCATCAGAGGTGAGACCATGATCTCTGTAAAATAATTCTAAAAATTCATTTTTAGTTTTATTAAGGTAAGCTCTTTCTACATTTAGGTATATTTATATGATTTCTACAACATTCTATTGAATACATGAGTGGACTATAAGAGTATAAGGTATGCCTGATGGTGTTTAAGGCTCTGAACGACATGGCTCAAGACACTGTGCCAAAAGATTGTTCCATCAGGAAGACAGCAAACATTGAGACCATCTGGATCACAGAGTACCAACTCTTTAAAATAATTGGACAGAGTCAATTAAGCGGCTTACCATAATCGCGGTTTCAGTGTGAAATGGAATAAATTGCCCCTTTGACATACGTGAAGCTCAGAGCATTATTGACACCTTCGGTAAACTTCTTAAGACTGCCTTGTTTTGTAGAGCCAACAAATAAGCTACAGCGCCCTTGGAGTGATCTTGTATCATTAAACGGCGCTTTACAAAGACTATTTATTATTACTATATATTATTATTAAATAAATTCATATGAAAACCCAATTTTCATACAAAAAAATATTATTTATTTATAAAAATCGTTATCGCCCCAAAAAAATCTGACATTCGAATGATTTTTTAGGGATTTTGACTAAAATATACAGAATTGTCTTCTTTCTTTCTTCCTGTTATACATACCTAATCCTGCGACAATTTCTCTTTTGCGACGTGGATTGTCAGCTGTCTTTCTATCTCTTGGAATGACGTAATCATTAATTTCTTTGGGGACATTGTACATATATAGATGGCAGAGCGGTTGGCGCGCTGAGCTAGTGATCCAGTGGTCGCGAGTTCGAATCCCACCTCGACCGATTTCGTTCACCTATAGCACAAGCATTTATTTGCTTATTTTAGGAAACGTAGGAGTATATGTACTTGTTAAACAAGGACATATTCATTTAAAAAAAATAAAAATAAATACCTAGCCACTTTAATGGTTATCGAATCTGCCATTCTCAACACGTGTTCATTCCAGAATCTTCTTCTCTGTCGATACCATCTTACAATAACCTTGAATTCGCACAGCATTCATATCTCTGTATTTCATTCCCTATCACGAATGGTTTTGTCAGCATATTCTGAATGAAATTTCAATTTCCGTGGTCGTAATAAATTGTTATACGACTGTACATAAGACAAAGAATAGATAGGTAGATTAATATGGCGAATTTTCTCGTTGCAAGCTGCAATTTAACCATTCATTATGATGTAGACCGTCTCTTGTTATTGGATGTGTGGGAAAGGGTGGTGACGTGTGTTGGGAACAACGCCCCTTAAATAAATAATAACGTCTTAAATTAAGTGTGTGCACTAACAATGTATGTATGTTGTCTTATTAAGACATTAAAGGTTAACGATATGGTTTATTTTTTCATTGAAACCATGTGAACCGATGTGGTAAACTACCTCGTCCTATCTTATAATGACTCACTTATTATTGATGTATTAGGTAGGTACCTGTCGAATTTCTTTAATATATTATGTAAGTATTGTACAGAACATTGAGGTATAGGGGTCAAGTATGGACGAATTGTTATATGACTTGTCACAAAAAAAATGTGAAATCTTTAAAAAAAAATATTCACTGTTTTTGTGACAAGTCAAATCAGCATTCGCACATATTATACCCCTTATAATCTAAAAGTAATAATGAAGTTATGTAATATATAAGGTGTAGTTTAATAAATATCTGGAAGAAAATGCAAACTTAATCTTCATTCCACCTACCTCATTTGATGAAACAACAAATTTGCACGACAAAAAAGCAAACAAAAAAATGTTTACTGACAGCATTGAATGTGTAGAATTCCATTATAAAAATTAATTTCTTTTTTCTTCTACTATTATTTTATTTTATTCTATTTGATGTACGAATAAAATAAATTTGGAAAAAAAAAATTTAAAATATTTATAAAAAAATAAACATATGAAAAATATAAAAATGCAAGGCTTTTTTTACACCGGTAATATCTAAACTCTCTCTTCTTCTTCGTTTCCTCAATGCTGAGGGTAGTGATCTATGGGGCAGCCAATAGAAAGAACGAGTCGCCTCCAGTCCTCTCTGTCCTCCGCAGCTCGCACCGCCGAATAAAGGTCGTTCCCGGTCATCTCCACAATCTGGTCACGCAGGAGATCTGCCTCTTCTTCTTTTGGATGGTACACTTCCTGTGATAATAGTTTTTCCAGGTTACCTGGCTCTCTCCTGGCGATGTGACCAATGAAGCTCAATACCCGGCGACTGCATACTGTAGACAATCTTTCTTTTATTTTGAGCTCTTTAAGGACCGAGTCATTCGTTCTTCTTGCAGTCCAGCTAAGTTTCATAAATTTATAAACATACATTATATTTACTAGTAGACCCGTGCAGGAGTTGTTCTGCCAAAAACCTCATTTTATGTATTACATTTTTTACATCACCATGTTATATGTAATATGCTTCAAAATCATGGGTGACAAATTAATATTCAAATCAGGAACTTATTTTGATTAACAATACTTATTGGTTGAAAATGATTGCCAAATGACAATAAAGCAATAGTTTTTATGGAAATATTGTATCGCAAACATAACATCTTTGTTACCTTTAATTAAATATAACTCCCAAAAAACAAACATTGTATTGTTGACGGTCCTTGGGTCGATGACAAGTGTCACGAGAAAACAATGGGTTGTTGTAAAGTAACGAATTGACAGTTCTGCAGCCATGCCACGAAGTTGGCAGCGATAATGACACCTGTCTACTGCCAAGGTTCCAATACACTGGGATCAGATCGTCTTTGTTTGACACTAAACGTAGGCTCCACTGTCCTTCAGGCGTATCACAACAATACAATCTTTTATTATTAATTTACTAGCTTTTATGTCCCGCCGTTGGCCAAGAATGTAAAATTGTGAAGGAATAAGCAATCGTTTTTATAATATTGTCACCCAATTATTTTGCAATATCGGACTATGAAAAGTGGTTTGAAATTTGATTGAGTTTAAGCATTGTAAAATGTTCAAGTGATGGCCACAACCCATTCTTTTTTATATATTGCTATTTATTTATATAATTTATGTACATGTGTACAAAGGCAGGTTTATTGCCATAAGGCATAAGGCTATAAAGTGTGAATGAAGTATAATATACAATTTCTGCACGCATGGACTATGCGAAATGGTTTTAAATATGACTGTTTATCAACTTTGTAAAGAGATTGGTTTGGCCACAACCCCCATTTTTAAATATTATCATCGAAAACAAATTGTAATATGTACCTATAAAAAAAATTTTAGTAATTTTGGATGTTGGAATGTGGTTAAAATTTGATTAAATAATGCGTACTGAAAAGATCTAGTGTTGGTCACATCCCATTCGTTTTTATATTTTTTCATCAAGTGTGCATTATATTTTTGCATAATTAGACTGATAGACTTAAAATTAACACAAAAGTCTACATTAACGAAGAAGAAGAAGACTTAAACTATAGTAAATAGTTTATAATTTAAATATAAACATTGTGAAGAGTTCAGTAATGGCCAAAACCCCCATTCTTTAAATATCGTCAACGAAATCAAATATGAAAGTGTTGAAAATTATTCAAAATAGGATGATATAAATGGTTAAAATTTGTATTGAAAAGATTCTAGTGCAGATTACACCGTCACATCCCACATCCCATTCGTTTTTACATATGTATTTTCATCAAGTGTGCATATTGTTAATAATATTTCTGCACAAAAGACCAATAGACTTAAAACTAACCCAAAAGTCTAAATAAAAAAGAGAAGAATAAGTATAAGACTATAAGAAATAGTTTGTATAAAAAACTATCCCAATGGTCTACATAAAATAAGAAAAAATACATAAAATAGAAGAATTACACTATTTGAAATAGATTGTATAAAAACTGACTAAATGATCTTCACAAAAGAAGAAGAAGATTAATGTATAGGAAATAGTTTGTATAAAATTCACCAAAGTTCTACATAAAATAAGAAAAGGAAGAAAAAGACTAAAGGAAATAGTTTATGTAAAAACTGCAAGGTCTACATAAAATTAAGAAGAAAAAGAATTAGACTCCATGAACCGTCGCTTCAGACCCTTCAGAACCTCCCGTCCCTTCAGGCCCTTCAGTACCTCCCGTCCCTGCAATCTATCATTACGTCCCTACCAATCAGGTCCTTCAGTACCTCCCGTCCCTTCAGGACCTTTTATACCTCCCGTCCCTTCAGGCCCTTTAGTGCATCCCTTCCCTTCATTACATCCCGTCCCTTCAGTCGGTTAAGAAAAGTTTAAATCCAGAAACCATCCTGGAAGAACCGCGAAGAGATGAAAGGACCTTCTTTTCCCAGGATACTCCACCTTCAAAGGTAAAATGACTAAATACAGAAAGAAGAAGAAGAAAAAAGTTTAAATCCAGATACCTGAGAAGATATGGAAGGAAAATTGGATGAAGAAGAAAAAGAAGAAGAAGAAAATAGTCTATATCCAAAAACCGTCTTGGAAGACTTGTGAAGAGTTGGAAGGACAGTTGGACCTTCTTCTCCCAGGTTAGTCCACTTTCTTAGGTAAAATGACCAAATACACAATGAAGAAGAAGAAGAAAAAAGTTTAAATCCAGAAACCTGCGAAGAGATGGAAGGACAGTTGGACCTTCTTCTCCCAGGATACTCCAACTTCATAGGTAAAATGACCAAATACACGACGAAGAAGAAGAAGAAAGTTTAAATCCAGAAACCTGCGAAGAGATGGAAGGAAAATTGGACCTTCATCTCCCAAGATAGTCCACCTTCATAGGTAAAATAACCAAATACATGATGAAGAAGAAGAAGAAAAAAGTTAAAATCCACAAACCGTCCTGGAAGACCTGCGAAGAGATGGAGGGACAGTCGGACCTTCTTTTCCCAGGATACTCCCCCTTCATAGGTGAAATGACCAAATACACGAAGAAGAAGAAGAATAAGAAAAAAGTTTAAATCCAGAAACCATCCCGGGCACACGCTCGACAATTCACCAAAGTTTCATTGTAATCGGACAAACGGTTTAGGAGCACATCGCATACAATTTTCTGATAGGAAATCAGTATATTGTTATGTGATTTGTAAGTAAATAGTAATAGGTAGGTACCTACCTACAACAATGTTCTAAATAAATTCGATTCATAACAAATTTTATTTGAATATCAGAATCTTTCCGTTACCATAGTAACCATTCCAATATTAATATCACATGGGCTCGATACATTTTTTGGATATGTAGGTAGGTACCTACATTGGTTTGTTCGAAGCCACAAAAACGAAAATTGTCCGAAATATCAAATATTATATACAAATTATGCAATTTTATTATGCCTATATCTTTACTAATAAATAACACATTTTTACAATATATGTCTTAAAACTTGCCGTATTGTCTTGTGTTTCATTTTATTATTTCATAATTACATTTATTTCAAAGGTTTATTATTTTTAAGAACATATTCATTCGGTGGGAAAATGAAATATTGTATGAAAAGATATTAAAATGGCGGCGTTTATGTACAAAAGGCTTACTTTAAAAATAAGTTAAACATTATAATTATACCAAATATTCACCATGTTTTTCACTTAAACGCTAAGTTATACTTCAAAATATATTTTTTTTTTGTAAATACCTACTTCTAACTTTTAAACTAACAGATATTTGCGTGCAAAATGTACACTTTTTTGACAGATATGACTTGGAAAATTTTGTATGAAAAAAATAATTATTTAAATATTTTTAAAATTCAGCATTTTTATCGCATTCTTTTTAGCGTGACACTGCATCAGGTATACTGGTACATGTTCGCACTTAAATTAGATTTTTAGATGCTCTTGGTTTTTCAGAAGGCGTGAGACAAACACACACACACACACATACACACACACACACACACACATACACTAACATTTTGATTGCTTTATTACTTTAGACTAGCTTTTATGTCCCGCCGTTGGCCAAGAATGTAAAATTGTGAAAGAAAAAGCAATCGTTTTTATAATATTGTCACCCAATTATTTTGCAATATCGGACTATGAAAAGTGGTTTGAAATTTGATTGAGTTTAAGCATTGTAAAATGTTCAAGTGATGGCCACAACCCATTCTTTTTTATATATTGCTATAAAGTGTGAATGAAGTATAAGTAATATACCTACAATTTCTGCACGCATGGACTATGCGAAATGGTTTTAAATATGACTGTTTATCAACGTTGTAAAGAGATTGGTTTGGCCACAACCCCCATTTTTATATATTATCATCGAAAACAAACTGCAATATGTACCTATTGAAAATTTAGTATTTTTGGATGTTGGAATGTGGTTAAAATTTGATTAAATAATGTACTGAAAAGATCTAGTGTTGGTCACATCCCATTCGTTTTTATATTTTTTCATCAAGTGTGCATTATATTTTTGCACAATTAGACTGATAGACTTTAAATTGACACAAAAGTCTACATTGACGAAGAAGAAGAAGACTTAAACTATGGTAAATAGTTTTTAATTAGAATATAAACGTTGTGAAGAGTTCAGTAATGGCCACAACCCCCATTCTTTAAATATTAGGTGTTGAAAATTATTCAAAATAGGATGATATAAATGGTTTAAATTTGATTAAACAAAAGTATTGAAAAGACATCCCACATCCCATTAATTTTTACATATGTATTTTCATGAAGTGTGCATATCGTTAATAATATTTCTGCACAATAGACTATTAGACTTAAAACTAACCCAAAAGTCTAAATAAAAAAGAGAAAAATAAGTATAAGACTATAAGAAATAGTTTGTATAAAAAACTATCCCAATGGTCTACATAAAATAAGTAAAAATCCATAAAATAGAAGAATTAGACTATTGGAAATAGATTGTATAAAAACTGACCAAAAGGTCTTCATAAAAGAAGAAAATAAGAAGAAGATTAATCTATAGGAAATAGTTTGTATAAAATTCACCAAAGTTCTACATAAAATAAGAAAACGAAGAAAAAAACTAAAGGAAATAGTTTGTGTAAAAACTGTAAGGTCTACATAAAATTAAGAAGAAAAAGAATTAGACTCCATGAAACGTCGTTTCAGACCCTTCAGAACCTCCCGTCCCTTCAGGTCCTTCAGAACCTCCCGTCCCTTCAGGCCCATCAGTACCTCCCGTCCCTTCAGGCCCTTCAGTACCTCCCGTCCCTTCAGTACCTCCCGTCCCTTCAATCCATCATTACGTCCCTTCCAATCAGGCCCTGCAGTACCTCCCGTCCCTTCAGGCCCTTTTATACCTCCCGTCCCTTCAGGCCCTTTAGTGCATCCCTTCCCTTCATTACATCCCGTCCCTTCAGTCGGTTAAGAAAAGTTTAAATCCAGAAACCATCCTGGAAGAACCGCGAAGAGATGAAAGGACCTTCTTTCCCCAGGATACTCCACCTTCAAAGGTAAAATGACTAAATACACGGAGAAGAAGAAGAAAAAAGTTTAAATCCAGATACCTGCGAAGATATGGCTAGAAAATTGGACCTTCTTCTCCCAGGATAGTCCACCTTCATAGGTAAAATGACCGAATGAACGATGAAGAAGAAAAAGTAGAAGAAGAAAAAAGTTTATCGTCTTGGAAGACTTACGAAGAGTTGGAAGGACAGTTGGACCTTCTTCTCCCAGGATTCTCCAACTTCATAGGTAAAATGACCAAAAATACACGAAGAAGAAGAAGAAAAAAGTTTAAATCCAGAAACCTGCGAAGAGATGGAAGGACAATTGGACCTTCTTCTCCCAGGTTAGTCCACCTTCAAAGGTAAAATGACCAAATACACGATGAAGAAGAAGAAGAAAAAAGTTTAAATCCAGAAACCTGCGAAGAGATGGAAGGACAGTTGGACCTTCTTCTCCCAGGATACACCAACTTCATAGGTAAAATGACCAAATACACGACGAAGAAGAAGAAGAAAAGAAGAAGAAAGTTAAAATCCAGAAACCTGCGAAGAGATGGAAGGAAAATTGGACCTTCTTCTCCCAGGATAGTTCATCTTCATAGGTAAGATGACCAAATACACCACGAAGAAAAAGAAGAAAAAAGTTTATATGCAGAACCCGTCTGGAAGACCTGTGAAGAGATGGAAGGCCAGTTGGATCTTCTTCTCCCAGAATACTCCAACTTCATATGTAAAATGACCAAATACACGATGAAGAAGAAGAAGAAAAAAGTTTAAATCCAGAAACCGTCCTGGAAGACCTGCGAAGAGATGGAGGGACAGTCGGACCTTCTTTTCCCAGAATATTCCCCTTTCATAGGTAAAATGACCAAATACACGAAGAAGAAGAAGAATAAGAAAAAAGTTTAAATCCAGAAACCATCCCGGGCATACGCTCGACAATTCACCAAAGTTTCATTGTAATCGGACAAACCGTTTAGGAGCACATAGCATACATAAATAAAATAATTTTCCTATAGGAAATCAGTATATTGTTGATTTGTAAGTAAATAGTATTAGGTAGGTACCTACCTACAACAATGTTCTAAATAAATTCGATTCATAACAAATTTTATTTGAATATCAGAATCTTTCCGTAACCATAGTAACCATCGAACATATAAAATATTACTATCAAATGGGCTCGATACATTTTTTTGGATATGTAGGTAGGTACCTACATTGGTTTGTTCGAAGCCACAAAAACGAAAATTGTCCAAAATATCAAATATTACATACAAATTATGCAATTTTATTATGCCTATATCTTTACTAATAATTAACAGACTTTTACAATATATGTCTTAAAACTTGCTGTAATGTCTTGTGTTTCATTTTATTATTTCATAATTACATTTATTTCAAAGGTTTATTATTTTCAATAACATATTCATTCGGTAGGAAAATGAAATATTGTATGAAAAGATATTAAAATGGCGGCGTTTATGTACAAAACGCTTACTTTAAAAATAAGTTAAACATTATAATTATACAAAATATTCACCATGTTTTTCACTTAAACGCTAAGTTATACTTGAAAATATATTTTCTTCGTGTAAATACGTACTTCTAACTTTTAAACTAACAGATATTTGCGTGCAAAATGTACACTTTTTTGACAGATACGACTTGGAAAATTTTGTATGAAAAAAATAATTATTGAAATATTTTTAAAATTCAGCATTTTTATCGCATTATTTTTAGCGTGACACTGCATCAGGTATACAGGTACACGTTCGCACATAAATTAGATTTTTAGATGCTCTTGGTTTTTCAGAAGGCGTGAGACAAACACACACACACACACATACACACACACAAACACTAACATTTTGATTGCTTTATTACTTTAGATTTATTCATAGTTTTGTACATAGTCCACTAGTTGATTTATCACCATCAGGATATTTCTTCCAAGCAACCAGTGTTAAATTAAAACGAGTTGAATGTGCAATAAATACAATATCTATCGCGTGCGTTAAAAAGGGTTTATACATGATTTAAATTATCGGAAATCCAACATTTGTTGATTTTTGCATTTTAAGAACAAACCTGAGATGAAATGAAAAAACCTGATGGGTCATTCACTTAGATTTTATGCACTTTAAAAGCACCTAAAAGATTTATTTCTCTACGAGATTATAGTAATAGAGTAATTTGAAAGAAATGTTGTAAAAAAGGATATTTATTTAAGGTAATTTATGCTGAATTTATATATTGTGTTTAGGTTTAGGTTTATATACCCCCTTAATATTTGTTGGTAAATTATTGAAAGTAGGTATATATAATTTTTACACTAGCTGGCTTAATGACAAACGTCTTTTTTTCAACCAACCAGAGTTAATGTTGAATATATTATAATGCAGTGTGTATAATAGCATTAAGAGAGTCGAATGACAAAAATAAAAAAGATGGATTCCAGAAGGATATTAAAAAAAAAGTAGATGAGACAAATATTTACAAAAATAAAAAAACTACATCAATAATTCCACAATTATTTATAATGGCTACTTCCAGTTCTGTGAAATGCACATTTTCAAGTAGACATACCTACACTTGATAAATTATATAAATACACAGAATATTGAGCAAATCTAATTGTTTTTTGGTTGACTATCCTCAAATATATTTTTATGGCTCCTAAATTATAATGCATATCCAGTTTTTTTAGCGGACAATAGAGATTTATGGAGAGATCAAACAATCATAGGATTGTGATCCAAAAGAAGAAATACCTAATAGTTTCTATCGTATACAGCAGATTACACATCCTTTAAAGAAAAAAATCACGATGTGAGCATTTTGATAGTTTTGACAAATCATAAAGAAATGAAGCGTTGTATAATGTCTATTAGCTCTATGTTCATACTTTATATATTTAGGTATATCATCAATACACTATCGTTTTTTTTTCCTTTCATTCATTTAATAAATTTGATGATACAGAAATTGTATTGGAGAGCAAAAACATTAAATGACATCAAAACGTGACAGAGTCGATCGAAAGAATGTGTATGTGCACAAAAGATAAACGAACTAAATGCTTCGGTACTATTTACTGTGCCCCATCTATGGTTGATTTGTTCGTGTAGGTACCTTCCATTGTCTATTTTTTTTATTTTTGTTATTCAACTTCATTTTTTGTGAAATTCATGACGTACCTTTATTATAAACAAATTTCATGCAAAATGTAAATAAATAAACATCTCCTGAATTGATGATGACCAGGACTGTTTGTTCATCCATCCATCAATATTTAGTTGCATTGTGGATACATTTAAAAAGATTATTTTGCAATCAAGCTTAATTATGTCAGTAAAACTCTGTTTTATAATATCCATTCTCTTAATAGATTGAAGAACTTTCTTCCAATACATTGTAAAATTACACTAGCACAATCCTTACTTCTTCCATTGCTTGATTACGGTGATGTGTGTTATCTGGATGCCAATGAAGAATTATTAAATAAATTGGAACGATTACAGAATGTCTGTATACGGTTCATTTACAATCTTAAAAAATATGATCATGTTTTGACTTGTAGAAATATTCTTCGTTGGCCAAAGATACGAGATCGTCGTAACATTCACATTCTGTCATGACTTTATAAGACTATTTATGATCCCTATTCACCACAATATTTAAAAAATAACGTCATTTTCTTGTCAAGTCACGGCCTATCCCTTCGATCTGCTGAACGTACTACACTAGCTATCCCCATTCCTAATACAGAAGTTTTCAGCTCCTCTTTTCATGTACAATCAGCTAGACTATGGAATGGCCTAAGTGATGAAGTAACGTCATCTCAATCCATTCAAATATTTAAAGGTAAACTAAAAAAACTTTATTTGTCAAATAGTTCCTGAATTCCTTCTATATCCTTCCGTAACCTCCTTTTCCTCATTGCTATGATCAGTGTTATTTTTATTATTCTTTTTTTTTAAACTCTCTTTTCATTTTTTATCTCTTTGTATTTTTTTTATATTTCTTACTCTTTTATGTTATTTTTTATCAATTTATTTCTCAATAAATTAGTATTGTACCAATTTAACTAAGAGACTTCACGTTGCTCGGGTTGGTCGGAAGAAATTGCCTTATGTCAATAAACCTGCCTTTGTACACATGTACATAAATTATATAAATAAATAAATAAATTATATTTTTCTTTTCCTAAAGTAAGTAAATTTCCTTTTTATTGAGAAAGATGTATGGAAGCTACTTCAAAAGACTTACATTGTATTATGGAAGAACTTTTGTTTAAGATGGTACTTTTATTCTTCTTTATATCAATATGCACCCTTCTTTTCTATGTGCGTCATCACACACATATCCTGTCGTAATAACTGATCCAATTTCTCTAAAGGGATGACTTTTAGAAACTGTTTAGCAAGTCATCCCCCATTCAATATAATATTCATCAAAAGGAAAACTTACTAACTATTCATTATAGCCACAGTAGGTAATACCCAATATCCATCTTGTCTTCAAATAACGATTTATTGTCAACTTACAATATAAGTTCACGAATGTTTGATTTTATATTAAGTTAAAAGGATTAGTTTTTCTTTGTATTTCCTATCAATCTAATGATTATCCCTCCCATATATACAGATTAACAATCAAATCATCTCCTACTCCAGTCGTTAAGTTTCTTGGTATGTTTTTCGACGAAGATCTTTCATGGCATGAACAAATTTCTCTTGTCAGTAAAAATCTGTAACACCGTCTCACAGTACATAAATATCTGTGGCACATTTCAAATTGATAAGTCACGTGTATGTATGTAAGTCGGTAGGTAGGTAGATACTGATCAATTGACGACTGCAAATGAAGATATTTTACAAAATATTTTCAAATTGATAGTCACATGTATGTAAGTTGGTAGGTAGGTAGGTAGGTACTGATCAATTGACGACTTCAAATGAAGATATTTTACAAAATATTTTCAAATTGATAGTCACATGTATGTAAGTTGGTAGGTAGGTAGGTACTGATCAATTGACGACTGCAAATGAAGATATTTTACAAAATATTTTCAAATTCATAGTCACATGTGTGTAAGTTAGTCGGTAGGTAGGTAGGTACTGATCAATTGACGACTGCAAATGAAGATATTTTACGAAATATTTTCAAATTGATAGTCACATGTACGTAAGTTGGTAGGTAGGTATCTACCTACTGATCAATTGACGACTGGAAATGAAGATATTTTACGAAATATCTTCAAAGTGACTGTCACCTATCATTCGTCAAATGTAAATGAAGACATGGCGTGATCGAACAAGTAGGTACTTACTCGATAGTATGAATATTGATGGCATTGTATAATTTCATCTTGTCAATATCCACTTCGTCTGTGACCCTTCCCAGGCCCGGGGTCACGTCAAAGAGGCGAGTGTCAAAATTCCGAGTAGAATGTTATTTGACAAATAATTCTTGGTCGGATAATAAATCAAATCTTGCGACGCGCCGTGAATGTCACTATTGATCGGTCACGAAAGAGTCACACGAGTCAAAGTTGTCTCTTTTTTTTAACGAGACTCGACGGATTTTTTTTTTTTACATTTTACCAATACCGACATCTTGCGTCGTGATCGAAAATGTCGCTTTGACTTTTATTGCACTTTTTGGGTGACGTTGCCGACAGAAAGCAAATATTTATTTTTTCCTGAAGCTTGCTTCTTCTACCAACATTTTCATTTATAATTACAAAGGAATGCATAACCGAATTATGAAAGCATTATGAAAATAAATATGTTTCATAAAAAATGGTCAAAATATATGATTATAAAGAAATTTTAATAATTTTTATAATTTTTTTTTTTTCCATTTTTGGAAATTTCAACGATTCCAATTGTCATAATTCATATAATACTTTTCATAAAATAAAGAATATTTCAGTTTTAATTATTATTAGAGATTGAAGGAAATATAATTTGGTACCTAATTAAAAAAATATAGCATGCTAGAAAACAAAAAAACTCACATTTAATAAATTTTGAATAACTGTGTTTAGCAAGAAAAGCACATTTCGCAATAACCGAGTTTTCAACTGTACAATAACCGAGTTCAGAAGTTTCCGTTAATCTCAGTATTGTTAGCGATCAAAAATATTGTGATTAATAATTTAGAAGAGAAATAACACAGCTGATAACAATTTTCATCGAGATATACGTAAAATACATTAATGATTCCAATTGTAATCATCGGTTAAGAAAGGGTTTATATTATGATTAAAAGGATTGTAATATCAGAATGAAATCTTATGTCTAGCAAATGGTTTTGGCACAGTGAAAAATTAAATATTAATAAATTTATAAAAAAAAACGAGTGGGTTATGGCCAACGCTAAACTTCTCAATACCAAGTCACTCCACAAAATATTCAATTTTGTATGGAAAATTTTAAACATTTTCAAGAAATGAGTTTTGTTAAATTATTATATTGATTTAAATATTTTATTTTGAAAACTTGATAAATGTTCAATGCTATATTTTTAAAGTGCTCTACCTTTCTGCCAATTTAAAAATAAAAATATCAATTTTGAAGTTTCTTGGGCTTGGAGTCACTTTGAAATATTTTTGTCAGTTAAAGAAATTGAGAAATTGATAGCGAGTATTAGATATACCTATTAATTTGCAAAATTTGAAAAGAATCGAATGAGTATTATAGTTGATAATCGAAAGTAGAATAGATAGCGCGATACTTGTTGATAATCTGCAATTACAAAAATAGCGTTATAAATTGCGAATTCATTAAACTCCCCACTATTTCCCTTGGGTTAGTGAGGAGAAATATTTAAAGACTAAAAAAGTAAAATAAGTAAAAAAGGGTTGGAGTAAAAACCATAAAAGGCGTCACCATATGAATGATAATTTGAAAGAAAAAATTGAACTGTAAAGGAAAACGTGAAAGAAAAAATATGTCTGGCACTCGATTCTATTTGCCTACTCCAAAAGAGATATGGCGAGATAGTTTGTATATATGTCAGCCTTCGTAGCTCAGTGGGTTGGGCATCTGATTCCTGAGCTAACAGTCTCGGGTTCGATTCCCGGTGGAGACACTGTTTTATATTTGTGTCATCAATCTGGATCTGTGAGACTATAAATTTTGTATGTCTCCAGAATGTGGCATGTTCTTATTGGGTACATGTTAAATTAATATATAACATTGTACCTACATATTTAATAAATAAATAAATAAACTCCGCTCGATTTCATGGACCTATAAACGTCTAGTGTAATTTAAATATAGTATAGTCATCGGCAAATATCTCGACATTTTTCGCCGGAGTGGGAGACGGTTTTCCACATTCATCAACCAAGCAAAAAAATGTTCTACGCAGCCCACGTAGATCAATATAGGTGTTTACCGATAATTATATCAATCATAGAAGCTTGATAATCGTAACTGTTAGATAAGTTTTTATAATTAACTGATTAATTATGCATAACTTACTTTAATTGACGAATTGAATGATGTCAAGCTAAAAACATCTTTGTATTTGGCATTGACACTGTTGTTAAAATTACATCTCGTGAGAAGAAACTTGACAACAAATAAAAGGTTTTTTCTCTGCAGATTAAAACATGTAGGTATTGCTTTGACTCTTTTGCGTGCAAGATCTTCAAGATCAGCAACTATGAAGCCATTAATATTTTTATATCTTGGAGTGAACGATCACGGAGCCAATAAAAAGTGGTATACTAGTAACTTAATTGGAATCCCAATCCAGTATTTTCTTGATCTCAGCCAAGTACAAACGCAAATGTCTATCCCGTTCAGATCTTGATGCTGGGATCAACTTACCTACAAGGAGCTCTAGCTTAACAATTCACTCTTGAATATTTTAAACGATTAATGTGGTGGCAACAGTCTATCAGCTGTTGTACTATGAAAAACTTAAGACAGATCGACTTAGGACAATATTTTTTAGCTATATCAACAACTACCTGTAAAACAACCCTATAGAGCAGGTCATGCGATTTCCATACTTAGGTGTAGAGATCTCCAGCAGTAATAACCTGTACAAAGAAGTTCGTACACAGGCCAATAAAGCAATATCCGTAGATGGTTGCTCAAGAAATATTGTATGGAGTATTAAACATTCGCCTCGAGAACAAATATTTTCAAATGGATGATAAAATCGATGAAGAAATGGATGATTTGGTGTTTTCCGTTAATGGGTCAGACAGCGACAGGGGTTGAATTTTTACATTCTGATTAAATGTTTCGTTATAAAATATATTAAATTGCCACTTTTTTTATTTTTCTTTTTATAAATATTTTATTAAAATTATCGACCTGGCAACTTTTTTTCAAGCTACAGAGTCTCCCTCCTGCGTTCGCCAATTTAGGTTGGTACTGCCTATACCAACAAGTCAGATTATACAAGGCGTGTGTCCTCCTTACTATGACATATGGGATAGAAGTAAGCGCCGACTTCAACATAACAAAAAGTTGTCTTAGAGTGGCTGAAATGAAGATCCTACACTCCATTGTTGGAAGAACCCTCGGGGACCGCATCAGAAATTAAACGATCGGGTCTATATGCGGTGGCAGGACGTAGCAGGAGACGCTTCTGGATAGGCCACGTCGAACGCATGGACGACAATAGAACTGTCAAAATTGTTGAGGTCAAACAGGTCAAAGGACCTAACAAACGATGAAGAAGGAAAAAAATAATAACAAATGCTGTTGAACTTTCAGTGGGAGAAAATTGATGTCACTAAATGCTTACACATAAGGGCACTATTTCAATAATAACAGTTTCTAGCTACAGAATGTGTGAACAAAACAACAATTAAGTGTGTTTTTTTTTCTTCGAATGTTGACAATCTCATGTACCTACCTACGCCATTTTTGTGGAACTCAAAACATTCTTTAAAATCAATTTAAAATCAATTCAAAATCAATTCAAAATCAATTACATTCATAAGAAGTGTGAAGAGATCTCCAACACCATCTATTTTCAAATAGCACTTAATTATATCTCCTTATCCAATCCTTGTCCCCTATTTTCCAATTATGTACCAACCTACTACCATTTATTTAAATTAACATATTGGCTATATACCAGAGTCCCTAATTGCTTTAAAAAACGAATATGCTTGGTTGGAATATAAAAATAATTTTGGACAAATTCTATATTTCGTGAATAGCTCACCTCAAACAATAAACTATTAAGCAATCCCAAACCCAAAACAAAACAGTCATAACAGAGTACAATTAATTACATACACAAAACAAATCAAGGACCAAAAACTGTTTTCAGCTTATTACTAAATAGTGAAGTGCACTTAACAATAATAAACAAACAACTATCATATATATGTACAAATTCTTAAATCTAAATTAAAAAGTAAAAGAACACAAAGTTGTCATTGCTTGGTGGTACTTCGAGGGAAATAGGAAAAGGAGGAGATAATGGGAGAGGAGAAAATGCACACAATTCATACGACAGTCCACCCTCCCAGCGATTGAAACCCTCAACACTCTCCTGAACTTGTTAAATTAGGTAAGATTCATATCGATGTTGTTAAAAAAGGTGTTGAAGTTTCCACATGCTCTTTGGAGAAAGGAACTTTGAGCATAGTTCGTGGTGCACCTGGGCATTCTAAAAGTGAGAGATGTCCAAGAACTTCGGAGAGGACAATTAAAACCTATCCCATTCAAAAGATCAGGAGAGTCTACCATATTATTAAGCAATTTGTATAAAAAAGTTAAGTGAATAATTGTGCGACGATTTTCCAAGGACAACAAGCCTTGTTTAAAAGTATGCAAAAATATTAGACATTTTGAAAAGTAATTCAACTTTATTAAAAAAGGTAGGTAGGTACATAAGTAGTTAGGTAACACTTCAAGTAATAATAATTGATGTGATGTAGTTATATAAATGATCGATCATTGTCGCTGAGATGATAATGTAAAATTTACATAACAAAACACGCCACGTTCGTGAAGACATGAAGGTTTACCAACCACCTTTGACTCAAACACAAGTATATTTTTACAACTTTAAATAGTTAGTTTAGGCGTCACTGAACAATAAATAATTAATGTAGTATCGATAAAGTTTTATTATTGATATTTTATCTGTCACCATCACAACTCTACACTAACCTCCTTCCTTAATCATCGTTCTGCGGTACCTACAATACAATTGAGAGTCAGTTGTCATTTATCCTGATGAAGAAACGGTCGCTCCTAAACCGATTGTAGGTACCTACAAATGTAATTAAGTGATATATAAAAATAAAATTTATGTGCCTACCTGCCTAAAAATTGTTGGTTTATACAAATAGTGATGAGCAAAGGCTAGACCAAGAGAAAGACCGGGTATTGGTCATAGTCTTGCACCCTTGGTCTCGATCTTGATCTTGCATACTCAATCGAGTATTGGTCATGGTCTAACAAGCCTTGCAGGTCTTGTTATTTTACATTTTTTTTGTTTTTCTGTTAAAATTCAGAAATTTCAAAATTACCTAGAGTAAAATGTCGATAGTACCTACGTAGTTGATTGCTTACTTTTTCATTAAAAATATATAAGTTTATGAAATTTGGTAAGACCGCAAACTCTTGCATAGACTGGTCTTGGTCTTGGACTTGCAACGATTCTGCTCGACTTGCAAGACTTTTTCTCATCACTATGTATTTACAAATAAGTAGGTATTCTATTATTATTGATTTATTTTTTGAACTAACAAGAATAAAATGTATTTCGACCAATTTTTGTCTTCTGACGACCGTTTCGGCTTACAAGGCCACATTGAACTGGTTGAATATGGCCTTATAAGCCGAAACGGTCGTTCAAATTTTTCAAACACGAGTTGTCGTGAAAAATAATAAAATACAGCAACAAAAGAATAAATTAAAAGAAAATAAGAAAGAAAAAAAAATATCATATATGTCGTAAATTTATTTTGCAATATTGTAAAATATAAAAAAATGTTTAATAAAAATATCTTTCAATATTGAGATGATTGTTACATTTTTCCGAAATATTTTAAGGGTCTTTTTCTTCTTTTAGTATCGTGTACGGTCCCCCGACGTTGAATACTTATCATTCAAAGTACATTTCCATATCTCCAGCGGCTCTGTACAGCACCTCCACAGTCCGTATCCCAGTCCACTCTTGTACATTGCGGAGCCATAATATCCGCTTACCCTGCCGACACTCGATTTTCCTTTTATTTAAAATTTGATCTAGTTAGTACACATTTGTCTTCTGTAGTTCACATTTGTCTCCTGTAGTTCACATTTGTCTCCTCTACATAAATAGGTACCCACATAACCCAATAGTGATACCTTATGAAGTTCGTAATTTTTGTGAACAGCGCTTTTAAATTACTTATCAAATCCATCATTATTAAAACGAGTGTGTTGTGGCCAACGCTATACTCCTTACTACCAAGTCACTTTAAAAAATATTCAAATTTTGTATGAAAAATATGATTCATGAAATGATTTTGTTTAATTATTTTTGATTTTAATATTTTACTATGAAAATTTGAAAATTATTCAATGCCATTTTATGAATGTGCCTTTTTAGCAATTTGAAAATAAAAATATCAAATTTTATGTTTCCTGAGCTTAGGGTCACTTTGAAATATTTGACAGTTAAAGAAATTGAGAAGCATTGATCGGATACTCTTCAACATCTAATGGGAACCTAGCGAGTATTGGATACCTATACAAATTTGCAAAATTGTGAAAAGAATCGAGTAGAAGCTTTAGTCTATAATCGATAAAGTAGAATAACACGCCTTACACAGCACACCCATGCAGATATATTGTAATGAAACTTTCCGAATACAATCTCAGTATGATACTAGTTAATGATTTGCAATAAAGAAATAACCTTGAAAATGCGATTTCATGACTACAGTGCGTCTAGTCCCAGCTCTTCTTATTTTGCATTCTTGGGTTAGGTTTAAGTTGGTTAATAATAATAATAGTGACTCGCGTGAGCGAGTAGCTTTATAAATTGAATTATAAATTATAATAAATTAAATTTACATATTATTTTTAATTTTTTGCATTTAATATAAAATTTCACAGCTCATTTGACTCAATACTACGAGACTACAACCAATCAGAGAGCCAACCGAAACAGAATGCGGAATGGTAAATGCGGATTGTAGACGCTAGTCATGACTACCTACTAAATCTTCTTGGGGTAGTGAGGAGTAAAATATATAGGTATATACGCCGTACATAGCACACAGCACACACACACAGATACATTGTGATGAAACTTTCAAAATACAATCTCATCATGATACCAGTTGATAATCTGCAATAAAAAAGCCTTGAAAAATTGGGAATTCATAACTCTCCACGATATTCAATTGGGGTAGTGAGGAGTAAAAATAAAATGACCTACGTGAAGTGAGAATCGAACCTAGACAAATTACCACCAAAGTGCCTGGTTTAATTATCATCTGAATTTAGTCTGTCATTACTTTTTTAATAGTTTAAATAATGGGGCGTGAAATTGGTCTAAAGATTGCTAAAATCTCATTCTAAAATGTGCATAAAAATTGAATTCGCAAATCAATGGGTAGGTGAGTACCTGTAATAATAACATTAAAGTGTCTTTTGCCATCATTTTTACGGGTCGTTAAATTTTATGACTCGTTATCATTAGGTAGGTATATATTTGACAGAAAAAATATATCCTTGTGATAATTAGACAAAAGGAGTTACATAGAAGTGTTTTGAAAAGGTCAAATGATTGATGCTGTTGATGAAAAAGATGTTGAGTTTATAAAAAAAACAAGCAATATAAATGTTAAGTAATAACTTCATGGCTAAAAATATTTTTTCTCTCCATACAACGCAACAATTGAAAATTCGTAGGTATTTTCATATAAACATGATTTTTTTTATCGAAACAAAAACAATATGGATAAGCGTCATGCGAAATATTATTTAATGTAACACAGTACATTGTTCTTGCATCTTGTGAAAATGACAAGTTCATTGCCAAATGCCAGATTCTTCCAAGCAACACCACCCCAAAGAAGAGAGTACCTAGGGGAAAGGTCGCTAATGTGGCCCAGGCAGGTAAAGTGGTCATTGAATATTACACAGAAATTAAGATGTCGCCATAGATTTAAACCAATAGAAACTATTCATTAGCCGACGACATATTGCTCCAGTGACAGGCGACACGCTCAGTTCGCGGGAAAAAAAAATATTGCAAAAAAGATGAATTCTGTGGTCCTGCCCCCCTAGACAACATGTCATTAAAGCTAAGCGTTATATCGCTAAGCGATAGAAATGTATGAAATTGGTGGCTGTCACGTGATGTCATAGCTACCAATTCCATACATTTACTATCGCTTAGCGATATAACGCTTAGCTTAAATGGCATGTTGTCTAGGGGGGCTGATCTAAGGTGAGCTATTTAAACTTTGAAACCAATATCAGTACTAAATATAAATATAAAATATTTCAATATTATAACGGTTTAGTATCTCTATCGAACTAATTAAATTAATGTAAACAAAGTCCGTTTTACCTCATTTGACATTTTTGGTTAATTTTTTTCTATGTATTCCATTATGGGTAAAGTGGTCCACTTAGGGTGTAGGTAAAGTGACCTGGTAGGCCACTTTACGCGCTTTAGTAGTATTTTTGTCATTTTTCAAAATATTTCATTTTGGACATATGCTAAATACGTATAAATGAACGTCGCAGCAGCTGACATTATATGACTGATATTGGATCTTATTTATTTTCTTAGGTTAAATAATGAAAAAAAATTGATACATAAATGCACTTACTTTTATACTTGTTGTTAGTATGCCACTTTACCTGACCTGGGTAGGTAAAGTGGTCAATTTCCTATTTTAGTTTTAAATTAAGAATATTCTTAAACTTTTTGATATAAGTAAAAATAACAGTTCGATATTTAACCTACATTAGTTTTAAAGTATACCCACAAAATTTAAAGTTAAAAAATGTTGATATTTTTGAAAAAGTAGTCATTCAAAACGTAAGGTGGCCACCTTACCCGTCCTTCCCCTACCTAATTGAAAGTTGATTTAAGTAAATTTGTTGTAATTTATTTCCTAAACACTAGCTTCTAGCTTAAATTAGGAAAGGAAGCATTACTTATTTTGATAAGTTGTTACACCCGGCGCAAGTGGCGAGTTTATTGCCAGATGCCAATTTCTTCCGACTAACCAGTGTTTCCAGCCCAGAGAAGCAATATTAGGGTGAGAAATCAATTTGAATAAATTACTGCTCTGCTGGAGATCGAACCCAGGACGCTCGCACAGAAACCACGGCTTAGCAACTGTGCCACGGCGGTCGGCACTAAAGTCATGTTTTACAACCAAGTGTGTCTTTTGTATCTCGTGGGTGCTGTAAGAAAATAGTTAAACTAAAATTAAGTATATAGGTATATGTACCTACCTATTTGTATATAGGTAGATATGTATATAATATAGGTACAGGTATCAATGAATTGAGCATTGATGAGTTCACCTCTCTTTCGCAATATCCCAGCACTTTTTGATTTCGGACCTCGAAATCTGAGACTTCATAAATCATAATGTCGTGCTGACAGGCCAGTCTCCACAGAGAGAGCCTATCACAAACTGGACCGTATCTAGGTTGTTGAGCGCCTGGTGCTAAATTATTATTTTGGTAGGTACCTATCTATCCATTTTCCAATGACTCTTGATCAGATGGGTCATTGCCAGAGCGGCTAGCTCGCTGGTTTAATTATTCATTGGACGCGGTTTGAATCCTGCCTCGACCGATTAAACTCAACAGCGTATAAATTGTAGTTGTACCAACCTATTGATACAAGATCATATTAAGTCTTTAAAATGAGTGGGTTGTGGCCAACGCTAAACTCCTCACTAACAAGTCATTCTATAAAGTAAGTATTCAAATTTTGTATAGAAAATATTCAGCGTTTTCATGAAATGAGTTTGTTAAATTATTTTTTATTTAAATGTTTTATTATAAAAACTTGATAACTCATCAATGCCATTTTATGAAAGTGATGTGCCTTTTTACCAATTTGAAAATAAAAATTTCAGATTTTAAGTTTTCTGATCTTGGGGTCACTTTGAAATATTTGACAGTAGAAAAAATTGAGAAGCACTATTAATAGATCCTTCAAAATCTAATGGGGTCTAAGCGAGTATTAGATATACTTACATATTAAAATTTGAAAAGAATCGAACGAGTACCTACCTACTTTAGTCTATAATCGATAAAGAAAATTAAACACGCCGTATATAGCACACAGCATATAGAACACACACACACACTACATTGTGATGAAACTTTCAGAATACCTACAATCTCAGCATGATACTCCTAGTTGAATCTGCAATAAAAAAATACCCTTAAAATTACGAAATCATAACTCCCCACTATATCCCTTTGGGTTAGTGAGCCGGGTAAAAATGAAATATAGATACCTACCTATGATCAATATTTTCCGTGTTAAATTTGAACCATTAATTTTGTAGGACCTTATTTTCACACCCTTTTCTATAACTTCACGTGTCTGTCTGTCTGTCTGTAACTTATTTCCTGACCAGTTAGAGCTCCGACTTAAAGAATTTGTGTACTCCCGATGACAATGCATGTTCAAAGTGTTTTCAACATTGAACAATTTTGTATTTCATACAAAGTAAACAAAGCGTTTCCGGCTGATCGTTCATAAAATTTGATTTTTGTTCGGTTAGATGCAACAATAATATTATACATGACTGTTATTCCCCCACAACCACCCATTCTACTTATGGGGACTAATAACGGCCCCTTACAAAACTCTGAAAGAACACATGAAGAACATAAGAAGAGTCCGGAGAACTCTAAAACCTTGCAGACACTGCACTTAAAGTGCCAAAGAGAACAAAAACATGACTGTCAACTAAATTAAAATTAAGGAAAATTTAATATTTTTTATTTTTATTTTATTTTTTATTTTTTCAAATTGAAGCTAACAATGTACAAATAATAGTACATATATACCTATGTATAAAAATATCAAGTATAACAATTATCATCTCCATACAACAATTATTTTAAGAATTAAAGTTATTATTTGAGTAATTTAATGGATGCTAGTGAAAAATCGATTGCAAATTGAATAGTTATAAGTTGATAGTAGCACGAAGTTTCTCAAGAAGCCCCCTAGATTAGCGATCTCAGCAACAGCGTATCAACGAGTCCATGTACCTATAGTAAGATCATAATTATTATTCGATTCCGTGTTTAAATCCCATTTTTCAAGACCTCATTCATTCATTTAGGTATACCATCACGGCATATCCCACGACGTGGGGGTAACCAGCGACAGGTGTGCATATATACATTACCTCCTAAAAGGAAACACGACACGGGCGTGTATTTCATTCCTTCTATGTGACCAAACCATCTCAAGTCCATTACCAAAGTTATAATATTACTTTCAATCTTCCATTCCCGTGATGTATACCTACCTAGGTACCTAATATTGTCATTTAGAAATATACCAAATACTTTTACATACCTACATATCTTCACGGCATATCCTTATTGGGGTAAGCAGAGAGAACCCACATCCATGCATCGTCTCATACATGCTCGTCTGTCACTTTTTTCCTTCAGAATATTGTTCTTATCGTAATAGTAATGTTTTCTTTACCAGAATCATATTTTTAGTTCAATTTATCAAACAATTTTTATTCAAGATAATATAACTAAGGTAAAGATTAGGTAGGTAGGTACTTATATTTGTTTTTGTTTTCATTTTGTACATATTGATTTTTGGAAAACTAACAGGTATTGTTTCTATGTCAAATATCAATTTAACACACACCTAATAACAAGTTAAGTAGATACCACATTCTGAAAACACAATTGAAATCCGTCTACATCGGGAATCGAACCCGAAACCTTACTTCGTGAGCCAGATTTATAACTTGAACCAAGAAAAGCAACCATAATTGAGGATAATTATATCCTATTCTGATTCGTCTTAATTTATCCGTCTGAATTTTAGTATAGGTAGGTAGGTAGGTATATGATAAATGTCAAAATGTTGATATACGGGATACAAAATGAATATATACGGGACTCATTACTTATTTATTTATTTATTTAATATTACTTCTCGGGCAACTAACAGGTAGGTACCTACTATGTCAAATATTAATTTAACACGCACCCAATAACAAGTTGCCACATTCTGGATACTTACGATATTAATCGTCTCACAGAGCCAGACTGAAAACACAATTAAAAACTGTGTCTCCACCGGGAATCGAACCCGGGACCTTTGGCTCAGCAGTCAGATATCTAACCAACTGAGCCACGAAGGCCGACACCGCGTCACACCGCGCGGATAAAATCCTTAAAATCGACTGTCGCCCGTTGCTTTAGACGTTTTCGTATTCTGAAACGAATCAGCCTCCCTAGACAACGTGTCATTAACTCAAGAAAAGAATCTAGAAAAGATAACTCAATGTATGGAAGCGACAGTTGTCACGTGACTGGCAACTGTCACTTACATACATTGAGTTATCTTTTCTTGAGCGAAATGACACATTGTCTAGGGGGGCAGAATAAGAAAGGCGTTGGTATCCAATTAGAATTTTAGAAAATATTCTTGACCGATCCAGTCCTGAGCTAGAAGTAGGTATTGTAGGTAGGTACTTATACATAATATTATAGTTATATTACCTTTGAATACCTACCTGCTTGTTTATTTATATTTGTATAGGTATAGTTAGGTAGGTAACTGAGATAGTTGTACCTATTAGAACAATAAAACACACCTTTTTACTTTGGATAGTACCAATATTTTATTGGGCCAAATATCATTTGCAGCCATGTAGGTATATAACGATTAGTTTCAACATCAATTATTTATTATTATTACTCGAGAGAAATATTTTTTTGTTAATACAGCATTTTATAATAATAATAATATATATAATATATGTATGTATTATCAACAAAACCTTGCTCTATAGCAGTGAATCAACTAGGCGCCTATGGGGATTTGAATTTATTACAAAAAAAATATAGGTAGGTACCTAGGTACCTATTATAAATAATGATGATGGTAGGTAGGTAGGTAGGTACCTAATGTGACATTACAATTAGGTATATTATCATTTCCAAGTACCTATAATTGATAAATATGTGTTTGATTAGGTAAGTACCTACTATGGAAAAATTGAAATGCAAAAAAGACAAAATGAAACTATTACTACATTTTTTCGGAAATTATATTGAATTTATTTTTTTTAATCATATAAATGTGATATTATCTACATAAGGAAGAAATAAGACATTTTTTTGCACTCAATATCATAAAAAAATTAAACAAAAAAATGGACATTTTTATATGATTTTTAAGACGTAAATTGTAAATTTAAAAAAATCATCATGTAGCTCATTTTGTAATTAAAAACCAACTTTTATAGGAACTTAATTTGTAAGTATACATATGTATATTCTTTCCGTTATTTCTTTAAACCACAAATATATCAAGTAGGTACCTACGTACCTAAGACTATGTAAGTAGGTAGGTACCTACCATATCTACCTTTTTTAAATAATTAAATTATTTAACGTTTGATTTTGTTGTAATTCAGTTATTTTTGTAATAATACAAGTTTTTTTATATTCAAACAAATTTAGTTATATTTAATCAATAAATTTAACATATTCGCACCAAAAATGAATTTCGAAAAAAATAGGATCTAAGTAATTATGCGTAAAATACCTACGTAAGCAATGCAAAATAACATGTAGGTAGGTAATAATTAGGGTTTCCCAAATAAAAAAAAGTTTGAGAATCACTACTAAAGAGCATCACATTATTATTTAACACTATCATTCAACAAACCCACCGTCGTCCATTGCAAATTTATATTTTTCATAATTTATAAATATAATTATAAATATTATTCTCGCATCGTGAGATGCCTAAGTCGTAAAAACTAAACATCAGGGACTTTAAAACATTTACAAGAATACTCCTTGTATTAGGTATACCTACATAATACAATATGAAGTTTCACACTATCACAAGATTATAATGTTCGCACTTAACAATAATTATATTATTTATCAAATTAAATCAGCTCACGAGTTCAACTCACGGAGGTGATAAAATTACCAATGAACAAAATATGACTCTGCATTATTCTCAATTCACAATACATATATTATGCCATGGCGATATTAGTTCGGGAAGAAACCCATGCTAATCGCTAAACATAGGTACATTTCTTCACTCCATAGTGCACAATTTACATTGTTCAAACATGATATTTTGTCATTTAATAATGTGGTATTAGACACCATAACATATATATATAATGTAAACAATTACTCTTTTATGTACCTATTATAATATAGGTACAATTCTACATTCTTGGCAATTTTATGTAGCAATGTATCAATTCAACACTCGATATGCACGATTAAATTTAATGGAATAATAATAGGAAAAAGGAAAGACAAGTCATTTTAAAGACAGTAGAGGACTGAATAAAAGGGTATTTTTTATAAATTTAACTACATCGTCACATAACAACCAGTATATTTTTTTTAATATTATCTCTTTTTGAGCTTGATAAGTGTGTATAATGTGTACCTAAATATCATTATTTTATAGGTAGGTACCTAATTTACACAGCAGTCTTACAGGTGAGCCGATTTTTTTTTTATAAATCTCATGCTTATCTAACAGGTGGATTCAAAATTAAACAGAAAAATATTACGTATAGTAAAAATTAATACTTTAAAAAAATATCACAACAGAAAATAATAGAGTTAAGGTAATAATTATTACATTTACACTTAAGAAACATAAAAGTGTTCGTCATAATTTTGAATGTATCTATGGGTAATAATTTAGAAAACAATTTAAGGCTTTTCAGAAAAAAATATCTACTTATTAGTTAATCAATGCAATGGAAAAATTAAGATACCTTCATAAAAGGTAGGTATATGTAACTAATAAGTACATAAAAAAGTAAATTTGCGTAGGAAAGAGTTTAAAAAATTAAGCACCATATTTTATATCATTAAATAATTTTCGTATTTTAATTTTTCTGAATCATTAAACAGACAAAAAATTATTATTAAATAACGTGTTTTAAAAAAGTGGATTCCATTTTAAATCGTAGTTAAGTACAAAATGTTTCTAGTCCTCCGAAAAGATAAAGGTACGTAGGTACCTATTATTTATTACCTAGGTATAGGAAAATATAAATAGTACATTGATATAAATTGAGAACAGCACATGATCAAATTTAAAATCGAAAAGTACGTATTTTTTTATAATAGGTAGGTAGGTAAAAATACAAAAAATCAAAATTCGTTATCTATGTTAGAAGTAGGTAGGTACTTAGTTATATAGGTAGGTACCAATTAAAATCGAAATGTTTGCGTTTGTATCGTAAAGTCAAAAATGCACTAATTTTCATTCGCAATGGAAGCACTCTATAACATATTATTTTTACAAATGTACAAATTACTTAAAACCATTAATCTGAATTAGGCTACTATAAATAATAACGCGATTTTACAAACTTATACGCTTCGTAGACCACATCACAAGCTTTGACTTATAAAGTAAATATTACCTAGTAGGTATGGATAATATAGAAATTGTATGAAGAAATATTTAATAACTATACGTGATATGCTAATCAGAAAGTCCTTCGTATTTTTATTTTTCTAAATATTTATTTACAGAATCATACAAATAAATCATATATACAGTATACCAATAAAAATTATCGCAACGATTGAAAAATAAACTAAAAATAGGTAATTAAGTCGTTTTGAGTAAAATAAATAGAACTAGAGAGTTCTTCCCAATTTATCTATGATTGCACTTATCCGATATACCGGCTACTTGGCAAATGGTGGGTAGGTATATAATATTACGCGTGTCCCGTATTTATCACAACGATGTTAATGTAAAGCTGACATGTTCCCGAAATGTCTCCAGAGAGAATTTCAGGCGGAAAACTTACATCACGAAACTGGAACGTGGTGCTGGTACATCTGCTCTTGGCGCTCGCAAAGGGAGGTCATCCTCCTCAGCGGTTCGCTCGACTCACGAAAAAGCGGATTGTTCTCGTCCCTCGGAGGGTCGGCGTGCCCCGGGGATATCACTGGAGGCGAGGAGGCCGACAGTGGAGATCTCGCGTCTCGCCCACCCGCCCCGGCTCTGCGCCAATACTGTTGGACGGCTTCCGACACGAACACCGGCAGGGATGGTACCGATTCGCCGCCGTACGGATGATACTTCATCGTCTCCAGGGTGGAAGCGAGACCTTTGATGTCAGCGTACAGGCGGTTCAGCAAATCCGCGTCGAAGCCCACAGATCCGTTTCCCGGAACCAAACCGGGAATAGGTGGATCTAATCTCGGGCGGTGGTCGGGAGACGACGTCGAAAGGAGTTTCCTGTGCAGTGACATGTTTGAGCTGTGACGATCCCTGCTTCTCTTGGATGGAAACGCCGCGTTACACCCGTCAATGTCACACTGATGCAGAAGTTTCAAATGCACATTCCTGAAGTGAATTCGCAACAAGAAATGGTTTTGAAACACTTGTCCGCAAGCCGTACACTTGTCGGGGTTTTCCTCGTCAATAGGAATCTCCAGCGCGTTGAGATCCTCGGCATGACACGGTGTTTCCACGGAACTGGTTTCTCTCTCGCTTTCCGCCGACGGCGAGCGGGCCGTCATAAGACTCATCGGTTCTCGAAACTCATTTTTGCACTTTGTCTCACCTTCGTAAAGATCTGACCGAAGTCGAATTTTTTCACCATTCGAACGACTGGAAGCGTTTAAAGAACGAACGATGTCTGATTTACTGTCCACAATGTTATCGTTGATTTCTCTTTTGAACTCAAGTGGTTCCTCGCGATTATTTAATGATATCTTTTCAATTTTGGGCATTTTTAGAGATAAAGGTCCGTCGATGGAATGAAATGTATTATTATTTCTAGAATTTTCGTAAGCAATAACGTCTTTGATGTCTTCTCGATACATTTCACTGACCACATCCTCATCAGAATGATTCAAGTCCGAAGATTGGGAACAACGAATAGGCTTTTCACTTTTACGTTTTCTTTTATTAGGAACAAACACCGCGGGTTTTTCTTCTTCGATGATATTAGGAACCATTTTAGGCTTTGACACTAAACTTATCGGCTCGTCCTGATCGACTTCTTCTTCTTTCACAGGATCTGGATCACTGCGTTTGGAGGGCATACTAAGATCTTGGGGTTCATCGTCATTCACTGGACTCAATTCGCAAGGAACTTCGGGCGCTGGCGGTTTTTCACTCATTTCTTGTCCGTATTTCTGGTAATCGGCCAAAAATTTGTTTATATCCGCTAGTTTTTGTATTTTTTCTTCTTCTTTTCTCGCATTGGCTTCTTCGGCAACGTCAACTCGAGGTTCGCGTCTGTAGAATTCACCGAACGGAGCTGGAGGTGGACCAGGCCTGGGGAGGGGTGGTAGCAGAGGTAGCGGAAGCGGCAGTAGCGGGAAGGGTTGTGCAGATCTGCCGTCGTGCGCCGATATCTTTCGTCTCGTGTGAGGAGAATGAAGTTTCGGATTAGGATTCGCACTGTGTCTGTTCCTGGAGCGACGCGAGCTAAACATCATGGTGCAACCTTCAACTGTGCATTTGTGCATCTCACGAAGATGAACGGCTGAGAAGTGGATTTTAAGAGCGCCCTTATCGCAAAAGGTTTTAAGACAAACATTGCACTGAACACGTTTTTTACCGGTGGAAGGGTTGATAAATTGCACGCCCAAATTAACGGGCCACTGTGGAAGGTCGGGTCTATCCGACCCTCGACGCCGAAAAGAGTCTCTATCCCCGAGACTGAACGAAATGTCTGGCGAGTCCTCTCTGGGGCAGTCTTCCTCGTCGGAGCGACATGTCCTGCTCTCATCTGTAGCCGAAGACGTGGGTGATCCTCTCCCTTGGGAGGCTCTGTTGGTTTCCTCTCGAGGTGCGGAGAAGCTGGCTCCGAGATTGCGGAAATCGAAGGGCTGTGATGGACGAGGGGGAGCGGTGGGGTGCGGTGGCAGCAGGAAGTACCCCAGGCCCAAAGGCATCTGGGGTCGCTTCGGAGATGATTCTTTATTTTCCATTTTTCCGCAAAACTTAGTTCGCTTCACTCGCGAAGTCCACTCATGATCATACTGCTATAATCTGAAAAATAAAAATAAATATTTTATAGAATATCCGATTTGAATTATAAAAAAATACGAAGACTCATTAAAAAATCGTATAGTTTAAACTTATGTTAGAAGACAGGTAGGTACCTACCTACTATAAATACGTCCTATTAAATTTATATAAAGGAACTTTGACTAAAAGTTAGATATCCTATTTCATAACAACATTCTAAATCTCACTCCTTGAACCCATTCACCTGATCAATGTTTTCTTCGTGGAAAAATATGTGAAAATATTTAAATAATTTAGTGAAACATTAAAATTGGCTTATTTCTTTGTTAATTGTATTATGACGTATTTTGTAAAAAAAACTGTTATATTTCTGTATAAAATAAAATACTTAATTTCTATCTACTGCTGCTTAAACATTTAAAATAATTTTTGAAATAAAATTGTAGAAGTAGGTACCTACCTAATATAAATATATAGGTAGGTGAAAAAATAAAACAGAAATTTATTGATCAAATAAAAAAACGCACTAAGTACATTTATTCTAAAAAAATCACTCTGAATCACAAAATAGATAGCTATCAATTTAAAAAGAAATAAAAACAAAAATATCTAATTAAAAAAAAACATTATAAAGTCAATTACACGAAATATTGATTTTTTTTAATATTACGCACCTTATTATATACGAGTAAATTCGAATCGTAGTATAAAATTGTCTATTGTTGAAAATGTTCAAGTAACACAAGAGATGATCCCCAGTGGGACATCTAACACCATCTAGTAGAACAACGACCAAACACTGCACTGGCCAGCCTAAAATATTATTCGGCAATATCAGTCAAAAATTTGTACAATGTAGCCGAACAAGACACGGACACGACAACAGTCCAAGAGACAAATACGCGCTAACCGTCCGCCGGCTCGGACGTAACTGAAACTGAAAATAACAGAAGGCACAGGTGACGCCTTCGACGCGAGACAGGGACAAGACGACAAAAAAGGCGCGCGACACGAGCGAGACGGCGTCACTCGCTGTGTCCACCCAGAAAAAAAAAATAGAACGACTTCAAATTTGAATTTCGAACGAGTCTCACGGTGACAAAAATAAACACAGAATTTCATAAAATAAAATCCAATATTATTGCAATGTCGTTTGTCGCAATATACATAAATGTCACTAAAATGAAATTGAAAATATTTGATATATTATGTTTGATTTGAAAATAATTTTGTATAGATATTTGAACACATTACAGATGCATTTTTGTTTTTTTTTTTTTTTTTTTAGTTTTCAAAATAAGAACAATGTCAACATATTATTATTATTATTGCGACTTGTAAATTGTCATAGCGCCGAGTGAGACGGAGAGCGCTGTGGGAGGGGCTTGCTCGAGCGAGACGGATATATTTGAGGCGAGGCGATAGATCAATAGGACATTGGACGAAGATTTTCTACTAAGTGGGGATGTATAGAAGTGGGAAGATGTTTTAGCATCGAGCTACTATGGGAATATTGTAGAAAATAATAAGAAGAAAATCAGTGGCAACAAAACACTCGTCATACGACGTTAGACTAATGCTCTATTTTTGTATCGAACCACTCTTGATGTTTTATGGGTTCCTGGTAGAATGAATGAATGGATTATATTTAAACTAGATACCTACTATCGATTTGTGTATTATAGTTAATTAATTATTATTTGGAAACGATTTTGGAATATCCAACCTACATAGACAGAGTAAGTAGGTATTTCTAACATTATTCTAAGAATTTGATTAATATCTTTGTTTCTTACGAAAAGGGGAATTATACATCCTTAGCTATGGGCTTGTCGTAATTGGTAAAAACAGAATAGTTTTAATCAAATTAGTTGGATATAAGTATTTAAGTAGGTATTACCTATATCTTGGTACCTACCTACTTATCAACCATAACTATAGTAGGTAGGTAGGTACCTACCTAAATAAATACTTATAGGTACAGCCCCCCTAGACAACGTATCATTTAGCTCAAGAAAAGATAACTCATATGGATGTGACAGCTGTTGCCAGTCACGTGACAACTGTCACTTTCATTCATTGAGTTATCTTTTCTTGTTTTTTTCTTGAGCTAAATGACACGTTATCTAGGGGGGGGGGGGGCAGAGCTGATATAAGCTACGACTCTACATAGGTATGAGGATTGATATCTTAATATACCTACCTATTGGGATCTAAATATAGGTAAATGGGATTTTAGTGACACATTTTTTTAAAAGAATGATTAACTGTACATAGGTAGGTACCTATTGGTAGGTACATATCCTGTTATTGCTATAATTAGGTACCTACCTACCTACAATGTCCTTTCTAATGCAAAGCTACCTCAGTATCTCAAACATACCTTAATTCACTAATCTTTCAAGCCAAGCGCGTCCACTCCGATCTGCTGAACGTACTTTACTATCTATTCCTATTCATAGTACTTACCTACCTGCTGATTTTTTTAGATCTTCATTTGAAGTAAGTAGGCACCTAGGTACTTATGCTACCTAACAATCAGCAAGGCTATGGAATAGTCTTATAGTCCTGATATTACGTCGGTCCAAAAAAGGTTAGATAATACCAATATATCTATCTGATTTCTTCTTCCTCTCCTGATCCTTTTTTTTCCTATCATTTCTATGACCTATTTCTATTTTTTTGTCTTTTTTTTACTTTTCTTCTGCTATCTTTATTTTTTGTCATGCCATAACATTATTGCCATTAGTAAGTAGGTAGGTACCTACAGATTGTATTGTAGATATGTAGGTACCTAACTAAACATTAAAACTCTGGTTGGTTGGAAGAAATTGCCGTTAGACTATAAACCCGCCAGTGTTACTACTGTAAATACTAATTAGATACCTATAGGTATGTAGGTACCTACCTACAAGAATTTTATTTTATTTAGTTTGGTAGGACCTACCTATATTTTAAGATAAAAATAATAAATAAAATGTAGGTACCTATATGTCCTTGTAATTATTACAAAAAGGTAGGTACCTAGGTACCTATATCCTCATAGATTCCCTAAATTAAGCATAAATGCTTGTGCTATAGGTGAACGAAATCGGTCGTGACAGGTTTCGAACTCGCGACCACTGGATCTAACCCAGCGCGCTAATCGCTCTTCCACCACCCATATATTTTTTTATAGGAGAGTCTACTTAAAAGTTTTTCAAATTTTAAATACCCTTGCTAACAGCATGTACCTACCTACCTTCCTACCTAATGTTTCAATTTTCATCCCGAACCATTCCAAAAATATTCAAATTCTACAGCACAGTAGCACAGCCACGCGGAGTATAGGTAGGTAGGTACCTACCAAGATTTTTTTCTTGTGTCATATCTATAGGTAACCTATTAGTCTATGATATCAACACCTTAGGTATTATTAAGAGAAATGGTCATAGATTTTTATTATAATATATGTAGGTAGGTAGGTAGGTAGGTACCTACTATATGTCGTAGTTAGCAAATTTTGTATGAATCGAAGTGAGACATTTTTCCGAGGGATTTTAAACGTTTTGGTGGGTAGCAACATCGTTTTTCTAGTTATATAGAATAACGACTAATATGAATTGTTTTTGGATTTATTTGTCGGAAGAAACACTTTATTTATTAAGATTTAGAGAACAGTTATCTAGGATGTGTTGAAATGTAAGGAAAACTGAAATATGTTACCAACCATGCAAAACAAAAAAAAAAAAAAAACCATGCAAAACGTCAAACGCGCGATATTTAATGACTCATTTTTGCACGGAGAACCTACCTACCTTCTACATCTAATAGGTACGTATACCTATTATAATAAAAATCTATGGAAATGGTCAGTCGTTTACCTAGGTAAGTAGGTAGGTAAGTAGGTACCTACCTACCTACATATCTACATAATTGTGTGACGATTGGAAAACCCATTGATATTGTCAAAAATGAGAGGCTGTTTGATATTCGAAGGAATTAGTAGGTAGTAGGTAGCAGGGGCGTGCCTAGAACCTTCGGACTAGGCAAACCCTGATTGAAATACACTGTCGTAATTTAATATTTTTAGAGCATCGTTGTTCATTTGAGTGGCCATGAAAATATTTTAAAATCGCATGCCAATATAATATTTACATTTGTGGCCCTTTCAAGCATCGTATCTACATACGGTTCAATTTTTAATCTTGAAGTGTGGTTTCAACAGACAAAAAAACATTAGGTCTTGAATTTCTCAACTTAATATTCATAGGCAAGCCAAAATTTTCGGGTTCTATAAGTAATTCCGCTACTGGTAGGTAGGTACCTACCTATATGATTCAAATATAAAATTATTAAATTTTGAAAAAAAAGATCTTCGATTAGTTTATAAAGATGCAACTAAGAATCGATAAGTAGATAAGTACCTACATACCTAGGTACCTACCTTTATGAACAATAGATAGGTAGGTACCCAAACCTTACTTAACAGGTATAAGATAGATATAGTTATGATGATACCTACCTACCTAGATCCCTACCGCCTATTGGGCAAATTGGTCCACACGAACGATAAACTGGTTACGATCACCTGTCTTGCTGAATCGTTACCACTAACGCCATCTATCGGATAAATCACCAACTCGTGGAGCGCTTTTTCTATACTTCGTAATGTTTATTATGTAGTAGGTAAGTAGGTACGTAGATTACAACTTAGGTTTTTTTTAATTTTAAAGTAGGTAATATTAATTAACTTTGAATAGGTAGGGTCGGCTGGGGAGAAAAGTGCCATTTTTCACTTTGAGTCAAATTACATGATGATGCAACTAGTAAAATTGATTCTCTTTTATTATACGTAGAACTACATCATTCCTCTATATTTTTTAGTAAGAAAGATATTTCCAACTCCAAACACAAAAAAGATTTTATGCATTTTGTTGACCCACGTCAACTGGAACTTTTTACCCCACCGATGGGGTGAAAAGTTCCAGGGTATGGGGTAGAAAGTGCCAATGGTAGAAAGTGCAAGGAAGAGCTTCATTTGATGCATTTCTGGCAACGATTGCGGAATTATTTGATGTATTAAACGCGTTGGTAGATTCATCGTATTCAGACTCTTGTGGATTGGGACGATCTGTGACATATGATGGTGCAAAGTCACATTCGCTAAAACTATTTTCACTGTATGGGAATATTCCTGGTTTTCCAAAACCTTTGACTATATTATGCGGTGTTTAGGCTAGTGGCAATGTAGTGAGAACTATTGAGGGAATATTGTATATTGTCATCGTACTTTCAGTTTTGTTATTCATCCAAAAGGTTGTTCTGGGGTGAAAAGTTCCATTTGTCACTTTTCACCCCACCCCTGCCTATAAATAAAAACATATCTATTTTTTTTTTAATCCAAACAATTAATATTTTTACAATTAGAACCTTAAATATAACAAAATTAACAAGTAAATAACACTTACTTTAAAAACCAATCTCAATAGGTACGTCTGTTCACAATCCAAAAAATAACTCAAACGAAAAAAAATACTTTTGAGGCGAAAAAAAAACAAATCATCCGCACAACCGCAATTACTGTCACACGTCAACTGAAATTGTACATACATGTCGCAGAGTGTCTACCTACCAGTAGAGATGACCTAAGTAGTTGTATAATTTTGCTATATAAGAAATTTGATAGATGGCACTTTTTACCCACGGCACTTTTCACCCCACCCAACCCTACCTATCCTGTTATTTTACTGCTCCGTATTGAAGTTATTTGCTTATTATGATAATTTTTGGTAAATGATGTGTGCTGTAGCAGCTACCAAGAGATGAAGAGGCTGTCGGAGAACAGACATATTAGGTATGTGGAGAGATGGAGTGTGTGGTTCAAACCAATCCTAAGATTGTGACCATGCAGAAGAAGGCATTTTTAATTATTTTATAAGATAGGTAGGTACATACCTACATATTAAGTATGTAGGAGGTACCTATACTTACTAATTCTTTCAATCGATTTGTAGGTATTAGGAACCATTTTTTTTCAACTGAATTTTTATAAAATCATAGGTACCTATAAATAGGTAGGTAGGTATCTACCTACTCATTATAACTAAACATTAAAATTTTTGAAAAATTGTGAAGGTATGTAGGTAGGTACCTGAACTATCAAATGATTTATTTATTTATTTATATAATTTATGTAGGTACCTACAGGCAGTAGCGGAATTGATTATAGAAGCCGAAAATCTAGACTTGCCTATGAATACCTACTTATAGATACCTAATGTTAAGAAATTCAAGACCTAATAATTTTTTGAATGTTTTATTGAAACCATAAGTAGGTAGGTACCTACTACAAGATTAAAAAAATGAACCGTAGATAGGTATGTAGATGCGATGCTTGACAGGGCCACTAATGTTAATATTATTTTGGCATACCTAGTTATGATTTTAAAACATTTTCATGGCCACTCAAATGGACGACGATGCTAATAAAACATAAAATTTTTGACATTTCCCAATTTTCGTTTAGGGTTTGCCTAGTCCGAAAGTTCTACAGGTGTACAAAGGCAGGTTTATTGCCATAAAGAAATTTCTTCCAACCAACCCGAGCAACGCGAAGTCTCTGAAGTTAAATTGGTACAATACTTAGTATTTAGGTACCTACCTAATGAGAAATAAATTGATAAAAAAATAAATTAGAGTAAGAAAAAAAATAAATTAGAGTAAGAAAAAAAATACAAAGAGAAAAAAAGAAAAGAGAGTAAAAAAAGAATAACTAATAAACCTACCTAATATTAATATAATATTAGGTAAGTAGGTAAGTAGGTACCTACCTAGGTACCTACTAATAATATTATTAATATTACTTTTTTAATCTGTATCTTTGATAGATAAAGATTAAAAAAAGTTTATACTGTCACCACCATTCGATCCACACGTGAGAAATGTGGGTAAGTAGGTAATTAGACTCTTTGCAGATTGAAGATTTATACTTAGGTACCTTCCCACATCGAAAGCACTTTGGAATTGAATTGCGCTAATTTGTATCCATCTCATTGAAAATTATATGAAGATAAAAAAACAATTATTTTCTTGTTAGGTAGGTATATAAAATATTCGGGGTAAAATCTTATCTGAATTATTATCCACGATTCTGTTTCATTCTAATAAGATTCTCATATGAAGGTAAAAAAAAAATATTTTAGGAATAAATACCTTACCTATTTATGAAAAGGAACAAGATTTGTTATGTATGTAGGTACTAAGGTATGAACCTTCTTAATGTCATGTTTACATAGGTAGGTACCTACTATATGCCATTCATTTTTAAAGGCGTGGGTATTGCCGTATGCAATGCATGCCGTGTGGATGTAGGTACCTACGTACCTATGTGTAATGTTTAGGTACCTATGTGACTATAAATAGGTATGTAAGAATCTATGTAGTTTACTCATGTCCCAAACACAAGTTTTAAATTAATAAAGACAGTAATAACATACCTACCTACTTACAAATTTAAAAAATCTAGGTAGGGCTACTTTTCAATTAACAGCCTTTTTGACATTACTTTGCTTTTTTATTAGGTAGGTACCTACATTTCTTTGCCATACCTACGCTCATTCATTTTAATTAAATTGATTAGGTTTTAATGTAGGTAAATACTTTTTTTTAATAAGAAGACATTGACTGCTACACCCACAGCATAATGTCCCAGTCAACCATACCCATAATTAGGTAAATAAAAAAGGCAAATATAGGTGGGTAAGTACTTACTTACTTGCTGATATTTTTATTAACACCTGCGGTGATTAAAACAAACATAATGCCAATACTGTATTAACAGCGACAAGGAAAATTACTTTAGCAGGTTATAAAAATACAGCAAAGAAAATGAGCGGGGTGGGGTTGGCTTCAAGTAGGTAACGTCACTGCGTTGGGTAGTAACCTACCCATATTTTACTTAAATGTAGGCAAGTAACTACCTACCTACTAAACTTGTTTCTTTTCTTGAGCTAAATGACAAGTTGTCTAGGGGGGCAGATACCTAGGTACTCACGACTATATTAGTTATGATCGGTATTAAGAATCTTAGGTACTTGTAAACGTATACCTAGGTACTAAGATTTGACTAACTAGTTCACCGAATTGTTTACAAACACTCTCATTTGTATAACTTGAAGGTTTTTTCGTTGACACAGTGGAAGTTCATAATTATAAATTGTAAAAAAACTTATAAATTGAAACACAGTTAGGTATATTCCACACTGAGTATTTTTATTTCCTAAGCGCTTTCGCCAGTCACAGCAAAAGTAGGTATATAGTGTGCCTCTGAGGATGCCAGTTGTGACTGGCGAAAGCGCTTAGGGAAATAAAAATACTCAGTGTGGAATATAACTGTGTTTCAATTTATAAGTTTTTTTACAATTTACTCTCATATGTTTTTATCATATGGCCACATTCATTGGCTTCACAGATGTCAAAAAATAGATAAATGCATGTAATTTTTGGATAACTGACATCGAAATATGAAAACAAACACCGCTTTGTGCCGTGTTGAGACAATTTAAACACAATTGCGATGAAGAATGACAAGGAAAAACATTAAAAGAATTATTTTTTTCTGTCAATCTCAAATATGCGTCGGATCATATTATTATGTGAAAGATCCGCCATTTTGAAATATTTGGTAGATATGACACGTTAGTCAAGCGTTAAACAACCTCTCGTCCTTTCCTAACTTGACGTCTATGAAATAAAGGTGTACCTAATAAAGATAGTCACAGTTAATAATTAGACGTTTTCGTTAATCACACTCTATTACCAAAATACTTACTATAAATATTTTACGTTTACCTATAAGTAAGATGGTTAGTATTTTTAACTAGGTAGGTATAGTAACTAGGTATATAATTAGTAACAGTCGATAGTTTTAAGTTCGATTCCTATTTTTAAGCTGCCTTCGGAAAATGGAGGAGGTTATCAATTCGACGTGAACTTTTTTGTATGTATGTTCAGCGATTTATTTTTACCACGTTGATTGATTTCGATGATTCTCTTATCATTAGATTGGACCAATCTAATGATAAAAGAATCCAATTTCAATTTAGTCAAGATATGATCATGGGATCCATAAGAAATGCATCAAACTCTTCGATTACACTTCAGCGATAATAATAACTCTTTACAATCAATTAAAAATAAAACATTACCTATGTTTTTGATTCTACGTACAATATATTATTTTTACGTCGATAGCTATTTGGTCTTGAAGATGCCCTAACAAGGCTATGCCGAGGCATCGACGTAAAAATAATATATTGTATGTATGTAGAATAAAAAACATATTTTTTTATTTTTGATTGAATGTAAAATGAAATTCTACCAAATAAATAATCTACAGTTTTACTAACTCTTTACAACATTGTCCGATTTTAATGATTCGTTTTTCAATAGGAATATTTCAGAGATGATTAAAAATATGAATTTCATCGATTTCTGATGATGGAACTCACGAAATAAAAAAATACTCTTCAATTTGCAGTCATCTGATAATAATAATTCTCTACCGCGTCTTCCGAAGTCCATCACCGCGTCTTCATTTTTCCATCTATGATCTATGTAAGCCGAAAGGTTTGATGATGGGAATCATGAGAAATCATGAAACACGTATTTTTGTATAGGTAGGCGAATTGTATGATAGATACCTAAAATTACTACATACATTCATAACATCACGCTATTTCGATCATTGGGTAGGCAGAGAGAACCGAACACCACATTTGTCTATCTTGACAGCATACATTCATTTCGAAGTCGTTTTATAGGTACATGAAATATTATTTTAAATTCCATCAATTTAACAATTTCAATGTTTTTGAAAAATAAGTAGATATGTAGGTTCCTACTTGTGAGTTAGGTAAATAAAGTCGTAGGTATATGAAAACATATAAAAACGAATGGATTTGGCCAACACTAGACTCTTTTCAATGCTTTTGTTCCGTATAATTATAAACCATTGCCCATCATCCGATAGTGTTATAATTTTCACACACTTGCTTCTGATGACAATATATAAAAATGGGGGTCGTGGCCAACGGGAAACTCTTTAACACGTTTATATTCAATCAAATTAAAAAAAACAAACATTCCTATGGTTTAATTAACTATATGCACATTTGATGAAAAAATATAAAAGCGAATGGGATGTGGCCAACACTAGACACTTTTCAATGCTTTTACACTGAAAAAAAATTGTGACCACCGAACTGGCTACCTACGTTTTTAGCCAAACCATTTATGACTGTACTATTTGGTTAAGCGCACAAAATATTTAGTAGCACAAAACGAATTGTTTTGTAGTCACTATAGTAGGTAGGTACCTACGGTTAATTTTAACATTTTTTTTTCAGTGTAGGTACCTATTCAATCAAATTATATAGGTACCATTTTCCCTCATCCGATAGTGTTAAAGTTCTCTTTACACACTTGTTCTTGATGACAATATATAAAAACGAATGGGTTGTGGCTAACACTAAACTCTATACGACGTTGATAATCTGCCATACCTACCTATATTTAAAACCATTTCACATAGTCCAATCGCACAGTAACTTTCAGTATACTTTCTGCACACTTGATGACGCAATAGATGTATAAAATGAAATGGGTTGTGGCCATCAATAAACTCTAGACAACACTTAAATTCAAGCAAATTTCAAACCACTCTTCCCACAGTCCTCATAAATCAATAAAAAAAAATATCATTTTTTTTTTATTTTTAATCTAACTGAAATTTCGTGTGACAATATTATATAAAACGATTGCTTTTCCATTCACATTACTAATTCTTGGCCAACGATGGGACATTGAAGCTAGTAGACAGTAAAAAAAGTTATGATACGATATTTACAACAATGTTTAAATCGTATCGGCTATTTCATAAACACTCTCCCCTATTAAGTAGGTACCTGCTTATTTCCAAATTTCCCAATGCTTTTCATGACAAAAGGTTTTATTGTAGTTAGATATTGAATTTTGGCTTAGGTAAGTATGGAGAGTGTTTTGTAAATACCTACTCTATCACATCTTGGTCTTAGTTATATATTTAATGCAAGACTGATTTTTCTCCTCACTACTAAGTAATAGATGAGTAATTAACATCGAATTTTCATGGATAAATGTCATCCTCCGAACATTTCCTTCCTTCATAATTCTATTATACTGAACTCGAACCATAATTCATAATATCAAGTGGATAGTACCTACCTACTTTGTTAAAATATCAACGAAGTTATTTGAAGTAGTTGAGTGGGTCGGCCCAAGATCATCATCATCCCCAAAAGCAGAAAGTGGGTAAGTAGGTACTTACATATCCACAATGAGTGCCTGCCTAAAGACTATGGGAGAGTAAATATAGTGGTATGAATTTATTTCAAGTAACGAACGCGCCCATCCCTAAATCACATCTTCAGTGACCCTATAAGATCATCTAGTCGTAACAAATGTTTTAATGGAATATTTCCATTAAGCTTCACATTAAGTCCCACCTAATATGAATATAGATACCTACCATTTCTATCATAAGTAGGTAGGAATGTACTTTGGCATAAGCATATTCCGCTTTTTTTGTTTTACGCTTCTGTTTCCCTACCATTTTACAGGAGGTATGAACTTATTTTTAAACGACAAGGGGTGGGGGGCTCTGAACAAAAGTACGCCTTTATCTCAATAATGTTGTAAACATTAAAAGCTATAGGTATCTAGTTTTTTGCTGTAAAAAATATTTTTAGAAACTTAGGTAGGTAGGTAGATAGGTACCAGAGGTGAACCTAGAACCTTCGGACAAGGCAAACCCTGGAAGAAAATTGGGAAATGCCGAAAATTTAGTGTTTTTTTAGCATCGTTGTTCATTTCAGTGGCCATGAAATATATTTTTAATATCACATTATCTACAAACGGTTTTACTATATATGGTTTGGTCAGTATTGTTGCAATAAAACAAATAAATATTTTTTTTCTAATTTCCTAACATAATATTTATAGGGGGGCCAAGATTTTCGGCTTCTATAAGCAATTCCGCTACTGGTAGATACACGTAGTAACGAATTTTTCACTATAACAGAATACAAAGATATCCGTCACCTGTTCAGATAAATAACTATCAACGTCAATTCTACCACCTTGGAACAGGCTCAGCCTAGTGAGGTGATTTATAACTATTAAAAAAGTGTTTTGGCACATTATTTGAATTTCGTTATTTTTATTGTAATTGTAATAATGAATTAATGTATTTTGATTCTACTTAATAAAACAAGTGGGTTGTGACCAACACTATATTACCTACTCATTACCAGGTCTTTTCTTCTTCCGGTGCCATGTCAGGAGCCCCCGACGTCGGCTATCACTCTGGCAAATCCATCTCTGTCCTGTGCTGCCCGAAATATCTGTTCCACGGTCCTGAAGCCGGTCCATTCCCTAATGTTGCGCAGCCAGGACATCTGTCTCCTTCCAGTCCCTCGGCGACCTTCTATTTTGCCCTTCAGTAGGTATTAGTTGGAGCAAGTGATACTTCTCCCCCCTCATTATGTGACCCAGATATGTGATCTTGCGGACCTTTATTGTGGACAAGAGTTTCCTGGTTGTTCTGGCTCGACTTATATAAGGTACCTTTAGATTTATCTTATAAGGTACCTACCAGCTTTCTGATGGTTCCAAATCGTCATAATTTTCCCATCGAATATCAGGTAAAAAATGTCTAGTCGCCCCTTCTGAAACTCATCCTGGGTGGACTACAGCAGTCGACATTGAGTATTGAGTATGTCCGAATCGTGGTCTATCCAATATTCAGTATGTAGTGTGGGTACCTATGGTATTTCATTACCAGACGCTTGCGGTGTTCGCTTACAAATGAAGAGGTTTCCTACATTACCGACTGCTCCGGGCCACTGCCTTTGATGAACGTACACTCAAACTAAAAGAAATATACCTAACCAAAAATGTATTTAAATACAAATTTGTAAACGATTCGCTGATGTAATCCATACATTATGTTATCAGAAATATCTAGATCATTTGAAAAACTAGTGGATTGGAGCCAATAGGAAGGTAGGAACTAATTGTAATGTGTGTATATATGTATATGTGTGTATATGTATATGTGTGTGTATATACATGTATATATGTATGTGTGTATTTTTTTTCTCTCTTCATATCAAATATATATATATATATATATTTTTTTTTTTTTTCTTTTTTGTTGTTTTTGTGATTTTTGTGGTGTTATCTTCTGTACTCCTCCCCGAAGCACAAGGTTTTCTTATTTTCGGGGAGAATTCCTAATTGATGTTATTTTTTTTTTCTATTTTTTGTTTATACTGTTATTATTGTATTTGTTGTTTGTGTTTTTATTTTTAATAAATATTATTATTATTATTATTATTATTAATTCTCCATTACCGTATACATTGTTAATGAAGGTATCCTTTTTGTCTCCTTGAAAAATTTCTATACAAATATTGAATACCTACTTTGTGGAATGACTGTGGAGTGAAAAGTAAAGCGTTGGCCGCAACCCACTCGTTCTTAAAAATGAGAAATACTACTGCAACTGCATACAAAATAAATATTTTCATAATAAAGTAATTATTAAAATAAATATTTTCATAATAAAGTAATTATTAAAATAAATATTTTCATAATAAAGTAATTATTAAAATAAATATTATGGTAATTGTATATTATCCTAACTGTGTTATATCGTTTCTGTTTAATTTTGGATTTTTTTAAATTGTGTTTAGAAATTTGCGCCCCTTTTCAAGCTGGACCTTAAAGCTTTGCATGACCCTGCTCTTAGCAGCTACGCCACTACCTGCGCCATTATATCTACATACATAAAAAAAACATCACTACCAAACTCATCATATGCCCGATCTTTTTATTATTTTTCAACAAAAATATAAAATGTAAACAAAATACTTTTTAAATCCCGCGATATTTTTTTTTACTTAAGCAGGTAGGATATGTGTACCTACCTAACTAATACCTAGTAAGAAAAAATAAAAATATGAATCTCTTCATTAGAGGCAGTGTACAAAAATGTGTACAGTATTTAAGCGTATTTCTTTCTTCAGGGATTTGAAACATTTGTGTCTCACCCTATACCAGATGACTGAACCAACAATCCTTTACCGCCCCGGGTTGTGCGACCTCACCCCAATGTAATAATATACCACCCTTAACTGAATGATATCGTAGATACATATTTATTATCCCAACAAACAATCTACGATTCTGTCTATGTGTTCTTTCATTACCAGGTAGTGACAAGAATCATGAATTTGTATCGCGTAACACGTTTTTACTCTCCACTTCTATGGAGCAGTGGTAGCATTCTTTGAGATATTTTAGTGAAGATATTTATCGTTTATATATTATTGCCACACAAATATTCAGTAAGATGGGAAGTGATTTAAAATTTGATTGATATTAAGCTTTGTTAAAAATTCAAAGATGGCCAGCCCATTTCTTTATAGGTACCTATATAGTGTAAAAAATATTCTGAGAAATCGGACTATGAAAATTGGTTTGAAATTTGATTGAATTTAAGAGTTTTAAAATGGTGTGTTGGCCACAACCCATTTGTTTGAATAAAGTTTATAAGATTACTGCATAATTAGCGTTCAATTCTCTCTGATGATTATTATTTTATTACATTTTATAAGTAGGTATTTATGATACCTTATTTTCTGTTCTTGTCTTCTGATTCTGATTCTTTTATTTTTATTTTATTTATGTGTAGATATTTTTACCACAACATACTATTAAATATTTATTCTTAATTAATTTATATTTATCTACTGATCTTATTCTCACTTGTATTTATTTCTTTATTACGTACTTACTGAGTTTTTAAATGAATGTAGGTATGTATACTTACTTTTTTGGGAATTATTATAATATTTCTTTCTTCTTCTTAAACTACTGTTCTTGTATAAAACTTCAATGCTGTTTTTATTTAGGTACTTGAACTTTTATTTTCTATATCAGCGCCCTTGGAATGATCCTGAATCATTAAACGGCGCTTTACAAATTATTACTATTATTATTATTAAAAAAATCAATGAATTATGGTCGAATTTTGAATTCATTACAAGTAGGTACCTACTCAGTCAGAATAATAACATGAAATTCGCCAATAATCACAATGAATCAGTACCTTTTACCCACGACAAAACCTAGAATTATTTTATTTTAATTCAGAAAAATATTCACTTCCTTTTTAAGCACTTCCATACACTCTGTCTATTGCCATTTGGCAATAAATTTGCAAGTGGCAAGCTTATTGCCAAATGGCAATAACTTCTAACTTCATGGAAAATAATTTTGAATAAATTTTCTCTTCGCTGGGAATCGAACCCGGGACGTCACGCCGCCGGCACAGAAACCACACGGCTAACCAATTATGCCATAGCGGTGGACTAACAGCTCCCAAACAATCTGATTGCAGCGTGGCACCGGCTTAAAATAGTGCGTCCACTCTTTTCTACTTTCATCGTTACGGTTGTAGATCTACCTTAAGAGCCAGGTAATCGAAAAAGCAGGTGGCAAAATAACATCTCATATTTATAGTTCAGCAATAAGGTTCATCGCGCATTCTTAATGTTACCTCTTTAGGTGAGACGAGAGTGGTGTGTGGGGATACACGCACGCGTCAATCTTCATTTTATAAGGTAATTTACACCTGCACACCTGTCGCTGGATACCCTACATTGTGGGATATATCGTGATGGTATGAACGAACGAATGAATGAATAGTCAAGATGGAATTATAGATATAGGCAGGTAGGTACCAACCTGTAAAAAAAACGGGTATTTTTTTTTATCATTTTTGTTTCATGAATATTTCATGACGGATATTATTAAATGTTTTGTTGAATAATATAATATGTAGTAAATAATGTTGGAATGTCCTAGGTACATATATGACATAAAGGGACCACGTCTTATGACCATCCATTCTATATGTAAAATTCATGGCTCGTATGCAAAGGCAAGGAGATGTTGTTTGATGCCCAAGAGAGCCATAACTCTCCATGTTGGCTGACCACTTCGGCCCGCCTTACCCCACACTGAGGACCAGCTTCCTACTAAAACAATCCCCTGCCCGTCTTCTTATTACACCAAAATAAAATTAAATCGAGCCCAATGGTAAAATGGCGTTAGACGATAACTCATTCGATTATCTATATATATTTTTTTGGAGCAACAAAACAAATTAGGTACCTATATTTAATAAAAAAATACAATATCCCGAGACAATATCCCCCAGGAAAAAAGACTTCCAGCGGGCCTATTCTGGTTCTTATATCGCGACAATATACACAAGTTTTTACGCTACATGTGTTTCTTATAGCAGATCGACACTAGTCAGCGTAAACTTCTACGCATTATGTAGAGAAAAACCTTCGCTATCCGTTCGTAACGCGGTATTCTGATTGAAGCGAAATACCTTCGTATGACATTCGACAGGTGAATTTATTCGCAATTTTTTATGCGGCATGTGGTGTTAAGTTTTGTGTAAAGACATAAAGCGACGAGTAGGTACACACATTCGTTCGTTTCACAGATTATAGTTATGAATGACAGCTCCTTATACCTACGTAACTTTTACTTTACATTCTGTGATACGTAAAGATTAGCGGAACTTATCGCAAAATATTACACGTGAATGGGAATAAGGCCCTAGGAAGTCCTTTCACAAGGGGGAAAAATAGCTGGCAATCCACAACGACACAAGAGGAAAATATATGCAGAATTAAAACAGGCAAATAGGCCTAAGATGAAATAAAGAAAAAGATTCTGAATATTTTATTTATTTATTTATTTATTTTTTATTTGGGACAGAAACAGCGACCAAAAAAGAAAAATATACAAAACAGTAAAATAAACATGCGCCAAAACTACTATCCACAAATTAAAAAAATATAATCAACAGAATAAAATAGGTAAATGAGATAAAAGAAAAACATAGAACAAAAAATATGACAAAAAGAGCTTATCAAAATAAAAGTAAACAATGTTAATAAATAATAAAAAAGGATTTTGACTGGAGATGAAGGGGTAAGGAAAGATAGAGGGAAATGAGGGATGTGAAGACGTCTGCCGCATAAAGCCACCACTCAATCAACCGATGAAATTTGATGAAATTCTCAAAAAAATCATTCAATATCCGATTTTTTGAGGTGATAATTTTTTTTCTTGCATTTAGCTAAAACAAATGACATGAAAACAGCAGCTAGCGCGCTAAATTAGTTTCATACCACATTGAAAGTATTTCGCAGTCTCCTACCCTACTCCATAGGGAAAGTTTTAGAAATATAATTATATATAATATAATTATAATTAAATATAATTCTTCTCCTTTTAATTTCATATCATGAAGATATGCTTGTTTTAGTATAGAAATATATGAGGATATATCAATTCATTTTAACTAAATTTTTATGTTTTTTTTAACCCACAATACAACAGATTATAAACTATGAAAAAAGAATGTACATTTATAAAAAAAAGAATGTACATTTATAAAAAAAATAATGTACATTTATAAAATCAAACATGACTTACTTAAACACAACACACTCCTGGAAACTGTTAGTGACATACATAACTACGACATTAGACAAAGAAACATTAGCAATAGAACAGACAGACTAAACAAAGGACTATTATCCACCAGCATTAATTTGTATAATCAGCTACCAGATAACATTAAGCACTGCCAAAAACTCAATTTTTTCAAAAAAAAGTTAAACAACACATACTGCATGATAGTGCTTTCAAATTGATTTCCTGTACACCCAGCTAACTGTTTTGGGCTCCACTATGGTTGAATTTTCAATTTTTTTTTTGTAAACTTCATTGTAATGTTATTGTTCACCACATTGTATAACATGTATTAATCTAACAAAATGTCAATATAAACCAACATGTATGTCAACACTCTTACCAGCAAACGCTGTCTGTGTTGAATTTTTAAATAAATTAATAAATAAATAATGTTGCGAATTTATGTACAGTAAATAAATAAACATGTACTAAACTGGAGAGTCGCAGCATGTGACCTAAGAGGTTGGAAGACGAAGTTGCTAGAGGCCAAGGCTCTACAACTCTACAGCCATTGAAGAATAAAAATAAACATAAATTATATGTTAAAGGCATACTTATTCATTCTTTCAAAATAGGGATAATTTAGGTTACCTTGAAATTTTCAACATTATTTCATCTTTGAATCGGCCCAAACTGTTGTGTATATTGGAATCATTCATGCAACGGCAGCGGTGTGTTACAATAGTTGTTAGAAAATGCGGCCACCAAAGGCTTGGCAAGTTTCGATAGTGAAATGGGATACGTACATACATACCATCACCTCTTCTGGCTGGCTGGCCGGTTGGTTGGCGTGTGAAGGAGTTATGGTCCGGTCATTCCGGCAATTCTCCACGGCTATTATGTGTAATGAAAATCAGGAATTGGCGCCCAAGGAGAAGTCCCTAAACCAAAAATTTAATACACCCTTGAAGCTGAGAGATATTGAGGATATTGTTTAATACGATAATACGATTTTCTTTTCCATTTTTATATCGAAGCGAATTATTTAGAAATTTTGTAATTCAATTCCAAGATCAATATCATATCATACGAATATCATCCACGAAGCTCATAATTAATATACTGACGTAATTTGAAACAATGAACATATTTTTTTTTAATTTCCCATAAAAATAGAAATCAGGAACTGTTTCCGTAGGATTAAATCCGCGAAACCTTAGAGATAATATGGATACTACATCTGTCGTAAAATTCAATAAATACCTCTAGAACAATCACTTCTTCTTTCGTTGATTGATTATGCCGATGTATACTATTTGGATGCCAATGAAGTGCATCTAAATATGCTTGAACGTCTTCAAAATATATGTAGGTATCAGATTCATCTTCGGATTGAAAAAATTTGATCACATACCTATCATCTTATCGAAATCTTTTTATTGACCCAAGATACGCCAGAGGCGCAATATAGGTACACATTCTGTCACTATTGTACAATATTCTCTCTAATTCAAACCTGCAACTGTACCTCAAAAACAAATTCACTTATTTATCCAATCATGGACTTCCACTCCGATTTGCTGAACGTACAACATTATCCATAATGCAGAATTATCAGCTCGCTGTTCGAAGTACAATCAGCAAGATTATGGAATAGTCTAAGCCGGGATATTGCGTCGTCTAACTTACTTTGTATTTTCAAGAAAAAACTAAAAAAGAATATTTATCTATAAACACATCTCGATTTCCTCTCCTTATCCTTTTCTATGATTTCTTTGTTTTAATTGTTATCTCAGAGTAATATACCTACCTATATTTTCTTTGATTTTTTGCTTTTATTCTTTTATTGATGATGCACATTCACATTTTTTCATAGTTCTGCTCGTAATCTGCTTTGTTGGGAGAAATTTCCTATTGACAATAAGCCCGCCAGTGTGCAATATATTCTTTATCAGATTTTTAATTATCTCAATAGAGACGAAGTTGGAATATTTACTGTAGGAGAACCGGGAAATCAAGGCACCTACAGGGCTTACGACCTGTAATCGGTTGGTTTACGTGATCACTTTATGCGCTTGCGCAACGTTCACCAATTATGCCTTTTTTTTAATGAGATCCCTATCAATTCAATTTTTGAAAGTTCTATATATTGCAATACTGAAATTCTTTTCGCTTGAGGAAATTAGGATTTTTACTACAGCCATCTATGTGTGAAATTATGAACAACATTCTTATAAAAATAAAAATAATAAGAACGTATGATCATAATATATAGAATAGTAATTATCATCTCACAAATCAAGAGTTTTTCGATTTCTTTTTTCAGAATATTATCACTTGGTCCAGTAATTTATATTTTGGTCGGACCGTTATTTTTCTTTATACCTAATGTTCCTACAGGCTTATTTGGAAGTAATATTGCAAACAAAATATTTGTGGAAAAAAATAGGGATTTGTTTATTGTGGGTGTATTGATACTTGCTTACTAATAAATACAGCTACTTCTGTAAAAAAAATCGACATCTCTTATAATGGGCAAAGCAATAATCACGGGAACAGTATAATGGGCTTCCCATAATAAACAACTTATTTGAAATATTAGCACAACTCCCCTCCCCCCTGTCCTTCTTACACCTCCGCCATACCGTCCAAGGCTCGGAGCTGAAAGGGTTAAACGGGGTATTTAACCCTCCACCGACGGGCCAAATGTCAAGGGACGTATAATTCCAGGGTATTTTTAATGAGAAACATTGTAAACAAGCAATATAAATATTTTTGCTGGGCGAAGCAAATTATCCACCTTACGTGATGGAGGAGGGGGTTGGGTTGGGATGAAATGGGATAGGAAGAGGGAAGACGATCCATGTGCCCATTGTCTTAAATGCAAGATCATGACTTTTATATTAAACAAGCAAATGCATATGCATATGCAAATGCATATGCAAATGCATTAGATGGGTCGGTGGCAGAGCGGTTAGCGCGCTGGGTTAGTAATCCAGTGGTCGCGAGTTCGAATCCTGCCTCGACCGATTTCGTTCACCTAAGCACAAGCATTTATTTGCTTATTTTAGGGAACGTAGGAAGATGTATATGTACTTGTTTAACAAGGGCATATTCATTTTTTTTAAAAAAAAAAAAAAAAATATAATGTATAGGAATGTAAAAGTTAATTTGACTTGTTTCTCTGAATTTGCTGGCAATATATATCTGACCTTCAAAGCAGTAATCAAAACCAGCCGATATTATACATAATACTTATACAGCCATTTCTATCCTGTATTGAACGTAGGCCTCCCCCATATCTCTCCATATTATCTCTGTCTCTCCATATATCTCTGTCTCTCCATATATCTCTGTCTCTCCATATATCTCTGTCTCTCCATATATCTCTGTCTCTCCATATATCTCTGTCTCTCCATATATCTCTGTCTCTCCATATATCTCTGTCTCTCCATATATCTCTGTCTCTCCATATATCTCTGTCTCTCCATATATCTCTGTCTCTCCATATATCTCTGTCTCTCCATATATCTCTGTCTCTCCATATATCTCTGTCTCTCCATATATCTCTGTCTCTCCATATATCTCTGTCTCTCCATATATCTCTGTCTCTCCATATATCTCTGTCTCTCCATATATATCTATCTCTCCATAATACATATCTAAAAGATGAGTACATATCTAAAAGATGAATACCCAACACAGCAACTGCTAGCAACTGCTAGCATAAACTGGATAGCATATTTAAAAGAAGTGCAGTATTTCAAACTAAGAAAAATATTATTGATAACAACGATAATATAGATATAATAAGCTCCCGCCCTCGCTCAGAGGGACAAATTAAGGTTCCAAAATATAATACATCAACCATGCAGCATCACTATTCTTACCTAGGAATAAATTGTTATAATAAACTTTCTTTAGATATAAGAAAAATCAAACCTTTTGTAAAATTTAAAAAAGCATACAATAATTTTATATTCTCAAATCAATGTTAAACAATTATGTATCTAATATAATATCTTTAATGTACCTATTATGGACTTGAAATAATTGCTACGCTCTTCCTCCGATGAACACGAGATTTACTCTTTCAGTGGAGTAATAGGTACGTACCTATAATATAAATGTATTAATTATAAGAAATTATATAACTATGTACCAACATATTATCTAAAGTAATAAAGCAATCAAAATGTTAGTGTATGTGTGTGTGTATGTGTGTGTGTGTGTGTTTGTCTCACGCCTTCTGAAAAACCAAGAGCATCTAAAAATCTAATTTATGTGCGAACGTGTACCAGTATACCTGATGCAGTGTCACGCTAAAAATAATGCGATAAAAATGCTGAATTTTAAAAATATTTCAATAATTATTTTTTTCATACAAAATTTTCCAAGTCATATCTGTCAAAAAAGTGTACATTTTGCACGCAAATATCTGTTAGTTTAAAAGTTAGAAGTACGTATTTACACGAAGAAAATATATTTTCAAGTATAACTTAGCGTTTAAGTGAAAAACATGGTGAATATTTTGTATAATTATAATGTTTAACTTATTTTTAAAGTAAGCGTTTTGTACAAATGTACATATAACCCCGCCATTTTAATATCTTTTCATACGATATTTAATTTTCCTACCGAATGAATATGTTCTTTAAAATAATATACCTTTGAAATAAATGTGATTATGAAATAATAAAATGAAACACAAGACATTACAGCAAGTTTTAAGACATATATTGTAAAAGTCTGTTAATTATTAGTAAAGATATAGGCATAATAAAATTGCATAATTTGTATGTAATATTTGATATTTTGGACAATTTTCGTTTTTGTGGCTTCGAACAAACCAATGTATGTAGGTACCTACCTACATATCCAAAAAAATGTATCGAGCCCATTTGATAGTAATATTTTATATGTTCGATGGTTACTATGGTTACGGAAAGATTCTGATATTCAAATAAAATTTGATATGAATCGAATTTATTTAGAACATTGTTGTAGGTAGGTACCTACCTAATACTATTTACTTACAAATCAACAATATACTGATTTCCTATAGGAAAATTATTTTATTTATTTATTTATGTATGGATGCATGTATGCTATGTGCTCCTAAACCGTTTGTCCGATTACAATGAAACTTTGGTGAATTCTCGAGCGTATGCCCGGGATGGTTTCTGGATTTAAATTTTTTTCTTATTTTTCTTCTTCTTCGTGTATTTGGTCATTTTACCAATGAAAGCGGAATATCCTGGGAAACGAAGGTCCGACTGTCTCTCCATTTCTTCGCAGGTCTTCCAGGACGGTTCCTGGATTTAAACTTTTTTCTTCTTCTTCTTCATCGTGTATTTGGTCATTTTACCTATGAAGGTGGACTAACCTGGGAGAAGAAGTTCCAATTGTCCTTCCATCTCTTCGCAGGTTTCTGGATTTAAACTTTTTTCTTCTTCTTCTTCTTCTTCATGTATTTTTGGTCATTTTACCTATGAAGTTGGAGAATACTGGGAGAAGAAGGTCCAACTGTTCTTCCAACTCTTCGCAAGTCTTCCAAGACGGTTTTTGGATATAAACTTTTTTCTTCTTCATCGTGCATTTGGTCATTTTACCTGGACATTTTAGGTGGACTATCCTGGGAGAAGAAGGTCCAATTTTCTTTCCATATCTTCGCAGGTATCTGGATTTAAACTTTTTTCTTCATCTTCTTCGTGTATTTAGTCATTTTACCTTTGAAGGTGGAGTATCCTGGGAAAAGAAGGTCCAATTTTCCTTCCATATCTTCGCAGGTATCTGGATTTAAACTTTTTTCTTCTTCTTCTTCGTGTATTTAGTCATTTTACCTTTGAAGGTGGAGTATCCTGGGAAAAGAAGGTCCTTTCATCTCTTCGCGGTTCTTCCAGGATGGTTTCTGGATTTAAACTTTTCTTAAGCGGCTGAAGGGACGGGATGTAATGAAGGGAAGGGATGCACTAAAGGGCCTGAAGGGATGGGAGGTATAAAAGGGCCTAAAGGGACGGGAGGTACTGAAGGGCCTGATTGGAAGGGACGTAATGATGGATTGAAGGGATGGGAGGTACTGAAGGGTCTGAAGCGACCGTTCGTGGAGTCTAATTCTTTTTCTTCGTTTTCTTATTTTATGTAGAACTTTGGTGAATTTTATACAAAACTATTTCCTATGGATTAATCTTCTTCTTCTTTTATGTAGACCTTTTAGTCAGTTTTTATGCAATCTATTTCCAATAGTCTAATTCTTCTATTTTATGTATTTTTTCTTATTTTATGTAGACCATTGAAATAGTTTTTTATACAAACTATTTCTTATAGTCTTATACTTATTCTTCTCTTTTTTATTTAGACTTTTGGGTTAGTTTTAAGTCTAATAGTCTATTGTGCAGAAATATTATTAACAATATGCACACTTGATGAAAATACATATGTAAAAACGAATGGGATGTGGGATGTGACGATGTAACCTGCACTAGAATATTTTCAATACTTTTGTTTAATCAAATTTAAACCATTTATATCATCCTATTTTGAATAATTTTCAACACCTTCATATTTGATTTCGTTGACGATATTTAAATAATGGGGGTTGTGGCCATTACTGAACTCTTCACAACGTTTATATTCAAATTAAAAACTATTTATTATAGTTTAAGTCTTTTTCTTCTTCGTTAATGTAGACTTTTGTGTCAATTTTAAGTCTATCAGTCTAATTGTGCAAAAATATAATGCACACTTGATGAAAAAATATAAAAACGAATGGGATGTGACCAACACTAGATCTTTTCAGTACATTATTTAATCAAATTTAAACCACATTCCAACATCCAAAATTACTAAATTTTCAATAGGTATATATTACAATTTGTTTTCGATGATAATATTTAAAAATGGGGGTTGTGTACAACGTTGATAAACTGTCATATTTAAAACCATTTCGCGTAGTCCATGCGTGCAGAAATTGTATATTATACTTCATTCACACTTTATAGCAATATATAAAAAAGAATGGGTTGTGGCCATCACTTGAACATTTTACAATGCTTAAACTCAATCAAATTTCAAACCACTTTTCATAGTCCGATATTGCAAAATAATTGGGTGACAATATTATAAAAACGATTGCTTATTCCTTCACAGTTTTACATTCTTGGCCAACGGCGGGACATAAAGGCTAGTTTGCAATAAATAAATAAAAAAAAGAATATATAAATAAATAAATATTCCGATTGTTTGTTACTGACTTAAGAAAACAAAAGTTTTCAAAGTATCTTCATAGACTCAACATAGTCTCCTCTGCCTAGTGTCGGTTTTTTCTCTACCTGGATTGCGTTCACAACGAACGCCGAGCGCACTTAGTGAACGCTCGAAGCCGTTCATAATGACCGGAAATAGACGCTCGAAAGACACTCTGTGGCGTTCAGATTGAATGTCGTGTGTACGCACCAAACGCTCGATAGGCATCTCACCTCATGATAGGCATCAGGACACATGCATTTATCCCCTGATACCAGTCTCGTTTCACCTAAAAAGTTATTACATTCAGAATGGGTGGTGAACCTCATTGCTGAACATTTATTTACCTCAATTATCCGGCTCTCACGAGACATCCGAAAACGATTATGTATGAAAAATCTGGAAATACTATTCTAAGCCGGTACCTCACAGAAACTTTATTTAACCCAAGTTTGCAAGTATTTTTCTCCGTCAATAATGTAAGCGGCATTCATTTGTTCATAAATATTCCATAATGTAGGGTAACTAGCGACAGGTGTACGGGTGTGAATTACCTTAAAAAAACAAAAAAAGGACAACATATGCGTGTATCCCCACACACCAGTCTCGTTTCACCTAAAAGACATTACTTTTATAATAGTGGTAGGTACTTATAAAGAAGGGGTGAAATGAAAAAGTATCCATATTTTCATGGTTCACGTCATACGGTGTCGTACCAAATAGCCAATTTGGGCATCCTTTACTAGCACAGCCACTTGATATATCGGCAAATTCATTTTCAAACGATTTGTTCTTTGGCAAGGAGTAAGGGGTTAGTCGCGATGACTTATGTGGCACCCAACCCGCCGTATGGCACTCTGGGGCACGCTAAACTACCCCTATTTTTTACCCTCACATGAATATATTTGACATAGATTTTTCCTGATGGCACTCGCCTTGAATATGTTAGGGTTATACGATAAGTGTATGGATTTTTCAATCTTTCGAAGAAAATATTTTCAGACCACCAATACAATACAAAAAGCTTGAAAACATTGGTGTTAAAGATACTTCCCTAAAAATACTCAAAGACTACATGACAGGCAGAAATCAGTGTGTAAAAGTGGGAAGTCACATAAGTTAAAACCTAACAATTAACTGTGGTGTGCCTCAGGGAAGTGTGTTAGGGCCTATACTGTTTCTTATATATATGAATGACCTGGACAACCTACCCACAAAAGGACATGTCATCAGTTATGCTGATGACACAGTTTTCATCTATTACGAAAAAACTTGGAATAAACTACATATATAAAGTCGCTGAAACTGAATTAACCCATGTAAAAAAATGGCTTGACAGGAACTCTCTGGCACTAAATACAACCAAAACAAAATATATTGCATACAGCATAACCTCCCGAAATAAACCTAGTGACGAACATAAACTAAGAATTCATGATTACTGTACCGAAAACTTAAGTGATCAACCAACATGTAACTGCCCGATCATTGAACGAACAGAGAGCATGAAATATCTAGGAGTTATATTTGATGAAAACTTGAGATGGGACTGCCGCATTGACTGCATGACAACTAAAATGAACAGATTACATACATACATACCATCACGCCATGTCCCTCGCGGGGTAGGCAGAGAGAACAGAACGCCACACTATTCTATCTTGACATACATTCACCGCCTCGTCAACATTCATGCTACGTCTCATGCATGTTCTTCTATTGTTCAGACTTCTAACATTTCCTTCTTTCAGAATATCGTTCACATGGTCGTGCCATCCTTTTCTTGGGCGCCCCCGACCTCTTTTTCCATTCCTGTCAGCCTTATTTATTTTTTTCGTCAAGCGTTCTTCATTCATTCTTTCCACGTGACCAAACCATCTAAGTGTGTTAACTTTCATTCTAGTTACTACATCTTTCTTCATCTTACATTCTTTCCTTGTGACCTCATTTCTAACTCTATCATACATCGTTCTATTACAAATTCTTCTTAACGATCTCATTTCCACTGCATTTATTCTACTTTCATGCGACTTCTGCCATGTCCAGGTTTCACTTGCATACATCAAGGTTGGCACTACAATTGCGTTATGAATGGCAACTTTAGCTTCCTTTGATACGTTACGATCATTCATAACTGGTTTAAGTGCTCCATTCACTCTGTTTCCTGCCATAACTCTTCTTTCAATATCCTCATCAGGCCGTCCATTCCGTTGGAACATGCTTCCCAGATAAACATATTCGTCGACTTGTTCAAGCCATTCATTCTCTACTTTTATTTGACACGATGTTCTGCTTTCACACTTTTCAAAGGCCATTACCTTTGATTTGCTAGCATTCATCCTCAGTCCGTACTCTATGCATCCTTCATATACCATGCTTACTAGATACTGTAACTCTTCCACGCTTTCTGCTAACAGGACTTTATCGTCTGCATACATCAAATCACGCACTGTTACAGTACTCAGTTTCAGACCCTTATTTTCATCCCTAAGGGCTCTTATGCAGAAGTCAATGTACAGATTAAAGAGCCATGGTGACAACACGCACCCCTGTCTTACGCCACTATTAATAGAGAACTACGACGTTACTGTGTCGTTGACACGAACACATGCCTCGCTATTCTCATACAATGACGCGATTGCGCGTATCAGCTTGCTCTTCACTCCGTACACTGACAATATATCCCATAGTTTTTCTCTGTTGACTTTATCATAGGCCTTTTCAAGGTCTATAAAAGCACAAAAAAGCTTCTGGTTTTTATCCAGGACCTTTTCTGTAACCATACGCAGAGAAAAAATTTGGTCTATACATCCTCTGCCGCCCACAAACGCTCCTTGGACATCCGATATCTTGCTTTCTGTAACCTTTCGTACTCTTTGATCCAAAATTCTTGCATACATCTTACCAACTGAGCTTAGCAAACTTATGGCTCTATAGTTTTTGCAGTCAAGCTTCGATCCTTTACCTTTGTACAAGGGGACCACGACTGCATTTCTCCAGTCTGAAGGAGTGCGTCCTGCTTCCCAACATTTGTTGAAAAGAGAGTGACACCACTCCAACATCTGATCGCCGCCATACTTTATAAGTTCAGCTGATACACTGTCATACCCAGCAGCTTTTCCCGCTTTCGCGTGTTTAACTGCTTCAAACACTTTCAAACGTCTTTCGTAATTTCATCTTTTTCATCTTCGTATACTTGCCATGCTCTCTGATTCATGTCACCACTCAAACCGCAATCATACAGCTCCTTGAAGTATTCTTTCCATCGTTCTTTTACGCCATCTTCATCCATAATTAATTTTCCATCTTTATCATTTATACCTTGCGATACTTTGACACTTCCATTTTTTCTTTTCGCCACGCCTTTCCAGAACATTTTCATGTTACCAGGAAAGTCATTGGCTATTTTCAGGCTTTCTTTCTCTTTCAGAAAATCTTTTTCTCTTTTTACAATATCTTTTACCATTTTTTTACATTCTTTATACTTCTCTTTTGCTCTTTCTTCACTGTTAGATCCTTTCGCAGCTATTAATGCCATCCATGCTTTTTTCTTCTCACCCACAACAAATTTTACTCTCTCATTCCACCATGCGTCGCCTTTCTTTCCGCCTCTTTTAGCAACACCACAAACTCTCTCTGCAGTCTTACATACGGTCTCTTTCAAGGTCGTCCATGCTTCTTCGATGATACCTTTACTGTCTATAGCTAAAAGAAGTTTGCTTCCGATATCTTTCACATATTGTTTTCTTACATTCTCATCTTGCAGCCTTTCCACTTTGGTTCGCTTCGGTGGATCACTACGGTGGGTTTTTGAGCGCCAACCGGTGAACAGATCAATTTTGGATATCACCAAGTAATGGTCTGTTTCCAGCTCCGCGCCCCTATACACCCTAGTATCCACTGTCGCTTTCCTCAGTGCGGCGTCCACACATACATAATCAATTATCGACCTTTCGACACAGATTAATATACTTCTTTAAATCAATCAGAAATGTTATTGACCTAAAACATTTGAAAAATATATACTATGCTCTTTGTCATTCAATAATGGAATATGGAATTATTGGATGGGGAAGTGCAACGCCAACAATAATAAAGAAAATAGATATAGCCCAAAAAGCTATCATAAAAGTTATACTTAAGGTACCTATTCGAACGAATACTGAAGAGATTTTCACTAAATTCAAAGTACCAACAATTACAAAAATATATGCAAAAAATCTGCTATTATACATCTATTCCTCCATGCGGTTGGGGGTTGGCAACGGCACATTTAGTGACGGCTGCTGGACCGAATGCTGGTCGGTATAAGCTGGTCACCGACTTTTCCTCCAGGATAAAGGGACTCTTATGTCCTGGGATGTGAAAAGCTCCCCAAAGGCGGATGAACCTAAATGGTCAACGGCATAGAATGTGGAAATCAAGGGGAAACTATCACATTAAAAGCCCATGATGGCATCCCAAGAAACACCAAGCATGGGCACCCAGGCCTGCTTTTTATCATTGTCGAAGGAATGATTGATGGTAGTAACTGTAGAGGTCGCCCCAGAAACAACTATATAGACCAGATAATCGGTGTCGTGCGCTGTAGCAGTTACAAAGAGAAAAGAGACTGGCGGACGATAGAGATAAGTGGAAAGATCGATTGTTTGGCGCAGACCAATCCTAGGATTGTGACGACTAGGATTGTGTGCGGATAGTGGTTACCTATATAAATAAATTTACCGAATATTTTTTTAATTGCATATACGTAAAAAACACAATTTGATTATTTTGTAAGTCAATTATGGACGAATGTTAAAATTTTAACGTATTTGCGGGTAGTAAATATATAAATTAATCGAATATTTTTTTAATTGCAGTTCCTAAGTCCTGTAGGTGCCTTGAGTTCCTGGTTCTTCTATAATATCCTAACTTCGTCTCTATTGAGATTTTAAATGTTTGTCAGTAAAAAATATATAAATTTATATTTAAATATTATACAAAATACACGTACCAAGCAATAAAAAGATCAATTCAGATGGGTCTATGGCGGTTAGGGCGCTGGGTTAGTAATCCAGTGGTCTCGAGTTCGAATCCTGCCTCAACCGATTTCATTCACCTATAGCACAAGCATTTATATTTTATTTAGGGAATGTAGGAAGATTTTTATGTAGATGTACTTCATTTAAAAATAAAAATAAAAAATATGTTTAGAATTTTATTTAAAAACGTATCTAAGTAGTAATTCCACGTACCTAGAAATAGTCTGAAGTCTTAAAAAATTAAATATTAAAGACTGAAAAACGTGTGAACTATACAGACAACCCTCGCATATAAGTCAGTCGCATTGAAATAGGAAAGTAAAAAGCTTTAAGGCTCGCAAAGTGTGTGAGAATATTACCATATTCATTTCATACGCGTTCCTACCCTTCTTCTTCCTCTTCACAATCATCGTAATATACCTACATACAACACTAGGTAGGTATACTTCCACACCATACACGTCTCTCACAATCTTATATGTCACCACAATTCATCTCACATCATTAAATAATCTTTCTCGTGTGGTTTTCAAATGCATGGATATATTCACATTGTTTGAGAGAAAACTCCGCTTTAAAAGATTTTCATCACAACATGTACATATATACTGTACATATAAAATCTACATATATTTTAATTTCGTATGTAGCCTAAAAACAGCCTAGTACCGCCTAGTAACCGCCATGTGTCTTTCACGTCAGAATTTTCAAATTTTTATTATATATTTTTTTTATATTTTGAAAATGATATGGGTAAACATGAATTTAATTATCTTATGGAGTCATATAATATCTTAAAATGTTATAGAACTCCATAAGATAATAATGTCCATGATATGGGTAACCATGGATGATTTTGAATCCGCCTGTTTACCAGACTTGTCCCTGGTTTGTAAATATTTTTTTATCACTTTTTCTCAGTATATATTTTTTAGAAACTCTACCTTTATGGGAAAAATACATATAAACATAGATATAATATGAGGCTATACATTTTTAGTTTTAAATTCTTAATTAGTGTACCTTTATGGGAAAAATACATGTTAACAAAGATATAATATGAGGCTATCTATATATATAAAAATGGATGTACGTATATTTGTATGTTTGTTTGTATGTTCGCGATGAACTCCTAAACCAACCATCCGATTGCGATTAAACTTTGTGAATTTGTTCAACTCATTCAGGAGAAGGTTTATGCATAATAATTTATTTATTTATTTATTCGATATCACACAATAAAAAATAAAAAAAATGGTTTATTCAGCGCGAACACGAGATGGCTCTATGAATTAACATTTATTTATTTATTTAATACCTCACACAATAATTTACAAAAATTATCTATTTGGGATATCTATTTTTATATATTTGGAGTTAAATAATTAAACAGGCAGGACAACGTCTGGCGGGTTTTACTAGTATATCAGTATATAGTCTAAGTATATAGCCTACAATTTTTAAAAATAATTTATTTATTTTTATTTATTTAATTACATAGGCTTGAAAGCCTATTTTATAAAATCTAAAAAGTATATAACAGAATACAAATACAAAAATCATGTTAAAATTTCAACAGTACATAACATCAGTTTTAAAAATCAACAATAACATAATCAGAAGGAAAATAAATCAAATTTAAAATTCAGCAATACATAATATCAGTTATGAAATAAAATGTTAAAAATTGAACAGTACATAACACCAGTTATAAATACAATAATAAGATAAGTATAAATCACAAAGAAAAAAAAATCAAATTTTAAGTTCAGCAATACATTATGTCAGTTATGAAACATCAATAAAGACAAAATACAAAATAAAAACCTAAACATAACGATTACTAAGATAAGTCATGAGTTAAGAGAAAGAAAATGTACAATTTTTGATTTGAAATAATAACCACTTCCTTGTACCCTGCGCAAGTTGCGAGTTCATTGCCGTATGGCAATTTATTCCAACTAAGCATTTTGAAATTCTTTATAAGTGTTTTTTTATGGGGAAATGTAAACATTGATATAATATGATCTATTATACAATATATAGCCTACAATTTTGAGTAAGAAATTACTACAAACTAATTAAATTATTTCGTTTAATACGCGGGCGATGAAATAATTAAACTTTTAGCAAAAGTTAACAAAAATTAGTTGGAAATTGTCTATGTAAATGGCGTGGAATTATTAATCTAAAGTCTCAAAGGCCTGTCTTCGCGTTAAGAGTAAAATTCTCAAACTGCCCTCCAAGGGGTTGCTAGAGACAAAAAAGACAAGAGAAGATACGAGAGGAAAGAGTTAACGGGTGGGTGTTAATTAAAATTACGCCTAAAAACTTGTAAAGGGTGAAAGAGCAGGGTAAGGGAGTTAGACCAACTGGGATGGGGGTAGAAGCCATACAAGAAGATACACTTTGAAAATATATATCATGGATTATTTTTTATGTATCATGAAAAAAAAACGACGAAAATATAATATCAAAAAGGGAACCGGAAAAAATATTTACTGAACAAAAACATGAAAGGTTTAATTAAAAATGTATTTTATTAAACAAGGCTCTTATTTTTATAGCATGAATTGTAAATAGATTATGTTCGTAGTTAAATCAACGAAAAAAATTTTTTTAAGGAAATTCATATCAGCAATGAGAGTAATAAGGGCGGATGAACGTTGGTTAATGACAGGTCGTAAGCCCTGTAGGTGCCTTGATTTTCCGGTACTTAATATTCCAACTTCGTCTCTATTGAGATGTTGAAAATTTGTCATAAAATATCATTGAAAAAAATCCAATCCTTGCGTATATGTAACTATAAAAATATTCTATTTCCAAATAAATTGGTACAAGTATGTATAAACAAGACAAAAATGTATTCTAATTCTGGCGCGATTCAAGGATGACATCTGTGCGAAAGCATTGTCACCTCATGTATATGAACTAATGCTTTCATTGTATACAGACCAGTTTCTCAATTGATCTTCGTCATTCATAGATAGCGATGGTATTTCAGAATATTCTCAAAGGAAAAGATTTTCATGAATAAAATAATATATAGAACTTTCCAAATAATGATTGATAGGAAACACAATAAGAAGGCAAGGTGAATGTTGCACAAGCACACAAAGTGATCACGTAAACCAGCCTTAATTTCCCGGTTCTCCTACGATATTCCACATTGTCTCTTTTGAGATGCTAAAAATTTTCTTAGAATAAGAGAGGGTTGATGAAGAAAATTTTGCATTTTGGATTAATAAAATGATTAAATGAAACTCGTATTACCATCATGGTGGTTGCGAGATTAGATAGATTTAAAACATTATTTTATAATAGGTTCAATATTTTCGCTGAATACAAGAACATTGTAAAAAAAATTACGTAAATATGAAAACTTCCACTAGAATTCAATCAATTTTTTGTCATATTATTTGCTTTTAGTATTTTGTACATTTTAATGACTGTTTCATGTCAGCTTTCAAAATATTCATTTACTTAGAAAACCTATAGAATATTTTTCAAGCCTCGAATAAAGTATTTAAATAAATAAATTAGCGAAATGTCATAAAAGTGTAGAGGTACTTCAGCTACCATTATCAGGCACAAAGTTACCCTTCCGGGTTATTAAAATGATTCTTTGTTGTAGGTATTTCAAAATTAAGATATTTGCATACTTAATAAGTTACGGATAATGGTGGACGGATAGGGTGGGTGGGTACCATGGCTTGGACGAAAAAGAGAAAATTAAGGACGGTAATTAGCGAGCTGTAACTTTCAAACGAGTTTAGTTTGGGATATTAAAACAAGTTGATAGGTACTCACTTAAAATCAAATCTTTTTGCTATTGAAATTAGACTAGTATCTTTTCTACACAAGTTTATATAATAGTGGAGCAACTGTCTAACAGATAGCAACGTCAAAAAATGATTAATTTTCAATGGCTAGTTTTTTTTATATTTCCTGTATAAAATAGGTAGGTAAGTCTGGCACCTGTGAGTGGTTGCGTTTACCAGTGCGCATCCCCTTTCTATAGGTAAAATTGCAGATTTTAGTACCATTTGTATCTTTGTAAATCCTTTCTGATTGCAATGTATACTTTGTAATCTGCTTGGTTGGAAGAAATTGCCTAATGGCAATAAGCCCGCCAGTGTACAATTATATTTGCTTATATTATGTACAAGAAGATGTATAAATAAATAAATAAATAAATAAATGTAACGTGGTGATTTCTGACAAAATCTTTTGTTTCTTTTTATATATATATTTCAGTAACAGTAAAATACAAATTAATCATTGATTTTTTTATGATGTGAATAAAAAACCTACATTAATTTTGGAAAATTTACTTTTATGATATCCAATAGACCCAAAACGGCATATAAATTCAAATGTGATAATATGAAGCGCTTAATATGATCATCATATTCACTTTATACGGTGCGACTACATGACATTCAATTATAGGGACACGGTGTAAAGGTAGGTATTAATGGCCCAACAAAGTGGGTGTTGTTACCCCTTATAATGCCACCATAAAACACACCTTTAATGGTGTTGCTATTGTCATTTGTGAAGTGTAATGGCCACTTTATATTACCTTGAATGTCGCATTACTTTATTATCAAGAAGTTAGATTACATTAAACACACCGTGACAATATTCTGAAAAGGGAAATATGAGTATAGTCGTGGAAAAATATCTTGATAGATCATGTGGGCTGCGTAGAAAGCATGCATTATGCATTGATAAATAAATTGTTTTAATTTTTTAAACGAATATACGCTATATTGAACACAAGCTATAGTAGGCTATATAGTATATTTTCAAATACTTTTCCCCATTACCCTCAAAAGATTTCCATTTTTATTTCCATCTTGATTCTATAACATGAGTTTTTTGAAATTTTAATTTGTTCAATGCTTTTATTGTAAAATTAGTTTTACTAGAACCATTTATTATATTATTTTTTATTTTATGTTGGTAACTAAAAAAATCTACAAGGCCTATTAAGTAGATTTCTATTTCAATCGAAAGAGAATATGATAATCTACCGGCTGAGTTTTTTATTATTATGATATTTTAATTACTGTTCTTGCTTTTTAAAAAATTTAAATTTTACATTTTCTTCGCGAAAACATATTATACATCACATATAAGTGATACTTATACAATATTTTTTCCTGTTTCATACATTTGAAAGTAATTTAGTGTGCATGTTTGTGTACATCCGTATACTCAGGGTATACACGGGCCTTAAGTTTAAAGTATACCTACATATGTATGTACAAAACCATCATCAAGGTATAGACAAAAAGAACTTGAAGCCAAACAATTGTAAATTTGATACCTCTCGTTTTCTTTTCTATTTCAAACAGTCTATTCGATTTTTCACAATCCTAAAACTTTTTTTGAAAATATAATTTACATTTTCACGCCATCCCTTTCTTGAAATACGAGTTTCGAAAATCATTTTGTATCAGGGTATTATGAAATGAAAATAATTCTTCAAGTAGATATCTATACATTATGTAGATATGTAAATGCCTAGAATTTCCTTATATTCCATACGTAGGCCGCATAATGTCTTGTTTAGACCACCCAGACTATGGCTGACATTTCAATCAACCATTATTATTATTAGATGTTTGTTTTATATCGAAATTGATAATAGATAATATATTAAATATTAATTAAACGCAACGGACATGTCAATAGGACACATCCAGTGTATATCAAAGGCTATTATTATACCATATATGAAAAGAAATTGTTATCTGTCCATTGTTTCCCATAAATGAAGTATTTTGTAACTGAGGAACAGAATCATATTGTTTTAGTTCACACAATGACTATGGGATGGATACAAAACCCTCACATCATTTACCTACTTTTAAATCTTTATTGAATAGCGCCTACTCTTAACCTCCTCGATTTTATGATTTCCTGGCCATGGATCGGTTATGTTACAAATATATATGTACTATTTAACTATGTGTTGATACAGACACTAATATTTTTTACAGAATGAATACGTCCATGAAACAAAAATAAATATACCCATAAAATCCCTAAACTAATCGAACGCTTGTGCTTTATATGAACGAAAAAAGTCGAGGCAGGAATTGAACCCGTGAACTATAGGAAATATGCCGACTTCAACAGAACAAAAAGCTTTCTTAGAGTTGCTGAAATGAAGACCCTGCTGGAAGAACCCTCAGGGACTGCATCAGAAATGAAACGACAAGGTCTACTCGTATATGCGGTGTCGAGGACAAAACAAGATGGGGATGTAGCAGATTTTTTTTTATTGACAATAACATCTCAATAGAGACGATGTTGGGATATTATAGAAGAACCAGGAACTCAGGCACCTACAGGGCTTATGACCTGTCATCGGCTGGATAACGTGTTCACTTTATGCGCTTGCGCAATGTTCACCAATTATACCATTATTTATGTAGCTTCTTGGGCAACTAACAGGCACTATGTCAAATAATTATTTAACACGCACCCAATAACAAGTTGCCACAATCTGGAGACTTACGATATTAATCGTCTCACAGATCCAGACTGAAAACACAATTAAAAACTGTGTCTCCACCGGGAATCGAACCCGGGACCCTTGGATCAGCAGTCAGATGCCTAACCAACTGAGCCACGAAGGCCAACATAAAGGCATAATTGGTGAACGTTGCGCAAGCGCATAAAGTGATCACGTAAACCAGCCGATGACAGGTCGTAAGCCCTGTAGGTGCCTAAGTTCCTGGTTCTTCTATAATATCGCAACTTCGTCTCTATTGAGATGTTATTGTCAATAAAAATATCATTTGACTACCGACAGGGAAAAATATCCAATGTTTGCGTATATGCAATTAAAAAATATATTCGACGTAGCAGATGACGCTTCTGGAGAGACCACGTCAAACGCATGGATGACAGTAGAATTGTCAAAATTGTGAAGACACAGAAATACCCAAAAACATAAGACTACCCGGAAGATCTACGAAAAGATGGAAAAACATTTGAACCTCCTTCCGGGATAGTCCACCCTCACAAAAGGTCAATTGACCTAATACACGATGGAGAAAAATAAAAACTATAGGAACGCCAGCAATCCAGCCAAAACATTTTTTTTAACTACATAATAATGTCTACCGATTTCGATGACAAAATGTTCTCTTCTTCAGGTTGACTCATAAGATTGTGGCAATAAAACATTTTAGTAATCTACGCATAATATATAAGATATGTGAACTAGAGACAGGAAGTACATGATCTACTCAATATAATCCAACTTGATTTCAAATATATTCAACTTACCCCAACAATATACAACGCACATTATATTAAAGAAATCCGCCTACTTTTAAGATAACCACATTCAGTGGATTTTATGTGAGTTTTAATCACATTTTTTTAAAGAAACATTCAAGTAGATATTGAGATTGATAGATTTTAAATTAAATCATTGTTTCAATGTACTTATCGAAGAAAAGAGCTCGAAGGGTCATACCTACGTCATACATACCTAATGTAAGTAGGTACTTAGGATCATACCACACGCATTGATTGGAAAAACAATAGGTTACTTCATACATACCTACATACATTGACTTCATGCAGTTGAAATGAGATCGCTAAGATGAGTTTGTAATAGATCGATGTATGACAGAGTAAGAAATGAGGATATTATACCTATTCCATCCCACATAAGAAGATGGTTTCCTTGAAATAAAATTAATAGCTTTATAAATGATCAACTGTCATTAACAATATTGGTGGGCCACGTGGAACTGCGCATGCTTCACTCAAGGATTTGAGTTCCGAATACTAGACCTTAGAATACACCACAGCTCACTTTACCAAGATCGGATGAGCTGTCAAAGGCACATAAGAAGTATTGAAAATAGAAGGTAGGTATCCTACATTTACGTAAATAATAGGTAGGTATGTTGAGAATTAATTTTTTTTTTTTAAAATGTTATTAAATGTAGGTAATACAAAATCAACTTATTCCTAACCTCAAATGACAAAGGTATTGATAACATTTTCCTGCACATTTCGACAACTCGCTCACGCGAGTCGATATTATTACAAAAGACTAACTGATCCTTGAACTGAACCAAAAACTATTCAGGGTGCAATAAAATACGACAGCGAAAAAATAGTATGATGTGTAGGAACCTACCTACGTAATTCTCCATTCCCCTTAATTTTTGGATAGGTTCAGTTTGTCTCAAACAACTCGCGTGAGCCAGTTGCTTTATAAGTTGAATAGAAATTGATTACAGGAAATTTTTTTCCACACCTTTGTCATTTAGGGTTAGGAATAAGTTTATTGTGTATTTTTTTAAATTTAAAATTTTTGCGCTTAATGTCAACTTTGATCGCTCATCCGACCATGGTAAAGTGAGCTGTGGTGTATTCTAAGGTCTGGTGTTCCGAATGGGTATAGTTGTCGCCAAATATCTTGAGCCATATCGCCGAGAAGGGCACGTATACCAACGAAGCAAAAGACACAAATTTGCGCCCTACGCACCCGGAAGCCTGGTTCAAGATATTTGGTGACATTTTATTGATATAGGTATTGATTTGAAGTAGGTGGGTACCTACATTACGGAAGCGACTGCACTGATCATTTTTTGTACGTCATTCAACTAATAATAAATGAATTTTGTGAAAATATCATTTAGATGCTCCGAAAAAAAATCTAAGTAGACGTTATATGTTCTTTACAGGACTAACACGATTGGTACATATTGTAAACATATATTTGACATTTTATTTCTATACTAGGAACTCTCACAAAATACAAAGTTTATTAATATTTAACAATATTTCAGCACCGATTAAATTTTAATTAAAAATACCTCGATCGTGGTTTGATCAAACAAAGTATTAGGTATAATAAATTATAACGACTTAATTTTCATGTTTATGTACCAAAACACAATAATTAGAATTATTTTATCGTGTATGTGATGTTTTTCGACTGATAAAGAACAAAATGATTGAGGGAAATCATAATAATATTATGAAGATATTATCTTCATAATATTATAAGCAACAATGATCAATTTACTTTTAAACATAATTTTTTATAATAATATCGTTAAATATTTACACCTACACACTAATATTATAATGAGTCTGATTATATCAAATAAATCTTCTTAATAAATAGTATCTACATAAAAAAAACCTTCCTTGATACTTCGGTAAATTGGTTTAGCAATAAACTAAGTATATACCATTAGTTATTGTATTTTTATATATATTATTCTTCTGTTTGTGTGTATGTCACTGAACTCCTCCTAAACGGCTGGACCGATTTTGATGAATTTTGTTGAATTATGTTTAAGTGGGTTCCTGGATGGTTTAGATTAATTCGAATAAAAAATTTTAACAGCGTAAACAAAAAAACATGTAAAAATGTCCGCATGGTGTTATGCAAACATTATATCTTTTGAGACGTACAAAAAAAATGCGAAACAGTAGTTTCATTAATATCTTATACTATAATACAATTATTTTATGCGTGTATACCTATGTCACTTAACTCATAAACGTCACAACCGATTTTTTCTATTATCATTTTCTGTTGTTCTGTAAGAACCGGGTAATCGAAAATACATCAGGCAAAAAAACATGTTACATAGTTCACCACCTATTCTGAATGTTGCCTTTTTAGGTGAGGCGAGACTGGTGTGGGGGTATACACGCATGTGTCATGATTCCTTCTTTATGGTTTTGGACACCTGCGATCCTGTCGCTGGTTACCCCACATTGTGGGATAGGTATGCCGTGATGGTGTGTGGTTATTATTTTGTTTGCTGAACCAGCTAACAACACAGAACACAGACGTAAAGTCGGTATTTTAAGTTTATTTTATAGATACTACCACGGGAAATGCTCAGAAGAACTTGCATCTTTGGTCCCTCCTCCACCCACTCGCAACAGAGTCACTCGCTTTACTCAATCGCAGCACCCATTCACAGTGGACCTTCAACATATACGAACAAGTCGCTTCTCGAACTCCTTTATTAATACAGCAGCCCGACTGTGGAACGATCTTCCGAATTCTGTGTTTCCACCTTCGTACAATCCGGGTCTTTTTAAAATCCGAATCAATAAACTCTTTTCTAGACTGCAAACCCCTCCCAACGCTACGTAGTGCGCTTCTTCGGAAGAGCAAAATGGACCCAAATCCTAATAGCTGATGTCCCCTACGTAGACATGTTAAAAAAAAAAAAAAGCTGATAGCAGGCAAGGCGACGTTCAGGCAGGACAATGTCTCTCGGGTCCACTAGTGCAGGATACCTACCTATATATTTTGTTTTCGTAAGACAAAACATACTTAATTGTAGGTAAATTGGGTGCTTTTTCTTTCAAATATTCTCAATAAGGTGAACTAAGCCACAAGCACAGAGTATGGATTATACAGCGCAGACACAAGATACGACTTTAACTCGGGAGAAGTGGGGTGGAATGGTTGGTAAAAAATGTTTTACCTACTGCTATAATGTAAGTATCTTCATATTTTTAATAGAAAATTAAATAATATACTAGGGGTGTTTCGGGTGGAAGGTTTAGAAGTATTCTAGGCCTAAAATATTCTATATGTACCTACTTTCTGAAATTTGATCCCTGTGCGTCAAGTGGATCAAAAGTTATAAGGGGGGACGGACACAGACACACACATAAGACACACTAAATGTTATAGGTACTCCGAATTCTTAGGCCCTAATTTATAAACGTACGTAAGAATTTTCTCAATCTTAGCATTACAAATTCCATACATTTATGTGTGCTGAGAATCGACTTGAGCACTGAGAATGGTTTATAATACCGTAATATGTAACCCATATATCTATGCTACGAAGCCTCTAAGTTGGTGTTTTTCAAAGTTGAAAAAAAAACATGAAAAATGTAGACCAACTCACACAAAAACTCGTACTTTTGGCTTGATACTAAGTCGATATGTTAAGAGAAATAAATTATCTTGAACAAATCGACATCGAAATTTGGATTAATGACATATTTATATAGCAGTATAAAAGTATTTGTTTTTGAAATTTTAATCCATATGTTAACGTGTAGGTAGGTACTTTTTGATGTAAGTACTTACCTACCTACTGTTTCTTTTTCATTCTGAACCATTCAGAAAATATATTCAAATAACTACCTCATATTGATTCCCACCAAATTTGATGGCACAATAACTCATAGCTCGGTGCATGCCAAGAAATTATGTCTATGGACACACAACTGTGTATAGGACTATACTGACTGCAAAAATTCAGGCGTTTTGGTTTTTGATTTTCTCGATGATTTTTTTTTATATCTTAATAAATAACCACTCCTTTAGACACTGTGAAGTGGCAAAGTTATAGCTAAATGACAATTTCATACAATCTAGACCAGATAACTTTAATCCAGAGACGACAGCATCCGTGGAAATTAATTTCAAACGAATTTTCCCACCAGGCTGACGATTGATTTGTGTAAAGGTAATATGAAAAAAATGTTCATATTTTTTATTCATCTGCGTATAATTATTAAATAGTTCTTTGTACTTTAAGTTTGAGTTATGTACTTTATTTCTTAATTAATACGCCATAAAGTTTCCCTAAAAAGATTATTGAAAAAAAACTATTTACTCAGCTTAATAAAACGGGTTATTTTAGTTGAATATGTCTATCAATATGAGGTAGTTATGAATGTTCAAAAATATAAGAAGCTCATAGCTTTTGATATTTACGTTCATAATTATGATATGTATCCTTTGGTATGAAAAATATAGACGTCATATAAAATTTTCATCCCAATATGGGCGTGTTCTATCGAGAGAATGCCCAGCGAACTTAAAAAAAATATGTCGCGTCGTCCTCTGGCCCAGTGACAAAATCGTTACGTGTCTCTGTCTAGACACGCCCACTTGGTGACATTGGTCGACCACGCCCCGTGCGACACGACACGCCAATCCGAGACGGGGAAAATTTTCAAATTTAGAACGAAAGCCTTCACGAGCGACAAATGACGAGATGGGAAAATTCACTACAAATATCGCCCGCGGTTTTTGAGAAAAATTTAATGAATTATATAGGTAGGTACCTACTAACCTACGATATAACTTATTGAGAAAAGAGGTGTAGGTATATATTACAAAGGTACATTTTTACAATCGATTTTCTTCCTATAGACTGGTTTCAATCATCTATATTTTCTAAAATGCATACCTAAAATAAAACGAGTGGGTTGTGGCCAACACTAAACTCTCCACACCATAGTATGTGTTTATTTTTTCTTCTTGAAAGGTTGACAATCTCTAAATTAATTTTTATGAAGAATATTTATGCTTAGATTCTTAAACAAATATAAGATTCCGAGATGACAAACGCTTTCATAATACACCAAACACACAAAAACATTGTCACGAAACTCATACTATGCAATTTCTACATGATACCTGTTGAGAAATTTTAAGTAAAATTGCATTAACTACTAGCAAGATGAGCATGTATGAGACAGTGTATCAATGTTGATGAGGTAGATATGTAGAAGAATGCTGCGTGTTCGGTTCTCACTGCCTACCCCTTGAGGAAGATAGAAGTGGAGAGTAAAAAATACACTTGTCTATAGAGACACATACAATATCAATATGAAGTTAATCACTCAATTTTCCCTTACAGAAGCTATTTTATTTCTGTTAGGTATACAATACCTTGTCCATATAAATATGAAATTTATTTCACATTGATATGGCAGACCATAGATTTTTTTCTTTAAATTTTGACAATCCTTGAATGCATTTTTGATGAATGTATTTTTATTGTATCAAAATTTTAAACAGTATAAAAATACCTCGATTTTCCAGACCGTGCGAGCATTTTGAAAAATTTGACAGATGAAATGATAGAGAAAAAATTAACAGATATCTATGGAAAACTAATCAACTCCAGGTTTATGGACTTCTCATATATGATATCAATGTGAAATCAATCGGACTTATATTTGGGCTGCAGAGAGGACACAAAAAAAACAGCGTAAATGATGAAATCATAGAGAAGAAATTAAAATTTGTGTATAGAAAACTAATCAGCTCTAGGTCTATGATGTTAATAATATGAAGTCGATGGGACTTATAGTTTGGACTGTAGAGAGGACACAACAAGGATAATCGCCGTATAGGTATACCTATCTATGTATGAACGTTTGATATCTGGCTTAAAAGTCAGATATCAAATCATCTGAACAACGTATTATTTGGATACAAGATGTTACAAGGTAGGTACCTACTATTGACTGTAAAATTCCTGAAACAAATTTAACGAATAATTTTTATATAGTTACATTACTGATTTTTTTTAACCTGAAGTTGTTGATATTGTACCTATTTTATTACAAAAATATTCACTCTTTTAGTTATGAGTGTGACCGGTTTTGAGCAATGCACATTATCATGTACAAAGAAAACAGATAAGTTGCGTTCAAATATTTAAGATTCAATATCAATATTTTTCATATATATCCTAATTTTCGTACTTAGTTATTATGAATGAAATATCTGTGATATACAAGGAAATAATTCCCTTGTATATAAGTTCAAGAAAGTCCCACAGAGACGGCGCCACTTTATGGAAGAGCACAAAATCAATATACGATGGTCAGTAAATATTATATACATTTGATGCTTTATATAACTAACTATTTGCTGTATCTTTTCAAAAATGTTTTATATTATAATTTTTTTTCTTTATTTAACTTAAATAAATATTTTGTAAGAAACTAGGTATATATGTGATTGAGAAAAAAAATCAAAGCTATCCTTATTTTAAATCTGAAATGAAAATAAGGATTGTTTCGAATTTCCCTGAATCAATAAATCTTCTTCATATTTAATACATTCACTACCTATTATAGCTCCTTTTGTGTTTTTGTGTTGGTAAGCTTACATAGTTGACAATCTGACGAATTTAGTTCTACGGAGCTGCTAACATTTTAAATGTTTCGCTTCTTGTTAAATTTACGTAAATTTCTTTTATAATTAAATTTAAACTCGTTTAAATGTTTTTGGGGTATGTCAAAAAATATCTTTTACTGTGGTAAAATATTTACATCTATTTTTTTTAAAGAGAATAATTGTTGAGCGATGCTTTTGTCCTCGCAATCATAGTATGAAGTATGTAAGAATTTGTGTGTATAACTAGGTGTGTATAAATAAATGTGTGTATATATGTATGTATGTTTATGTATGTGTGTATATTTATATACCTATGTGTATTTTTGGAGCATTTTTTGTATTCATATTTATATTACAATACATAAGCAATAGGATCATGCTGAAAATCAGCTGCTGGGGGGCTTGTCTTCCTGCAACATAGCTGAACATGGTCTTTTTGAGTCAGAAAGGTTGTTTTTCTTTTCATTTGTTGATATATGTCTATGTATTTGTATGTAAACATCTTTTTGTCTCAATAAATGTTTATTTATTTATTTATTATTCTTACTTTGTGACGAATGGATACCTACTACAGAATTAGTTTATCCATCTTAGCGGTGTCTATCTGTATGTTGTCACACCTGGCAAAGTTTAGTTTCTTACACCTGTAAACAGTAACTCTGAAAAATCTACCCAAGCCAAAAATACGAAAGGAGTAATTATAATAAGTAATTATTAAGCAAATAAATGTGGCTGCAATGCCGCTTGCTGAAAATTTCCTGGGTCGATTAACCATCAACTGTGGAGGTAGGTACTTAGGAGAGCAAATGTCGAGCGCGAGCTGGATGACACAATAAAGCGACGAAAAATATCATATTTGGGTCACATTTTGCGAGGTGAAAAGTGCAGGCTGCTCCAAGTGATTATGAAGGGCAAAATAGAGGGACGCCTCAGAATAGGAAGACGTCAGATGTCATGGTTCCGCAACATTCGTGAGTAGACCGGCATCAGAGACGTCGGAGAATTGTTCCGGACGGTGGCGGATAGAGATACCTTCTCAGCAGTGATAGGGGGGACCTGATATAGCACGAAGAAAAAAGTAAATATACAAGCTATTCAGGGGGGCAAGTCTGGTCCAACCGGCGAAATCAAAACCCTCACGATTACCCATATCATGGATATAATTATTATATGGAGTTCTATAATATCTTCAGATGTCATAGAACACCATAAGATAATTATTTCCATGATATGATTTATCACGAGGGTTTTGATTTCACTGGTTGGACCAAACTTGCACCCCAGATTAGTTTTTAAAGATACAAAGCTGTCTAATACCTACCTAAATAAATTACAACTATTTTTTGTTCAGTAAAAGATGAATTGTTAAGTTGGTATATTTGATTTATTATATTTCAATAGAAAATGTAACAATAATAATAATTAACACTGCCTTGCACCCCTATACCAACAAGTTCCAAGTTTAGAACGAAATGGTGTTCATAGTATCAAGAATTTATTGATTAACAACTTTCCATTGACATTCATTTCTCTTGTACTTACAGGAAATCGATTCCAAGACACTGAAGTAGGTATTGGTTGTGTAAGATTCCTTCATTTATAAAAACACGCTGAACGTTGCAGATGCGCGTAAAGTGATCACAGAAATGGACATGTGCATGATTCATTAATTTAGTTAAATATGTAGTCCATATTTACCTACATTTATTTACGTTTTATAGATAGGTAGACCTGGAATAGATTTTTGAAATAACTCTTAATATTTTTTGGTACATAATATAAAACGAGTTGGTTGTGGCCAACGCTACACTCCTCACTACCAAGTCACTCCACAAAGTATTCAAATTTTGTATGGAATATTTTTAACATTTTCGTGAAATGAGTTTGTTTTTTTATTTTTTTGTTGAAATATTGTATTATGAAAACTTGATAATTCTTCAATACCTACCATTTCATGAAAGTGATAGGCGTTTTTAACAATTCAAAAATAAATATTTCAAGTTTAAAGTTTCTTGAGCTTCGGATCACTTTGAAATATTTGACAGTTAAAAAAAATAAGCACTAATCAGATATCCTTTAAAATTCAGTGGGATTCTTTTCAAATTTGCAAAATTTGAAAATAATCGATTGAATAGCCACTTAAGTCTATAATCAATCAAGTAGTAAAAACAAGCCGTACGTAACACATAGTAGACAGCACATACACACTGATACATTGTGATGAAACTTTTAGAATACAATTTCAGCATGGTACTAGTTGATTATCTGTAATAAAAAAATAACCTTAAAATTTGCGAATTTATAACTTCCCACTATATCCCCTTGGGGTAGTGAGGAGAAAAATATAAAGGTACCTATTTATTTCCAAAAATTCGTAGCCGCTTTAAATAAAATTAGGTACCTACTGTATGTATCAGGAAAACATCACACAACGCTGATAAAATAAAACATCAGTTTGAGTAGGTTATTCCTGGTATATGAAGTATCCAATCGATATTTCCCACGTGGTAAATATCTGGGTCATCACTTCATACACAATATACTACATTGTATATAGGTACGTCATGCGCACATATATATGCTGGTGAACTTATTCTACCAGCGTACCAATATATGTAATATTATATGTAATATACCTAAAAGAAGTAGGTATAGGTATCTATTGTATGAATGAACTGAATATTAAATAATGTTATGTGTTTACTCAACTCAAACGTAAATACAAACAATGAAACTTTTCATTACCGTCTGATATTCGTATATAAATGGTAGGTAGTTATATGGACATATTTATGTACATAATATGTACAATGTACATATCATAAAGCTAATAGCTGTTTGTTGTTGAGTTTGGAAGATATTTTGAGATTGATGAAACTGAATTCGCTTAAAAAAAGAGTATGTACCTATTTATTGATTTTTACTATAAACATATTATGTCTTACTATAAACTTGCGTTATGTCTTGCAAGACCAAGAGTCTTGCAAGACATAATGCAAGGCTTGCAAAATTTTACAAACTTATTTATTTTTTATTAAAAAGTTACCAATAAACTACGAACCTACTACGGACACTCCTATCATATTGAAATTGCCGTATTTAAGAAAAAAAATTAAAGTTGCAAGACTCGATCGAGAATAAAAGACCAAGATCACACCTGTAGCCTTACTCTTGAAACTCAAATCCGATCCCGATTTCAAATTTTCATTTAGATCTTACCTATCTGTCGCCTGCGTACAATCAAATGAACGACTTATATGGACCATGTATGTTGACCAAATATCAACAGATAATCCAAAGAGTCCAAAACGCTTGCGCCAGATTTTACTTCTCAATTCCTCGCAGGGCACATGTCTCACCATGTTTGGCTGAAAATGGAATGTTGAACATGGCAAACCGACGGAAACTACACCTTTCTTGTCAGATATATAAAGTGGTCTAAAATAAGAAACCCCAATACTTGTTCGAAAGATTGGAATGGTCTGAAACTATGGTACGAGGGCCAGAGGCTTCTTATTGCTTATTCCTATGTATAGAGGGGCAGCGTTTGAAGGCAGTTTCAAATACGCTGCAACAAAATGTTGGAATGACTTGCCTCCACCGCTAAAAGCAGTGGAAAAAATCCATTTTTTTAAAGAGAATTGTCGAGCAAAGCTTCTGGCCTCGCAATCATAGTGTGAAGTATGTAAGCATTTATGTGTGTGGGTGTGTATAAATATATGTGTTTATATATGTATGTGCGTGTATGTATATATATGTGTTTTTTTTAGCATTTTTTGTATTTTTTTTTGTATCTACATATAAATAAAGTAGACCTCGTATTCTAATACAGAAGCAATAGGATCATGCTGAAAATCAGCTGCAGGGGGGCTTGTCTTCCTGCAACATAGCTGAGCATGGTCCTTTTGAGTCAGAAAAGTTGTTTTTCTTTATATTTTTTTTGTATGTCTATGTTTTTGTATATAACTTCTTTTCGTCTCAATAAATTTAATGTTTATTTATTTATTTATTTATTACTATTAAAACATACCTACCTACCGCATTCATTCTCCGTTACAAAGGTAGGTTCTTATCGAGTCGGATCGTATTGGGATCGGATTTGCAGTGGAAAGTAACGCCGCTGTAAATGAAAGAACAAGACCGGGGGTGCAAAACTACCCCGATCATACTCATTCTTGGTCTTGCATTTTTTCATCACTTACCACTAAGTTAAATCATTCGATATTTGAAAATATTGATTTGTTTCTATTTATTTATTAATTTAAAACAATTTTATATAAAAGATATACCTACTTAATATTGATGTGACGAGGATGTCCAACTTTTTCGCCATGGCTTGTGTGGTCTTCCTTAGAGTCGGTTGCCCGATGAGGACTCGTTGGCCGTAATGCTCACAACTCTTTCAGAAATTGCACTCTCTGCGTGATCTCTTCTTCCCCGTCGCACAACATCTTTAACATCTCAAGTCCTCCTTATCTCGAATCTGTCTCGAATTATCAGTCCCCCAGTAAGTCGGAAAGTCTTCATCTCAGTGGTCTACAAGAGGAGTCAACCCATTTATCCACGTCTCAATGCCGTATGTCATAGTCAGACGAACATGGGTCTTGTATATCCTTTATACTATATTAAGGTTCCTTTAACTGTGCTTATTTCTCCATACTACAAACTACAAATCTCAGACAACTAGACACAGTAGCAGCTTTCGTAGAGATGATTTCTGCTGGATATCTTGACGCACAAGTACCTACTTGAAGCGCATTAGGTACTTGTTATATAATTCATCAATTACAAGCTAGCATCCCGCCGGCTGTCTCGATTTTGTCAGACTATTTGTTTTGTCCGAGATTTTCATGTTGAATCTTTGCGAGAATGTGTGGAATTTATGTAACATTCTCTGGAGATCGTATTCGGAGTTTGCTATTGGTACTACATCATCAGCATAGCATATTAGGTACTATTTTCTTGTCTCCCATTTCGTAGTACATGTTCATCGCTTTGACATCCTCAATTAGGTTTATCCACAATGATATTGACTAAGGAGGTGCTCAATCTATCTTATGATCAAACTAAACGGTAAAAATAGTTTGTCAATTTGAGCATATTTATATTACAGTTATCAATATTTACAATATTCATGATCAGAAATGAAGCACCAAGAGCTAATAGGGAACTTTTTGAATATATTTATATTATTTACCTACATGACAACACAATTTTTAAATGATCTTACAAGTGAATTGATAAATATCTTCTAAGTGAATTGAAACATGGCATATTGATATTGTTATAATTATTATTGTTTTTAAAGAAATCGCCATATATTCTCAAAGCATCGGTTTTAGTCAATATAGGTATCAATTACACCAACAAATTAATAGAACTTTTATCGTACCTATCAGTATTAATCTATAACAAACGTAAAAGACAGCTTTTTGTTTTAAAGGAGGCCTATTTGAAAATTCAACGTCTTGTAGGTACTGTCTATTATTCACACACCCTCTACCGATGAAAGTTTAAAGCTTAATGCATCTTTTAAATATGAGCACCGTTAAAAATAAATTGGCGTATTCCGAGATTTGTATATTAAATTTTGCAATTGTCAAGATTTTGTTTCTCGGTGGTGTCAGTGTAGGTATATCTAATATGTATAGGAAGGTATTCTACTAGTGAGGCATTGCGTTTTAATATTATTATTTGCTTTGGTTCGCGCCACGGCTTAGAGAGTGTGTACGGGGATTTTATTTAATAAAATAACGGTTTTGTTCCTGGCTAATTTAATTCGGGGCGACATCGGTGTGATTAAATTTTAATATTTTAAACGCGCGGGACGCTGAGATACAAATCTGCAATCAATGGCGGCACACAATCTTACACGAAATTTTACGTATCTTATTTTATTTACTTGAAAAATACTTTTTGATATTTGCATAATTTTATTGAGTTCAGGAAACGACAGCAAATTTTAGGACAATTCAAAAATAAAACAATAATACATGCATAAATAAAACCGCCACAATTTATGATTAAAACAGATAGGTAACTTTTGATTCTGTTGACATTGTGTTCGTTCAGATTTTTTTAATATAATATGTTATTAGTTCATTACAAAAAAAAACTAACCACGTACAATAAGTATGCACTAAACTATATTGTTTCAATACTTTAAGAATTAAGGCAATTTAAATAGGATGTAATAGTTAAAATATCTTTATTCTGTTTTTTTTTCAATGAAATAATAATATAGTTTGAATTGTAAAAACGGAGTTGTGTGCTCAGCAAATCAAATTGTAACCCCACAATAATTTAATTTAGGTGCTATAATAATTGAAAAATAAAAAGATAAGCAATTTGTCAACTATATATAATAGTTAACCAATTATATTAGTGCAATTTTTTTATATTATGTTTTTTTGCGAGTATATTTTTTTTATTTCCATTGTTGTTCGTAATATTATCACTTTTGATATCCTACGATTGATGTTGGCATCAACTAATAGGTACAGTTTCACTGTCTCAAGATGCATTAGCCCCGGCACAGGTTTTTTGCCTAGTGGGGCATTGCAGATTCAATAATTATTGTAATGTCATCATATTATAGAAAATATGCTAGAATGCGCAAAATCTCTTCCAAAATTTAAATTTAGAATGAAAATTCAGTTTCAAATACAAAGTAAATATTTTTCATAATATTTATGTTACACCACTGCGATGTAACGGAATATTTCTACGACTTGTTTATTACAAGCAGATATCAACGTGCGGCAGTGGCGCAGCGCTTTGGGGGGGTTCCGGGCACAAATAAAGAATGAAAATGCTCCGGTTCGAATCCCAGGGGGGGCAGGGGGCGAGAGAGGCCTGCCTCTCTTGCTAGCAGATTAACTCGTTTGCTCCCCCACCGTCCTCAACCTATCCTTGGTCTTCGCAAGAATCAATACACATTTTTCATATTTGTATAGGGAGTGAGACATTCAACCCACACCTAACCTTTATTATATATTTAACTAATCAGTTTTCATAACGGTCGCACAGACATAAATCTATCAAAAGATATATAAGAAGTTATTATAAGATTCTAACAAAAAAATTGAAAGGGGTCGATGGCAGAGCGGTTAGCGCGCTGGGCTAATAATCCAGTGGTCGCGAGTTCGAATCCTGCCTCGGCCAATTTCGTTCACCTATAGCGCAAGCATTTGTATGCTTATTAAAAAAAAATCTTTCTTTCTTTTAAGCAGGTAGGTACCTAAGATGCCCTAACTCATTGCCAGAATCGTGTTTTTTTTTAATGGGCTACGTACAACAATAGATGGCGTTACAAAAATGTTGTTTTTCGTCTCTTCATAGATGGCGATGTTGTTTCAGCTTTTTTTCAAACGAACAGATTTTCATGATTAAAATATTTAGAACTTTCGAAAATTGGATTGATAGGGAACTCAATAAGAAGGCATCAGTAATTGGTGAACGTTGTGCAACCGCATAAAGCACGTAAACCAGCTGATGACAGGTCGTATACTCTTTAGATGCCTTGAGTTCCTGGTTTTTCACCGTTCCAACTTCGTCTCTATTGAGATGTTAAAAAAATGTCATTAAAGTATTAAATAATCAAAATACCCAAATTAGAAAAATTATAAAAGAAGATACAAAGATTAAAAAAAAAACAGTAGGTAGGTACCTACCTACCACTAAAGGAGAACTAGTCTAATTTTGTGTAGGTATGTATTATTTAAAATAGAGCTAGTTTCAACCTCTTCGTTTGTTATTTTTATAAGCTTTTTAGCATCTCAATAGAGATGAAGTTGGGATATTATAGAAGAACCTGGAACCTTAGACCAAATTGAAAAAGTACTGCCTCAGAACAGAATTGACTATCGAGGCAGTAAATTTCGAAATAGGAACATATCTTGTATGTTTTTTTTAAATATAGTTACATTTTTGCTATTGTAATATATGTATAATAATGCAAAATAAATCATTTCATTTCATATCGAGTTTTTTATAAATATTTTCTTGATTTTGAATATTTCGGAAGAGTTAAACTGCATTTTCCACTGCAATATCAAGACCAGGGGGGCAAGTCTGGTCAACCGGCGGAATCAAAATCATCCATATTTTTATTGAAAATAACATCTCAATAGAGACGAAATTGGGATATTATAGAAGAACCAGGAACTCAAGGCACCTACAGGGCTTACGACATGTCATCGGCTGGTTTACGTGATCACTTCGTGCGCTTGCGCAACGTTCACCAATTATGCCTTCTTATTGAGTTCCCTAATCAATTTAATTTTTGAAAGTTCTATATATTTGAATAATGTGTAACAATTCACCTGAAAATAAGGTATTATACTATTGCCATCTATGAAGTAACGAAAAAAACTTTTTTGTAATGCCATCTATTGAGAAAGTTAGTTTATTTGTAAACAATGAAAGCTTTATTGTTTCTTTGTTTGTATATTATACACAACTGCTTCCTTACAGAATCCATAAAATTCTCAAAAAATATGATAGGGTGAATAAAATAAAATAAAAGTGTAAGTGGTCAATTTTATCAAAATGAAAATATATATGAGTATAAAGTCCTCCTCACACGACGATATGTCACACGATAGGAATTGGGGAGTGTATCAGAACGAAGAAAGGGAGGAAAAGAAAAATACTTCACCAAGTCTACATACATACATACTATCACCCCTCTCTACATACATACCTACTTGGGTGGTGATCAATGAAACTCGAGGGATGGTGCCCAGAATGACACAAGAAAATAATTTACTTTGCAAACTAAACAAATAAAACAACCCTCTATCAATAATAACAATTTCAAACACAAAACAATATGAAAAAAGCTCTTGAAAAAATTGACTACATAGTGAAATCCGTCGTATGTATATTCTATTTTTATTAGTTTTAAACCTACATACATTAATTTATATCAGCCAAAATATTTAAATTAATTTTTATCAATGTACATATATTATATAAATATAGACAAATACAAAATCTCAAATTTATTTTTTTCGAAAAAGTTTTCGAAAGAGTTTCTCCAACATTTTTTATTAAGAAAAACATTTTTTATGATAAATTTATGTGTTTAACTGCCTATATTTTCTAAGATTCCTAACTTTTACACTCAGAATTTTGAAATTTTGTTTCAGTCAGGGGTCATCAACTTTTGAATTTTTACTTTATTTTTCCATATATCTCAGAAACCATAAAAGCTAGAACGCTGAAAATTGGTATGAAGACTTAATAGATTGATACTTAATCTCTAAACATACATACATACCATCATGCTGTTTTTATATTCCGGGTAGGAGAAAAAAACTGACCTCCATGCTGTCCTATCTTGACATACCTACATGTGTTGTATAGAAAACTAAATATCTTAAAATATTCAATATTTTGGATTTTCGGGTTTATAGATTGATTCAACTATACATACTATTGCTATCGACAGTTGGATCTCATGTATTACATGCATATAATAAGATTCAAAAGAACATTAAGAGGGCTTATAAACCTAAACACCCCAATTTAAATCAAATTGCTCAAAAGTGTTCAAAAATACCACAACTAATTCAAAATTTCTGTAAATAATGTTCATCACAACATTTAAAAATTCATCATAAATTCCCCTTAAAAATATAAACGTTTATTTAAAATTACTCCATAACAAGTCGTAAAGAATTAAATATTTTAGGTACATCTTAAGAATGCTTCAAATCAATGTGAATGTTCGTGATAGTTTTTTCATTTAAAGTCAGGACTGTTCTTAAAATGAAAAAAAATCAAGGAATTTTGGGCTTCCGATAATTTGAATCACTCATAAACTCTTTGTAACGCACGCGATAGTTACCCTTACTAACAAGTAACTTCACAGTCTATTAGGCGGTTTTAATATACCATGCTTACAGTCAGTAGATTTAGTGTTATATGCCCTCTTAATTAAAAAAAATAATTGAAAAATGAAAAAAAAATGTGCGGTTGACAAATATTGATCAATATTTGAATTAAATATTAAAAAAAATCACAATCAACCAACAATATTCTATTTCAAAAATTTATAAAAATGTAAACTTAAACATTCTTTGGGATAGTGGAGTTGAAACATTCATACAATGCCAATGACTCTTTGGGCTAGTGGAGTTGAGAAATAGGTACACACGATGCCAATAACTCATTGGGCTAGTGGAGTTGAAACATTCATACGATGCCAATGACTCTTTGGGCTAGTTGAGTTGAAACATTCATACGATGCCAATGACTCTTTGGGCTAGTGGAGTTGAAACATTCATACAATGCCAATGACTTTTTGGGCTAGTGGAATTGAAACATTCATACGATGCCAATGACTCTTTATAACGTTTGATTATTTTTTTTTGTATTTTACTAATGTTTTCTGATTTGACTGAGTCTTAAATAAAATAAATATTTTATAGAAAATTAATAAATATATGTTTTTTTTGAGTGCAAGTTATTACATATAATGAACATAATATACCTTTTACTATTATACTTTCTTCTAGCAGGAATAGATAAAAAAAACACCATTCAAACTGACAGAATTTAAACACTAAACAAGTATAATGGTTCTCCGACACATGCATTGTCTAGTGGAGTGTCTTATCCAGAAATCACTGTAATACCAATTAAACAACGTACATAAATAGGTAGGCACATATTAAAAAAAAAACAGTAGAAATAATACGTACACTTCAGCCCCTAGATTCATAATATATTTTATTTTATTTTGTATTTTCGTATTAATGTTAATTTTGTACTGGATTTTTATGATAATTTAATAAATAAACATACTACAAATAAAAATTATTATTTACTATTTTTTTCAATTTGACGACACTAGTTTTACCAACTTGACTCATGCCAAACATGATTTTTATTGCTACGACCATTTAACAAAAAAAAAAACAACCTGTATTTTGATTCAATAGTAATAGTCCTTCGATCACATCACATCCTTGCTTCTCCATACGTTTGATCCTGTACAAGGGGTGCTCCAGAGTCACGACCTTGTCACACATCATTTTTGCTGCAGCATTTTATCACTGGCCACTCAGTCTAGATTGCCTTGGGGGAGATCTTCCAACCCCAATACGTGCTCATGTTATGTCGTGCATTCACTTTTATTGAAATCGACCACCCCACACCGCACTTGTTATACATTTTTATAAACTAACATCCATCGTCTGTTTCCTCCTCTACATGATCAAAGGAACATCATTTTAAATCATTTCACATGTTTTTTTTACTATGGGTGATTTGAATAGACATTTTTAATAAGGTCGGTTGCCTATTTGTGGAAGATCGATAGAATTTTACTAAGTAACTTATAACTATATAAGTTTATATTTTATGTACCTATTCCTATTTTACAAATTGTGAGATAATTGAATTCAAATAAGTTTTTCACTCTCACACAGTATTTTATTTAATATCGTGACCAAACATTTAACGAAAAAATCTCTTTTTTTATATTCGTCTAGGGTGACCGGTAAACTCCTTGAATAACGACGTCGGCTGCGCAGAACACAAGTTTTGTTGTTTTTTGTTAGTAGATTCACAAGCCCCCCCTCCCCCCCCACTACGCCGAAAATTATCAATGTATTTGCCGATGCATACCTATATGCACATTTTCAGTTTTTTTTTTCGGTGAATGTTGTTATGTATTCCTTCATATGTATATTGTAGGTATATATCCGCATATATTACTATACGATTTCAAAAATTTGACCAGGGGGGCAAGTCTGGTCCCACCGGCGAAATCAAAACCCTCACGATTACCCATATTATGGATATAATTATTAAATGGAGTTCTAAAATATCTTAAGATGTCATAGAACTCCATACGATAATTATATCCATGATATGGGTAATCACTGGGGTTTTGATTTCGCCGGTCGGACCAGACTTGCCCCCCAAGGTAGATTTTATACATTTATCATATAAGTGTTTAATGGTGTTTTTGTTAAGTCGAAAAAATCAATATAAAAAACATGACTTTTATGTTTTTTTTCTAAAATAGAAATGAATAGTATTTTCATAAGCAAACGACTTGAAATTTGAACTTGAAATAAGTTTCCCTTTCAGCCTTAATTCACAAAATGTAACGGGACATTTATTCCCCGCATTAAATGCTATCGTGGACATTAAGTCCCATTCCAAGTGTCTCGCCCCTCGGATATCCCCACGATTCAGTCATTAGAATGTGTGTCACGGACTGACATTAAACCAACCTTTCGATTGTAAAAATAAAATGAAATAAAAAAAGACGAAAGAATGGTAACAAAAAACCCCTCTATTTTTAAAGATTTTCTTTTTCTATCAAACGAGCCGGTGGTGGTGGGTAGTTTAATCTTTCTCATGTCAACATGTCTGGATTTGTAATGTCTGAGGGACCTTTTTACATGGAACATTAAGTCCGGCTGTTGAAAGGGATCGCATTGTAAGCCCTTTTCTTATAGAGAAACCGACACTTTAATAGGAGGTAGATCTGCGGAGTGATAGTTACAGAAATGTGTTGGAAATTGTTTTCTCTCTAAGCGATATTCGATTTTCACCTAAAATGTTCTCTATATATAACACATTTACCTACAATATCATACAAATGTTCCTCAACATCAGCTGTATGGTTCAATCGCCTTTCAGTATAGTTTTTTGTATCAGTAGCCATTCATTTAATATCATTTTGTCAATATTATCATACCAAACCGTACTATCGCGCTATTCCGCTATTTGGAATAAGCAGAGAGAACCGACCGCCGGACTCATCTCCCTTGACACACATTTCTCGCTTCATTCCCGTCCATGTATCGTCTCATACACGCTCTTCTATTATTCTTACTTCTAATGTCTTCACCTTTCAAAATTCCATTTATGTGATTATGCTAACTTTTCCTTGGCCGAACTCTACTTTTAGTTCCTCTATTATCAGCCTTGTTTGGTTTTTTGTCGGACGGTCATAACTGATTCTTTCTATGTGGCATTCTTACTTCTGATATCATTATTTCTTATTATGCCATAGATCGTTGTAGTACGCATATTTCGTGACCTTATTTCAACCGCGTAAATTATATTTTCATGCGTCTTTTTTCCATTTTCCATGAATCTCTAGCATGCATTAGAGATATCATTGTGTATCAATATTTTCATAACTATATCTTTAAACATTCTTTGATTTGTGTCCTACATTAAAAATATACCAGAGATTGTGCAAAGTCTATACCGGGGGTGGGCAGACTTACACCATCGGCGGTCTACAACATAAAAATTGGACGACAAGCGATCGACTCACAAGCAGAAAAAATAATTGGTACTTACCTACATACTACTTAGAGTTCGATGAATGGCACTGCGTGTTTTCCGGTAATATCTCGTAGGAAGGCACATATTTACTAAGTGCCAAATGAAAACACGAAGACAATGTTCGTCAGTAAGCCGATTGCGTTATTAATTATTTTCATTTCAGAAAATGCAGATTCACACAAATACGTTGACCCAAACAAAGTAGCTAATTGTTGGGCAATTTGCTTTAGATTTGGGTATTTTTCTTGCGTTAAAAGAGACCAAAATGTGGTATCTGTTGCTCTGGCTTTGAGGTGTATGTCTGAAATAATCTGCATTATCTCGTTTTCAAGGGAAGGCAAGTCCATGTCAAAAGTATTCGACAATTCAGAAGCAATTATTTCAACATCCTCACAAGAAAATGGATAAGTCATGAAAGTAGCAACTTTTGTCAATTTTTGTAAGTCTGAAAAACGTCTTTCAAACTCACTGAGGATATTTCCAACTTCTGTTTCCTATTTATTATAATTTGATACTGTGCTTGCTCTTGCTTTCAAAGCTGCAAAAATTTTCAAATTTTTTTTTTAATTGATTTACATATACGCCGGCCAGGCAGGGCTTTGTAAACTTTTAGGTACATTTTTGTAAGTATGCGCGCGATCGACCCTAAAACCGCTCGCGATCGACCGGTCGATCGCGATCGACTGTTTGCCCATCCCTGGTCTATACTAATTTTTTCACCTCCATTTGCAAGGTTTCTGTAACCTGTATAAAGGCTAAGTGCTCAATTTAACTAATTGTACATAGTTCTGATTTGTCAATCGCAATTTTAAATTCGCAATACAGTCCACACATTATATAATTCAATAATCTCTTCCAAGCAATCCAAGCAACATAAAATCTCTACTTTATTCTCAGTGTGGACAGCACAGAGGAGAAATCTCATTGAAAACTTCATTGACATAACTTCAACTTAGCAATATTCTACAAAATAAATATATATACATATTTCGAACTGAGGCTTGATTAGCGAGTTTGCTGGATTTTATTTTTGATGATGGTGAAGCTGCTGGATAGTATATTGATAGCAGCCATACTGGAGCGAAAATAATGAATTTCTAGAACATTCTTAAACGATAGATCTCTCAGTTCAACATTACACTAATTTATTCTTTGAGAGAGCTTATAAATTGGCAAACGACGTACAAAAATAAAACTATAATCATCAACGGATCTTGTAAATAAGTACAATTGTAATTTTCACCTTTAATATAGATTTTATATTTGCTTCCTTTTAATTTTCTGTGACCAATTATTATTGTAATATAATATTTATTACATATTACACGTTATTACGAAATTACTATAGGAAGTCCATGTAACTCGTTGTTGCAAAAAAATAATTAATGAACAAGAATGATTCATATGATTCTATAAATTCGAGATACTTACAGCACTAAAAATGACAATTATTATCAAAAGCAATAAAATTATATCGACATATGGCAATACCAAATTATCATAAAATGCCACAGATTTATGCTTAATTTTATGACTTATTGCTTTTACGACACCTGTAATTGGATTCTCAGGTATTTGGTAGAAAGGAATTATTGTACCTACCTATATCAGTTGCAAATATCACAATTTATTACTTCCATGCATCCATCTGAACAATATTAATATTTATTTTCTCAGAGTATATAAATGGTATTTTTTACTCCTCACTTACCCAAGAGGATATAGTGGGGGGTTATGTTTTCGCAATTTATATGGGTATTTTTTAATTATAGATTATCAACTAGTATAATGCTGAGATTCTATTCTGAAAGTTTCATCACAATGCATATGTGTGTGTGCTATGTGCTGTGTTTTATGTATATACGGCGTGTTTATTCTACTTTCTACTATCATTCGATTCTTTTCAAATTTTGCAAATGTATATCTAATACTCACTTAGACCTTATTAGATTTTAAAGGATATTTGAATAGTACCTACTTCTCAATATTTTTAACTGTCAAATATTTCAAAGTGACCCAAAGCTCAGGAAACTTAAAATTTGAAATTTTTATTTTCCTATTGGTAAAAAGGCACACCACTCACATAAAATGGCATTGAAGAGTTATCAAGATTTTATAAAATATTTTATTAAAAAATAATTTAACTAACTCATTTCATGAAAACGCTGAATATTTTCCATACAAAATTTGAATACTTTATATAATGACTTGTTAGTGAGGAGTTTAGCATTGGCCACGACCCACTCGTTTTTTTTAATATTAATCAAAAATCAAAGTCATAGGTATTATTATAAAAAAATTATACCTACATACAGAAGAATAAACCAGTATCAGAGCAAATAGATAAGTAAGTAACTATCTCAACAGTTTTCAATCTGTCGATTGCCACGGCTTCCAAACTGTAGAATTCCATAATAATTATGCTAATAAGAATACATATATATTCCACAACGAATTTATTTGTCTCCGATGACCGTTTCGGCTTACAAGGGCAAAGCTCCTACATTTGGAGATTAAAAATAATAATATAAAAAAATAATGAAACACATACCTCCAATACCCTGTGCAATGGCAATTTCTTCCAACAGTTTACAGTTTTATTTAGATTTTTTAAAGAGATTCCAAAAAACTAGCCGTCTTCGGTGCTAAAGACATAGGTATCAAAATATTAGTTTACGCAAATTGGGAATAAATCTAGTACGCCAACACATTAGTCAAACGACTTAATACTATTCTACAGGGTTAGGTGTACAATATTTGCAAGTACATTGTATCTTACTAGTGCAATTTAAGTGCAGGGTGTAAAAATGTGTATGTATGGTAATTGTACATACAAAGATATAAAAAATATATGTATGTAGATCGGTGCAAAATATCCCAACAGGTGAATGTGTGCAGAACAAAGCTTAATACAATTTTCACGAAGCCACGTGGTCTTATAAAACACAGGAAACATGTTTTTGTATTTCATAACATGACCATAAGCTTTTGCACAGCGTCACTGGATTTGTATATTGCAAAATAATAACAGGGTTCACACAAACTTTCAATATTACCAGAAAACTACTAATTTATTCAATATTTCCTAAACACGTTGGAGGTTTGTGCTAATGTTTACTCACTTTCCGTGTCCTGGGATGCGTTGAACAATGAATGCCGAGTGCACTTGGTGACGCTCTGACCAGAAACAGACGCTCGAAAGACGCTCTGTGGCGTTGAGATTGAACGACGAGTGTACGCACCAAACGCTCGGTAAAATTGTCGGGTGAAAAACGCTCTGACAGTTATAGTATCAGTTGACTTCTATTTTATCTGTGGAATGATGACTTGTATTTGTTTCTGTGGTATCTATTATGTCATTTGACATCAGTTGACTTTATATATGATGACAATATGCGTTCTTACTTACTTACTTAATCCACGTTCGCTCCCAGTGTGGAGCATGTGGACGCCACGAAATTTCTCCAAGCCTCGATCTTGCGCCAGATGGACAGCTTCATCCCAGCTAAAGCCAGCATCATGCAGGTCCTCAGATAATACTCGCTTTTAGCCTGCCTCGTCTTCTCATCCTGTCCGGAGTGTAAAAAATCTTACATAATCAACACTCTCGGGGGACATACGAAGTAATACATATATGCATTATATATAATATGCATTCACAAAGAGGTTAATTTATAAAAATATCATTCAAAAATTTCCAATTAAAGGTCTGATTGTATCATTATATACTCCACTGCCCAATTGTTGTCTTTGGATGAAAATATAACATAAAAAGAGACATGTATGATAAATGACATTTGACATTTAAAACGCCCGATGCTGCGTTTAGATTGAAATTCCGCTCGAAAGCGTTCAGTGTGATTGGTGTGAAAAACGCCATAACCTGCAACTTCAAGTACATCCGTTCCGGACGTCGAACGTTGTATTTGAACATAGCCCGGAAGACCATCACATTCATAACCTCCAATATTCGGCTACTCGAATTCCACTAGTGTTTTATATCACTGTGGTGCCGTTATTCAAGAATCCATTGTAACTATTATTAACTCTCTGTATGATAATCGTTGAGATAGTCATGTAAAAATACGACATTACATCTCTTCTTATTCCATAGTAGTAGTTTAATGATATGTTCAATATTTATTTGAAGACTAGACATATTATACTGATTCGCTTCAATTTCGTGTCGTTCATCGTTTGTATCAAAATGAAATGTAATATATAAAATTATTAGTATTTATATATGATGTGTTTTATTTATCTTTATAAGTATACATAATTATTGTGCGCTTGTGTATGTCACTGAACTCCTAAGCGGCTAGACCGATTTTTATGACATTTATTGTGTGTATTTGATTGGGTCCCTGGATGATTTATATTCACAATTTGAATAAAAAATTGGAAATAGGAAAATATGAAAAAAAATTAAAACAAAAAAATGTAGGTACGCCTAGTAAATATTATGCAACTTTTAGATATACATACCTACAATAAAATGCGAGACAGCCCCCCAGACAACGAGCCATTTAGCTCAAGAAAAGAAATATGAAAAGATACGCAGATTCCCCACTACAACACTATTTGACATGTTCAAAGTACCCAAAGTAGATAATATTTATAAAAAAGTGTCTATTTTGCAAATTATCAAAGATAATATTATACAAAAAATTGAAAAAAATAAGTTTCTGCGATTCCAAAATAATTTTAAAATACCCAAATGTAATACAGGACAATTACAAAACAACTACATTTATTTGGGAATAAAATTTTTCAATTGCCTCCCAAATGAATTAAAGCAGATAAAAGAATTTAAAAAATTTAAACATAAATTAAAATTGCACTTAACTTTCTAAAATAGTAGTTTTCGATTTTGTTGTTTTGATTTGTTTCAATTTCCAGTATTTTCTTTTTTTTATTTTTGAATATGTGTTTTGATATATTTGAATCGTCTATAATTCTATATTACTCATTTTTCAATTATTTTCATGTTTTTCTTTTTTTTTGTTTGAATATGTATTCTGATTTGTTTTCTCATTTGAGTATTCTTCTTTTTAATTTATTTTCAACCTTTTTTTGATGTTTATTTGATTTTTTTTGTTCATGTATGATTTGATTTACCTAATTTCTTTTACTTTTATGTTGACTTTGCTTTGTATTGATATTTTTATTTTGTTATAAGTGCTTCCCTCATCAAGCACAAGATTGTAATCTTTTTGATGAGGTACTGCAGGGAAAAATATGTAAGAATATTATTACTAGTGAATTTATATATTGATTTGTATTATAAAATATATTAAAAATAAAATAAAAAAAAAAATAATAACTCAATGTATGGAAGTGACAGTTGCCAGTCACGTGACAAATGTCACTTCCATACATTGAGTTATCTTTTCTTCTTTCTTTTCTTGAGCTAAATGACACGTTGTATAGAGGGGCATGAATTTCAATAATATGGGTCGATGGCAGAGCGGTTAGCGCTCTGGGCTAGTAATCCAGTGATCGCGAGTTCGAATCCTGCCTCGACCGATTTCGTTCACCTATAGCACAAGCATTTATTTGCTTGTTTCAGGGAACGTACGAAGATGTATATGTACTTGTTTAACAGGGACATATTAATTTTTTTGCTAGAAAACAAATATATCTTTATAAAGATACCTATAACTCTTATGTGCATGTGTCACTGAACTCCTATACGACCGGACCGATTTTGATGAATTTTTTTTATATTATCATTTTCTGGTGTCCCGTAAGAGCTGAGTAATCGAAAATACAACATGTACAATAATATCTTACATAGTTCACCACTCATTCATGTTGCCTTTTAAAGGTTGGGCGAGACTGACGTGTGGGTATACACGCACATGTCGTGCTTCCTTTTGTAAAGTAATACACACCCGCAGACCTGTCGCTGGTTACCCCACATTGTCGGATATGTCGTGATGGTGTGTGGATATTTTTATGTTTGCTAAACCGGCTAGTAAGTGCCAGGCAAACTAACGTTCGGGCAGGACAACATCTGTTGAGTTATTATAAAATATTGGATTCGATCAAGTATATTTATCAGTATTTTAAAATACGAAAACTCTATATTTTGCATTTGCTCAGTCTATATTAGAATATGGAATTGTAGCACGAGGTGCTGCTTTCAAAACAAATATTAAACCTGACAAAACTGACCAAAACCTAATTATTAAAGTCATAAAAAACCAAGAGACTATCCAACACAAAAACTGTATGAAGAATTCGGAATCTTAAATTTGAGAGCTTTTTTGCAGTTTTACAAACCTATAAAAATATTATCAGCAATAAAAACATATAAATTTAATTATATCTCATTCACGTTCAGAGGGGAAAATTGCAGTTCCTAAATGCAATACAACTACCATGCACTATTCTTATATAGGAATTAAATATTTCAACAATCTTTCCTTAAATATAAGAAAATCCGAACCGTACGACAATTTTTAAAAAAATATATATTAAATCTTATATTATAAATAAAAATAAACAATGTGTATAATATTAGATAAGTAGAACTAATTAAATCTGTTTTCACTTAATTTTGTGTTACGCTATTCCTCCACTGAACACGAGACTTACTCTTTCAGTGGAGAAATACGTTTTATATTATATGATTGTTAGTTTTAAGATATATTGTATATTGAACTGTATTTTGTTATAAATAAATAAAAGATAAAAAATCTTTACTGAAATATTTAGAATGTGGCAACCCTGTTGGAGTTTATCGGCTTACACAGTTACGAGGTCGTAAGTCCCCGGTATTACCAACATAAAAAACTGAAAAGTGAAAAATAATCCCTTTATTGCCTTAGCATCTTTTAAGGGGACGATTTCGCCAGCATTTTTCCCGCGCTTTTGACATTATTTTTTTAATTTTATTTACGCCCCGCAGTCGGGGACCGTGTGGTGCCTGGGGGGGGGGGGGAGGTAGAAAGTCTTCCGATGCAATTTACAGTCACCTTCAAATTCGTTTCATATTTCCTCTCACAAAATGCTCCCCACAAAACCATTATACGTATTATCCATGTGGCTTTGTAAATGGATAAAATAATAGGAGATGCGTCCATTTCTGTTGAATGGATTAGAAGAAAATGAACGCTTTATTTATATTCATACCACCACAGTGGATCACAAATATTTGGAATACCCAGCGACAGGTGTGTATTACGTGTAAAAGGAAGCACGACACCAATCTTATCTCACCCAAAGAAGCGAAAATGTATATTCATTCGTAAATACACTAACCTACACAATTGTATATCTTTTATTGTATGTCAAGTGCCTTAGCAAAGTGGCAAGTCGTTTTGGTTTAGGTTCCGGCGTACTGAATTCGATTCCCAACAAAGGAGATAATATATGTATTCAAAATTCATTTTTCACGTCAATCTTGCTTCTCTGGAATGGAAACACTGGTAAATAAATTTGGCATTTTGGTAATAAACTTTAGTAGGTATACATTTGCAAAATAATAGAAAGTGTTTTATTTTTTCAAAGATAAGCCAAAGATAATCATAGATAAGATAAGATAATAAAAAGAAGGAAAAAAACACGTAACTACACAGGAGTGGAAATATCCATACGAAAAAAATATGTTTATACCTACTTGTTTCTCTTTGTCTAATTTGGTAGAAACATGATGTATTGGTACCTATATTATATAAGTATAGAAAAAATAATTCAAATCAATCTATGAATAATTAATACTTTTTGATCGAAGACATTGCACGAACATCTAAACTAAAGTTAATTTATTAAAGCTTACGTTCTTGTGTTGCTTCTGGAACAAAATAATAAAGTTAACCGGGCAAATGTATGTTGGTACCCAAGTTAGCACTTTCTAACATATTAAATTATCTTTTGAAATACTCATTGAAGCAACATCAATTCGTATTTATCAAAAGGTCAATTCATTTTATGAAACGTTAACAAGCACGACGGTCCTTAACTAAAACCATCTAAATACATATTTATTAATAAAATTTTAACCACGAGCTTATTATTAGTGTTTAATAAAAATACTAGTAAAATTTTGGGCCAACTAACGAGGGAAGAGCATACAGTATAATCAGGAATAATGCTTGCCGAATGGATCATGACGGTTCTCCGAAAAATAATAATAGATAGGTACCTACCTGTCCTCAATGTAGACTAATAAGGGGCAGACCTATATAGGTTGAGGTGGCTGAACGATGTGCTATGTGATGTCAGAACCATTCCAATTGGAGAAGACTGTCTGTCGATAGGGAGGGGTGGACACAAGTTTACGAGGAGGTCAAGGTCCGTAGCGGACTATAAGCGCCGATGATGATGTTTATTAAACACGAATATGGTAAAAAAACTCGGCCTTCGGTAAACTCGGTCACATCCTGAAAAACAAAGACATTCCGATAAATTTGAAAAGAAAGGTCTTTGAAACATGTATCCTCCCAGTGCTAACATATGGTTTGGAAACAATGACACTAACTGCCAACACAATATACAAATTGAAATGTACGCAACAAGCTATGGAACGGCAAATGTTAGGAGTGAGCCTCCGGGATAAAATAAGAAATGAAGAAATTAGACGCCAAACAAAAGTCGTTGACATAGCAGACCGTGTTGCAAAGTTGAAATGGCAGTGGGCAGGACATGTTGCAAGACAGGGTACCGAGAGGTGGACAGCCAGAATACTAAAATGGAGACCGTGGGAAAATAAAAGACCGGTAGGGCGACCACAAAAAAGATGGGTTGACGATATTATTCCAGTTGCGGGAAGGGGTTGGCTGAGGGAAGCACAGGACCGAGAGAGATCGAGTTCATTGGAGGAGGCCTACATCCAGCAGTGGAGAGATGGCTGACAAAGAAGAAGAAGAAGAAGATGGTAAAAAAAACAAATTTTTACTTATGCTTGTTTTGGAACGTACGTAGTTTTTATATTTCTTTGGAATTCGCTTGATTTCGTCAAATAACTTTCTAAGCCAAATATTATTAGGTAGGTACATACTCTGAGTAATCTGATATTTTCTGACGAAGAATACCACCGCAAGACAATCCAATAAAAAAACTTTGTCTCTTTTTCACACAACAAAAATATGGTTAACTACAACACGAATCCTATACATAAATAAAATATTATTTATTCTTGAAGCGGTACTGTGTTCGCTTGCTCACAGTCGAGAGATTTATTTTTCTCTTTCGCAAAGTTTGTTAGGCGCTTAGGAATTTTCCAAAAGATTTCATTAGGACGGTAAGGACTTTTAGAAAATTATCCCCTTGTTTTAGCGAAAGTTTGGCTTAAGTTTGCAGGCAAGTCATGCGAGATGATCTAACCGCCGTTTCTTTGAAGAGTGTTGAGGGAGAAATTAGGGGATGAAAGATCTTTGTGAGCGAGCTAGTTTATTTAATTATTTCTTAGCGCAAGAAAAATATGCTTGCTTTGGGATTCGCTAGCTACACTTTAGCTACAACGGTTAATTTTAATATTGCGACCTTGGTTTTAATTAAAATCATACCCTTTATTTGAATTACATTTACACTGAGGCTCTTTATGTATGTAAATAAATTTGACCTTTATAGACACTTTTCAAACGTTTTATCAGTGTCTAAACCAAAGGTAATCATCTTTATACATAGTCAGTAATAGAATTATAAACACACTGCATATACTGGTAAACTTTTTCTTATTGGTTTCAATTTCCGCAGTTGATAAAATCATGAGCTTACAGTATTATTTATCTGGGTTTCAAATGACAATTCGGAATCCAAGTGAATTCCAAGTAGTATTATTGAAGATTTTGGTGTTATGGTGTCACCATTAATATTAAATGGTGACGGATAAATTGTATGTTTCTTTCTATGGGTTGTAATCCATAAAAATTACGTTTTGTCAGTATTTAATGTAAGTCTATTTGAAGACATCCAGGAGTTTATTGCAGTTATACAATTTTCAATATTATGTTTCAGTGTTTATATTTCACTTGGCTTACAGAAAAAATATATTTGTCATGACTAATGACTAATAATATGGTACTTCCCAACAACTATTTTATTTTATACACCATAAATCATAAATTCATGTTCAACAATTATGTATTTTCCTGTATGTATTTTATTTTGGAAAAATAATAATTATTATTATTAATTAGGAAACAGTGACTTGGCTGCTTTTTCGCCCATGAGACGATTTAAGAAATTGGTTTTTGTAAACAACGAAAGCAACAGTCGTTGTACATGAGGTGATGATGCTCTCGCTAGATGGCGATACAAAAAAAATCTTCGTTACTTCATAGGTGGCGATGGTGTTTTTCAACTTATTTTCAAACGATCAGTTTCTCATTATAAAAATATCTAGAACTTTCAAAATTGCATTGATAAGGGAACTCAAGAAGAAGACACAATTGATGAACGTTGCGCAAGCGCATAAAGTAAACAGGTAAACAAGCAGATCACGGTAAGTCCTATAGGTTCTTTGAGTTCTTGGTTGTCCTATAATATTCCAACTTCGTCTCAACTATTGAGATGTTAAAAAAATACCAAAAAACAGCATTGACTCCCGACAGGGAAAAAATCCAATGTTTGCGTGTATATTTGTGGAGCAAGATATCTGTAAGACATTACAGATATTTTGCTCCAAAAAAAATTAATAATATTAATATCGATACACTACCCTCCTCCACGCACAACAATTTCGAGCGTCAGGTAACACTTTGGATTATGAATAAGGGCAGACAGGGATCTGAAATAGCACTAACACACATTTTAAGTAAAATTTGCAGACATATGTATTTTGGTTGTGTGTGCATGACTCAAAATGAAATATTGTATTTAGAAGGAAAGATGCATACGTTTTGAATGCGTAGCGTATATATGTACATGTACTTATATTATATGTAAATGTATCTATAAATAAACAACGTAATAGACAATAACATAAAACTAGCTCACCTTAGCACAGGCTATGCCTAGTGAGGGGGCTAGTAACAAAGATACAAACAAAAAGATATGGCTTAAACTATGTAAGCACCAGTGAAGTGGTAAATTGATATTTATTGAAATGAGATAACTTATATTTACATTGTATGTTAACTATGTATGAATAAGCTTATATTATCTTAAGATATTTTGTATCTCATATATACTGTATATTTTTGGATAGAAATAAATAAAAATAAAATAATAAATATATATTGAAGATCTAAATTATCTTACAAATCCAGTATAAATAAATTTTCTTAATTATTTAATCTTAATAATATACCCTCAACATTCAACCTTTGTCTAAATGCTTAAGAGTACCTATTACCTCAGAACAGGCGATCAACCTAGTGAGAGATAGAAAATTTCAATATTTTTTATTTTCCTTAGCAAGAGAGCGAGAACTTGGCTTGTGACATTCTTTTCACTGGTCATGACTACAGGAAGGCTCCCAAATGCATGGCTGGAGGCTAAGGTAATAGCAGTGCTCAAACCAGGAAAACCGGCGCAAAACCCGAAAAGCTACAGACCAATATCTCTTCTATCTGTAATCTTTAAGCTCTTCGAGAGAGTTTTGACGGGAAGACTCACACCCATAATAGAGAAACACCTACCACCGGAAGAGGCGGACTTCAGGGAGGGAAGAAGCACCTGCGAGCAAGAAGTTGCACTGACAACCCACATAGAGAACTGCTTTGAACAGGGAAGGAAGTCCGGACTTGTCCTCCTAGACCTAACGGCCGCTTACGACACCGTGTGGAAGAGGGGCTTATTGCTTAAGATGGCTAGAATTCTGAAATGCAGAAAAACCATCAAACTCTTGGACGCTATGATGACCAACAGGAGAATCACGGTGCATTTGACTCGTCCCAACGGCGGTCGACTGGCTATTGACAGCAGAGTTTCGACTTTGAGCTAAGCAGATGCCGATGCCATACGCAAAGTAAAAAGTAAATATTTTTCTTATGTATACCTACCATTATGAAATGTATTGTACCTACTGAAATATGTATTTAAATAAATAAATAAAATATCTTAAAAATATTTGATTTAAAATATTTTATCAGTAAAAACTCAAAATTAGTAATTTGGATTCTCAAATTTTATTTCTGCAAGAATGAGGTTTTCAATTTTCTTTTTGAATAACACGAACGAAAAAAAATTTTTTTTTTAATATTCCGGGAAGAACATAAGAAAAGTTACTTTGACCAAATTTGCACTTAAAGTTTTATAATTTGCGGTTATTGCCATTCTACTGATACGATCCAACTGTCTATAGTTTCAATAATATTATATTATAATTGTCATAAGGCTCAGGATATCATCATTTTAATATTCTCTTTTTTTATTTATCCAAAATCAGTCAGGGTACTAAAATAAATAAATTATTAAGTGGCGCCATCACTCGAATAACACGACAAATAACATTGTTTGACCAGTGTCAATAGAAGTTGTTTTGAAGGAGGCAAAGAAAGGACTGCTGGTTTGTCTGCTGAACACAACACAACAAATAACAGGTGACAAATGGTAATTACTTTGTCATGGTGAACTGAGGCACTTTATCTCCATTTAACAGAGATACATGGACGGTGAGAAGAATGGACAAAGGTGATGGTGTATGTCTGCGTATAGTACATACATACCTTGTACCTTCTGCCGCTGCTTACTGTGAAATAGCCGCAGAGTAAACGCTGGACGATACGACGGCTATATAGGATCACGCTGTGGTTTTAACACTAAAGCGGCCAATGGGGTCTGAAAGTTAGTGGTTGAGCAATAATGAATATTGTTCTTATTTTTCACGTATAATATAACAAGCAAGTCGGCTATTAATCGGGGTCTGTCATCTGTAGAATGGACGATCATTTATTTGTGATTTATTTTGAAATCCGTACATATACAAAGAGGGCAGATCTATAGAGTTTGCTTTTGTTTTTTCTTCTGTAAAACATCACATTAAGTTTCGTCGGCGAACTTCTGCGAGTTGGATTTTGCGGCTTACATATTTATCGCGTATTTTTGGTGTTTGTGTGCTATTATGTGTGACCAGATCCTGTTCTGTGACACTACTGAAGATCCTACCCCTTCCCGTGAGCAAGATTATTTGAACGTCGGAGCTATTCCTGTGAAGATATAAATAAACATCTCAAGTAAGTGACTGTCTATATTATCAGGTGGAATAACAAATCTCGATTTGTAGTAGACTTGCTCACAATAATTTGGTTTGGAGTAATTGAACCCCAAACCCCCGGACAGCGGGATATTTACACGCCTGCAGTTAGCATAATATATTTTTTTTATTTTTTAAAGAATTTATGTCACTATTGTCATAGAATGATTTGTATTGAATTTGTTAGATTTTATTTTAGGTATGTCAATATTGTCAAATAATTTGTATTCAGTCATTGAATTTCATTTTGAGAATCTGTGTCATTGTTGAATTTGATTCAAAACCAATTTTTTATAAATTATTGAATTTTAAGGCCTTAAAGCCTTTTTTAACCATTTTTTAAAATCTTTGGTCATCGGATTGATTACGTGATCACTTTATGCGCTTGCGCTACGTTCATCAAATATGCTTTCTTATTATTTTTCTTTATTAATATCTGTCAAAAAATATCATTGACTCCCTATAGCGAAAAAAATCCAATATTTGCGTATATGCAACTTTTAAAAAAATATTCGATTTGAATTGAAAGCCATTGACTTTCATGTATTACAATTCACTTTGTTAAAACTACGAATACGACCGCTTCTTCCTTGGGACGGACAGCAACTCTGGAGTTGGCCGATTTAGTACTAAAATATGAACGCATACGTTTGTTTCGGTGCGGGTTTATTAGCAGTACAACGGATATTAGAACAATGAATCTTATATATAACCCGACAAACTAACAATAAAAATATTACTAGTGTAGTGATTTATACTTATAATTTTGTCTTCGAGACTTAGTTGGTTAAATATCTGAGTCCTGAGCCAAAAGACCTAGGTTCGACTCATAATGGAGACACAATTTTTCACTGTGTTTGCAAGCTGGATTTATCAACATCGAAAGTCAAATAAAAATAAAAATTTGATAACTTTTTATTGAGTGTCTACATATAAATTAATATTTTACATAGTACCTACCTGTTAGTTGTTCGATGAGCAAAACAAAAAAATATATATTTGTTAGGCGGTCAGCTGGTACCCCGATATTCACGCGAGGGTTGAGGGAAGCAGAAGTGGGTATTTGACCATCGTGATAGATTAATGTCCATCCTAAAGTAATTAAATGTACAGCGCCGTCATCTGTCTTGGTGCGAAGCTTTTCATTTGCAAACCCTATACCTACCGTTTACGCTGTTAAACGAGGAACCGGGTCCATTTTGAATCGATTTTGTTAATGATACAAAAGTATTCACAATATTAAACCGATTGTTGGATCATCTGTTTTATTTTCTCGTTTCGATAATGAATTGTTTTTACTGTATGTTTTTGTTAATATAAATTAATTTATATACATTTAAACAATCATTTTTAGTATGTTCATCGATAACTTTATACCGCGTTATCCGATTTCGGGGATTCTTTTTTCATTAGAAAATGATTAATTACTTCTGGGGTGGTTTCATATGAAATAAGTAAGAGATTTTATGATGGGAATCATGAGAAATCATGTATCAAATGTTCGACATCGTAGTGTAATGATGTTGTAGACATAATTAATATAATTGTTTTTTTTCTTCTTTTTTTCTTTCCTCTTTCGCATAAAATCCCGATTGTTTTATAAATTTTGTGCTGTCTTGATTTGATCTGAGACTCGACTGAATATTACTGGCGGATCACATCTATGCTCTGTCAATTCAGTATTCCCAAGAGATACATACTATTTCAGATTATTTGTGCAATTAACAAATAAAAATGACAATATACCTAAATACAAAATATGTTTATGCTTTATGCATATCATGATGACTCCAATTCCATTTTTTAATCTGTGTACAATAGTTAAGTTTATATTGTTTAGATACTTTTTTAAAAATACAAATAGGTACAACCTATATGTCTCCTGTGAAATATTATGATAACATGTACACTGCTAGCCCTAGAACAGGTATATCTAGTTGGGCAGCAGTTATATATTTTAAATTAAGAATATTTAAATGGTATGATAAAGAAATAAATAAAAAAATAGGTGGAATTAAACTCTTTCTTATAAAAACAATCGCTGTTGGAACATAACACTAATTAAATAAGAATATATATCGTTGAGTACTTAGAAAGTAAAAAAAAACTACATGCATTGTGTTTTCTTATTCAACTCACCTCAGTTTCATTAGATTTCAGACAAACCTTATTACCACCACAAATTAGGTCCCAGGAAACTAAGGAAAAGAGCCTGAACTAAACTCTTACACGATGTAAATACACATCACACCTTTAATAATAATACCATCACTATTTTCTTGGATTGTAAGTATTAAGTATGTACACTACATATGTACTTACTGGAATAAAAACTGAACATTCTGAAGGAAATTATTGCACGCCTTATACCGATGGAAATTACGATAGCTATGTATTTTTCGTATTCATTATTTATTAAAGTTTAAAGATAGCCACACAAATATATGTTCTATTAGAAAAAGACCATAGCAAACTGAACGATTTCATTTTATAATAAACAATTCTTGCACCGTGTACAAGTGGCGATTTTATTTCCAAATGGCAATTACTTCCGACTCACTATTGATACCAGTCAATAGAATCAATATTTTCGTGAAAAATAAATGGGTTGCCAACAGAAAAGCTAAATGGCTTACGAATTCATCGGTAAGTAGGTAATAAGATAAATTAATACTTAATATTTCTTTAGTTTTTTTAATTCAAGCAATAAGCTGTAAGATCTTAAATCCACTAAGGCTGTGTTTATCGAACACAGATTAATCAAATCAAAAAAATTAAAAAAAACTATAGGTACTTTTACCGATACTTTTGTTGAAAATACCCAGCCTAAGGATAGTACATATACAATACATGATATCCTAAAAACCAATGTCATGAAGAAAACGAGTGGGTTGTGGCCAACGCTATACTCCTCACTAGTCACAAGTCAGAAGTCATTCTATAAAGTATTCAAATTAAGTATGGAAAATATTTAGCATTTTCATAAAATGAGTTTGTTACATTATTTTTTATTAAAATATTTAATTATGAAAACTTGATAATTCTTCAATGCCATTTTATGAAAGTGATGTGCCTTTTTACTAATTTCAAAGTAAAATTTGTAATTATAGTTTTTTCCTGAACATGGGGTCACTTTGAAATATTTGACAGTTAAAAAAATGAGAAGCACTATTCAGATATCCTTCAAAATCTAATGGGGTCTAAGTGAGTATAAGATTTAAAAATTAGCAAAATTAGAATAGAATCGAATGAGTAGGTAAGTACTTTAGTTTATAATCGATGAAGTAAAATGAACACGCCGTACACAGCACACAGCACAACATACACACAAATACATTGTGATGAAACTTTCAGAATTCAAGCTTAGCATGATACTAGTTGATAATCTGCAAAAAAAAACCCTTAAAAATTGCGAAATCATAACTGCCCACTTTATCCCCTTGAGTTGGTGAGGAGTAAAAATCAACACTGATTCATATTAAAAACTACGGATTTTAAAAAAGTGCCGATAATAATATCTAGGTAGGTACTAGGTTACCATTGTTACCAACACTATTTTATTGTTACAATACTAGAAAAAATGCACACACAAATTCATTAATACCTAGACTACATATAGACTTGGTAATACGTATGCTCACATAGTTGACATTTTTAACTCTAGGGGGCAAGTCTGGTCAACCGGTGGAATCAAATTCATTCATGTTTACCCATATCATGCATATAATATAGTCTTATGGAGTTCTATAATGTCTTAAGATGTGGATCTGTAAGACGATAAATATCGTATGTCTCAAGAATGTGGCAACTTGTTATTGGGTGCGTGTTAAATAATTATTTAACATAGCACCTGTTAGTTGCCAGAGAAGCTACACAAAATAAAATAAAATATGGTTTTGATTCCGCCTGATGACCAGACTTGCCCCTCTGGTCTGGAAATCAAAACCCTCATGATTACCCATATCATGGATATAATTTAGATGGGTCGATGGCAGAGCGATGAACGCGCTGGGCTAGAAATCCAGTGGTCGCGAGTTCGAATCCTGCCTCGACCGATTTCGTTCACCTATAGCACAAGCATTTTTGCTTAATTTAGGGAATATAATAGGAAGAATAGATTTGTACAATATCTTTATATATTATGCAACTTCATGTGATAATTACATCCATGATATGGGTAATCACGAGGGTTTTGATTCCATCGTTTGGCGGGACTTGCCCCCCGTCTTTCCACATTATAAAGGTGCGTAGCTTAGATCCCTGCATCTCGGTACCGCCGTCATGCATACGTTATGATATTTCATTTCGTTCACTGATAATTGAATTTTTTATTCTTACTAGTTAATTTATTGTACCTATGTGTTTTTCTTTTTGTATCATATTTTTCATAGCTTTCTTATTTTTGACCTTTTGTATAGTATCTAGCGATTGTGAATTCATTTCGTTTCTTTATTTATTTTTGTTATTATGTTTTTTTACTTGTTTTTTGAGTACTTTATTATTAATATGTTTTTATTTTATTTTGTAGATCACAGTTTCTAGCAATTGATAAAAAATACTGTTATAATTACTGTTTGTATTGTAAAAGGTTTCTAGCCGTATAATGAATCTATTTCAATTCCAATTCTTGATTTATGTATTTAATAAAATTTAAATACTCTTTCCAACTGTCGATTTGTTCAAGAGGAGAATTTATTACTCTTAACAGATCTACTTAAGTTTCTAGCCAAGATCCGCGAGATTTTTTATGGCCATGTCTACAATTTTCATGGTTTAGGATGTCAATAGTTTGATACATACATTCAGAATACAGATCCCTAATCCAGAGTTTCTCAAACATTTTATGTGATTCGTTTATGTGTTTTTTTGTCTATAACCCATTTTTTGCGAAAATTACGTTAAACGCCGGAATACTAAAACTAGATTTAACTTTTTATATAAAATAAGAACATTGTAGGAGTATTACTCAAACTTTTTTTAACAATTTTTATGAGAACCTAATTTAGTGACGACATTTTATTTATTTTTTTATTTATTTCTATCCAAAAATAAACAGTATATATGAGATACAAAATATCTTAAGATAATATAAGCTTATTTATAGATAGTTAACATACAAAGTAAATATAAGTTATTTCATTTCAATAAATATCAATTTACCACTTCACTGGAGCTTACATAGTTTAAGCCATATCTTTTTGTTTGTATCTTTGTTACTAGCCCCCTCACTAGGCATAGCCTGTGCTAAGGTGAGCTAGTTTTATGTTATTGTCTATTACGTTGTTTATTTATAGATACATTTACATATAATATAAGTACATGTACATACATACGCTACGCATTCAAACGTATGCATCTTTTCTTCTAAATACAATATTTCATTTTGAGTCATGCACACACAACCAAAATTTGACATGCACACACAACCAAAATTTTTGAAAAAGGACTGACCTCCACACTATCCAAACTTAACAAACATATTTTGTATAGAAAACAAAATGTGCAAAAATTTGGATTAAGGGGTGTGTTAAAAAAAGGTGTTAAGTTTGGTGTGTTGTATTCTATATAATATTATCCCATATATTACATTTAACTATTTTTTAAAATTCTTTGGCCTGTGAACCCAAGCATGACCTATCTTAGCTATTTGGTGTTTCTTCATGGCAAGAGTATGTATCGCCAAAACAGGAACCAAAACACAATAATAGTTGTAGGTGAGTAGAGAGATCGAAAAGTACCCCATTATTTTGTTCCCCCGGTTTACTAGTTTTGTCATCAAAGTACAAGTAATTTACAGTTGCCACGTGATGTTTACGCTAACGGTCACTAAAAACTTATACTATGTTTCAAGTGAAAAAGAACTGCAACATAACCCAAACAACAAATATATATAAAATTTAATTTACATTTTTGTCAACAAATACAACATATAACAAATAGTAACATTTTCGACTAATTATTTTTTACTGGCCGATTTTTGGAAATTTTCTTTCATATTGAATATAGGTATGAAAAAGATAAGTCTGACACCTGGGAGTGGTGGCATTTACCAGTGCGCATTCTCTTTATAGGTGAAAATTGCAGATTTTAAAATAATTTCTTTATAATTTGTATATGTATGTTATTTGTAACTATAAAATACCTATGTTTGTGAAATATGTACTTACTTTTACTGAAAAAAATAAATAAAAAAGTAGAAATAAAGAAAAAAATATATATTTAGAAATCTTCCCGAGTGCGCGCTGAACATATGTATAACTGTGGCGTACGTACCTACCACACCATCTAGCATCTCGCTCGAATAATCCCGCTTCTCACGGAGATTGCCGAGGACGACCGAAGGACACCGGATTTCTATGGATTCATTCGCTCATCAGCCGACGGCTCATTCACAGTACTTTGCTTTTAAATAATTATATCGCCCTCATCATAGCGGAACATATATTTGAGTGTTATATTTTATAAATTATTTAATCTGAAAATAAATGTAATATACGTTAGTACTCTTTTATAATGAAGCCCTTCATTACTCAATTATTTCTATTTAAATTCAATTAAACTGATTATAATAAATTGCAATATCTAAAATAGTTGTTTGTATCTTGGGAGACGATTTGGAACACGTAATTTAAACTCGCATCCTTTTCTGATGTGTAATTAATATTCTAATTAAATATAATTAAATATAAAGCTTCCTCCCAACATAAGTATATAACTCTAAATAACCAAGTTTCATTGTAATCAGATGGATGGTATAAGAGCACAATAAGTACTTCAAAGATACTAAAATCTGCAATGATCACCTATAGAAAGGGGATGCACACTGGTAAAAGCAACCACTTCCAGGTGCCAGACTTATCTTTTTCATATCTATATTCAATAAGGAATTATATTATGTCAAAAAAACAGTAATTAAAAAAGAATTATAATTTCATGTTGCTATCTCTTAGTGCGGACAAAGAGGTGCTAACGCTCCTGAGATACCCGGGTAAGCGGTGGGTGATTTTCAGTGCTATTTCTTAGATTATTATATTGTTAGAACATTTTGTAGGTATTGTGTTCAAAGTCGAAATTTGCATATCATTTTCATTTCAAATAACCATATCTGGTTATTTGAAATGAAAATGATATGCAAAAGTATATCTTACAAAAGTTGACAAAAATAAAAACGTCGTCAAGAAATATGCTGTTAAAATGCTTTCAAAGTTATTTGAATAAAATATTTATTTTTGTCTTATTTTATTATATTTTAAAAATATCATGTTTTTAATAATTTATATTGTAGAAGGGTTCTTCCGAATATCTGAATATCATGTGAATAACTCCCTGTACTAGTGGCGAGTTTACCACCAAATATATAGCAATGTCTTTTTCAGTCCAAATGAGAGAGAAATAATGAATTAATTATTAATTTTCTCCTTTCTGGGAATCAAACCCAGGACGCTAGCACAGAAATCAAACAGCTTGGGCTGTGCTTTGGCTGACGGCAAATTAATTGAGTAATAAATAAATTAATTTTTAGTATGTCTGAAACTAGAACATACTGCTGACTTATCTAATGACAAATTATGTAAGTTATGAAGAACCAAAAAGGAAAAAAAATTCCTCTGAGACAAGAGAATTTTTCGACTTTGAACACAATATAGGCCGTGTTTCTTTCTTGTTGGCACATTCATTGTGGGAAGGTGACGGGAGCCAGGGCAATTAATAAGGGCCGGTCCAGGAGGGGGTGCACTCCATCAGCAGGGAGGGCGTAAATCTCTTATTCTTACACACCCCACCACCACCTTTCTCCGGCCACCCTAAGACCAGCCCAGGTGATCACGGAGGGATGTTGGGGTGATAACGTCCGGAGACTTACAGGACTGACGATATCTTCTGAAAGTGGTCGGAATCATACACACACACTTGTTTTTTCAAAAGAATTAATGAACCAAATTAAATAACGATGATTTACAACCAATTCAACAATTTCGAGCCCATATAAGTGAAAAAGTTAATTCAATGAGTTACAAAATTTCTGAATACATTTTTTCACAATCTATTTTAATTGTTTGCGTTCCATAGACCAAAATTTAATACCTCAAAATATTCAGATAATTAGAATTTAAAACGTATGTAGACAAAGTTAAATCATTACAAGAAAGATTTCTAAAACAAATAATACCCAAATCAGATTTATCTAAATGTAAAGACATTGATGAAATGATATTCAGTATAACAGAAATACTCCCAGTTTACACATTATACACTTATCGAGTCATATTAAATCATTACTTCTCTATTGAATATAAATTACCTGTAAAAAATATATATAATTCCAGACAAGTTGTGCAAAATAAATTGATTATTCCCAGATGAACAAACTATTACAGAAAAAGGACACTGAAAGTGAGTATACCGAAAATATTTAACACCCTTCCAAATATTTAACAAGTTGTATGGATAACCTTGATAAAATATCCTCAGTTAAAACTATATTTAAAAAAATATTGTAGAAAGTAATTAAAAACATTCGACTCATTTATAAGTAGTAATTAAATAAAAAACATGTATCCCATATTGTAATTTTAAAACCGTAACTTAAGGAATATAATATGTACTTGACCCTTTTTTGTATGGGAAACTCACTGATAGCCTGTAGGTTAGTGAGATCCCAATTATTATGATGTAAAACTTTTATGAAAATAAAATTTTAAAAAAATGTTTTGACAGTTGAAACGATATAATAATTTATCACTCCTTACTATACCAAGGGGAGGTATGTATTTGCTATTTTTGTAGGTATTTTTTTATTACAGATTATCAACTAGTAGAAAATGCCTGCAGGTAATAAGTCCGCCACATTATGTTAAAAATATTATGCAAAAATATTATTAGAATCGTCATTTTAATGTATTTGAGTATACTTTTGTAGTCTGTTAATGCACGTACCTGTGTCTCACTACTCATAGTACTCATTGAACTACCACCCCTACAGAGATGGAATTTGAGACGGCCCATCCACTCCCGGGGTGATTTGGGACAAAACTCATTACCATTCGTCAATTTGACCAAATGGAACGACCGGTCATTTAGTTTACGAACATGTTCACATTAGGAATTTATTTATTGTGGAACGAAGTTGTCGTACATTACCCGATGCCAATTTCCTCTCAATAAACGTGTTTTTGCTTTTAATTATGAACAACATATCACTAACGACATAATTCCCTATTTCAACGAATCTTTTTGTGTAGGTAATATTTTTTTTTAATTTTATTTATGTAGCTTCTGCTCGGGAAATTATTTAACACGCACCCAATAACAAGTTGCCACATTCTGGAGACTTACGATATTAATCGTCTCACAGATCCTGACTGAAAACACAATTAAAAACTGTGTCTCCACCGGGAATCGAACCCGGGACCTTTGGATCAGCAGTCAGATACCTAACCAACTGAGCCATAAAGGCCGACAAATATTATCATTATATTTTTTATATATTTCTTTTTTTTTTATTTAGAGATGTAAGATACTTAAGATTTAATTTAAGTAAATATAAAAAAAGAACTATTAAGTCAAGAGAAAACATAACAAAGAAAGAAAAAAAAGCATCAAAGACAATAAATAGCGTGTAATTTTATTCTCAGTTTCATAATACTGACTGGTAGCAAAGCTTTTGTTAAAACTTTTGCAAGACTGGGTTGGGTATACTGCGTATACTTTTCACTCTGATATACAAGTGTATACCTACTATAGGTTTAGATTTTATGGTTATTCGTGTGAATATTTGATTTTTTTGACAATTATAGACTAAATTTCGCAGGTCCTATAAATGATATTAACTTTTGTTCTTTTTCTATTGATAGACCTGTAAGAAAGGCAGAAGCTATGCATCCAGAGATGAGGTCCAGTTGTGCCATCTTTTCGATGGTCTTTGAGGTATAAGGCATTCAAATAAAACCTTATAGGCTTAACCTTATATATATAGATATATAAATTAACTTTTCTCTCAGCGTGATCCTTTTATCTACAGATATCTTAACTATAGACAAATACACATAGGGATAAATCTCTTCACGTAACTATTAAATCTTAAAAAAAACACTATCTCTAAAAATATGTATATATTTGCTGTACAAACCACATAAACTTGCGTTTCATAGATAATTTTTTTCAGGAAGAGTATTTCAGTATCAAAAATCGATGCTCTGAAAACAAGGCAGTCATGTTGTAGATATGAAACTCACAAAGAGCTCCAACAACTTGGAGAGTTATATCTTTATCTCGAATGTCATCGGATGTGAAAGCATGGTCAGAAAGTTTGACCAGAAACCCTTTCACAATAAATCAGTATCAAGTACTCCATTGATTACATCTTGTCAGGGGAAAATATATATCTTTAACGGACGCTTTTCCACCAAAAATTCACACAAAATTCCAAATATTGATCGAACTTAGATAATATTTGTCTAGTTTCAAAAAAGAAACCCATCGATTCCCTTGTATTCCCATTGATTAATTTAAACGAATCTCTCGACCGATATGACATAATGGTTAGCCTCTGTTTCGACATCCTAGGATTCCATTTACAATACAAGAAATTTATTTAAATTAACTCTTACGCAAATCCTACTTCTCTAAACTGAAAGCTCTGCATGGTTAGTTGGAAGAAATTGCCATTTGACATTATTTATTTATTTACTTTATTCATTATTTATTTATTTTTATCAAATATGTCCAAGTTTTGGCAAGTCTATCGCCAAAATTTTGGCAAGTCTATCGCTGAATAACAATGACTTCATTCAAACTTGTGTTTCACATAGGATTATGATTTATTTATTTAAAAAAATGGAAACAAAATACACAATATTTATGGATTATACAATGATTACATTTTTTTCAGTGACTCAACTTCAAAAAGAGAATCATCTCGTGTTTTGAAGTGAGTCGCATTTCACAAAAAACATACAAACTAACTAAAACTACACAAATATTAACCTAGGCATCATAAAAAGGAACATTTTCATTGATATAAACTAAAAAGTAAGCAAAACTTGACAACCCAAGCAAAATATACAGTATAAAAACACAAAAAATATAAACAATAATACAAAAATATATAAAATAATCACAAATCCAAACGATTTAATTAAAAACTAGTTGCATGTAACACATGAGATCCAACTGTCGATAGCGATAGTATGTATAGTTGAAGAATAAGTAGGTACCAAACTCTAATCCCATAAATACAAATTATTTAATATTTTAAAATATTTGATTTTCTATACAACACATGTTCCTATATATGTATGTATGTCAAGATAGGATAGTATGGAGGTCAGTCCTTTGATTCTACCCAGAATATGAAAACAGAATGATGGTATGAATGTATGTTTGGAGATTAGTATCAAACAATTAAGTCTTCTTAGATATTGTGTGTAGGCTACTACCATACAAATTGTATGAAGCAATGTCGTCACTAAATTCAATTTTTATAAAAATTGTTAAAAAAAATTTGAGATGTGCTAATACAATGGTAGTATTTTTTATAGAAAATTAAATTATCTAGTTGGGGTGTTTCGGCTTTTTTCGATATTTTTAAAATATTTGGAAATATAGGCAGATAAACTCATAAATTTATCATAAAAAAAATATTTTTCTCAATAAAAAATGTTTGAGAGACCCTGGAAATTTTTTGAAAAAACTAATTTGAGATTTTGTATTTTTCTATGTTGATACCAATTTTCAGCGTTTTAGCTTTTATGATTTCTGAGATATATGGAAAAAATAACCAAAATTTCAAAAGTTGATAACCCCTGACTGAAACAAAAATTCACAATTCTGAGTATAAAAGTTTTGTAAGCCTATAACTGTTTATATATTCTGAAATTTTGGGCTCTGTAAATTGAGCGAATCAAAAGTTATAAGGGACACACACACACACACACACACACACACACACACACACCACACACACACCACACAAACACACACACACACACACACACACACACACACACAGACACACAAAACTCACATAAAATGTTCTACTCCGAAATTTGAGTAAATCCATGTATGGGAACATATATGCTGCGAGGCCTCTAGTTCGTGTTATTAGCATGCAAAAAGTCCACTACACCATACAAAATTTTCCTTCGTACACGCATCTTGGCTTAATAATGTCGATTCATTAAGAGAATTGAATTCTCATAAACGAATCGACAGTTGGATAAAACAAAACAAAAATTCAAGTGTTACTTTAGATATTCTTTTAATTTTACCAAGGATTTATTACAATTGTATTCTGCTATTTTTTAAACTGTACCTACAATTAACTGTCCTGTACTACCTAATATTATCCATGGGGTAAAAATCATTGATAAAATATTCTTTATAATATATTTGCTTAATTCCATTTCTCCTGTATAAAATATGTAATTTTGTGACATTAAATTCTGAGAATATTTTTTTCAGATGGAAAGTTGCTTGGCTTTGTAAAATGATCTTAATGATCTTTCTCTGAATAACATGAATGATGAAACAAATATATTATTTTTCATTTTATTTAATTAAGTTCGCCAACGCGCTTTCATTCATCGGTATCGCTGAATGCCGAGCATCGTTTGAATGGTGAACAATAGTTGTGAATCAAGAACATCTATATATATAGATTCAAAACGAGGATACTTTTACTTTTGACCGGCTTCAAGATTTTCAACAATCTTATTGATTGTCCAGAACTGCTAGAAAGGCTAGGGCTTTTTGTGCCACCCAACTACATAAGGGGTAGAGGTCATAATCTTCTGAACGTCCCCCATTCCAGAACGGATGTAGTGGCCCGCAGCACTCTGGTGCGCATTATGGAAAAAATAAACTCACTCTCGGACGAGGTAGATATTTTCCATTGGAATATAAGGCGCTTTAAATCGTACCTTAAACAGAGGTAGCCGTCATCGAACCGCACATCACACCATAATTGGCAGCAGCTGTCGTGTGATAACGAAAAAAAAAAAAAAAAATATTGTTTTCATCAAACATCTTGAGCCATTTTGCCGTGGATAGGGGCAATTTGCACATATATCAACCAAGCAAAAAGACACAAGTTTGCAATATGCGCACCCGGAAGTCTAATTAAGGTTACGATAATTATACTATACGAATAATAGAGAAGACCCGTATCGCTCAATGCCCAATGGATACCGGTGAATGGGAGTCGCATTTGCGAACTAAATCAAATAGGACGAAAAAATATATATCATTTTCATCATTATACTATGTGATTATGGAGTTCATCATAAAGTAACAGTTTCAAAGATTGAAAAAAAAATTACCGCTAAGGTAATAGGGTAACTTTATAATAATGTCTTTAAAAATTACCGCTAAGGGTAACTTTATAATAATGTCGATTATTATGGATGAAAATTGAAAATCACTGTGTTGTGAAAACAATAATTTGATTAGAATTCGAATCCTGTCTCAACAAAGTTTATACACAAACATAAGTATATTTTAGGAAATCAATGAAGATGTCTATCACCTTGCCTTAAGGACACGTGCAACAAATAATGTACTTCATATCAACAAGATCACACCATTTTTGTCATGGTCGGTTCCTGCTTCCTTTTTGTTACTCAAGAATCAAAATATAAATATAAAATGTGGGGATTTAGTATGAGCAATGTTTCGAAATTGTGATATCCTTTGACAGATAATTCCAACAAATTTTACATCCATCATACTAGATATCACGGAACGAAAATTATAAGTGGGATATTTTCTAGAGAATGTGACTTCCAAGATTAGTTTATTTCAAAGTGCGCTTACTAATATGTTATATGTATTGTATAATATCATGCTGTTCCTCGTGAAAAGTTTTTCTGGCCTTATTAGGTATGTAGATAAGAGCACACCGTCTCGTGGTTGTCTTCTGACAGCGTCATTATAGAGTGGTCCCAGGGGCGAGGCCGTATATTATAACAAAACGTCGGCTCTATGAAAAACTTCTGGAAAAATGCGCCGCGACGCCGTGAGTTATGACGCACTGCCGGGAAAAAACTAATATTTCAATATTCATCTTCCTCCTAAACGTTATGGTCTCCTGTGACGGCAGGAGAATGTACTAGACTAAGTGAAATGTGTGATTTTATATTAAAAAACTTTGGAGGCTTTTAATAAACTTTGGGTGCGCCGTGTGAGATGTGATCTCATGGTAATCTAATAACGTTGGTACAAGCAGGATAAGTATGATTCATTGATGAACTATGAAAATATTTTCAGTAAGTAGATAGTAGTACTTACAGATTTCAATCATGATGATTATGAGATAATAGTACCTACTTACAGATTTACTTTTTTTTATCTATCTATAATAAAATTCATTAACATATTCAACATAATATATAATGATGATGGAATGTTTTTTTTTGCTCTAACATTGTAAAAATAATATTGTATCATTTAACTGTAAATGAGCTGTAGCTTCCCAAAGAAAATAAATAAATAAATAAAAGATTTACAAAAAAATACACAATAAAAAATAATATAGTGCCCTTAACCAGAATGCAAGCACCCGTGTGTAAAGGTGACATATGTATAAAAAAATAACATTGCTTTCGATACGTCATAATTATGTCGGTAAAACGATATTTCTCAATATCTTCAGGTAGGGCCCCGGTAGCGTTTAGCTATTTATGGTAAATTTGCAACACAATTAAATAAGATCTTTTTCTGCAGAGTGATTTGTTGATTTTTTTTTTGACATAGGTATTTTAAAGAGTTATATATTTGGTATATTTAGGATATTTCTCTCTAAATTCATATCGATATTATTTAACAGTTAACTATATAATATATACTTTTTCAACAATTACAATTATGAGGGGTGGCAGAACGGTTAACGCGCTGGGTTAGTAATTCATTGGTCGCGAGTTCGAATCCTGCCACGACCGATTTCGTTCACCTAGAGCACAAGCATTTATGCTTAATTTAGGGAATCTATGAGGATATATATGTAATTTTTACAAGGACATAATATTCATTCTATTAATAAAGCATGATGCTCGATATACAATACAAAACAATTCAATACAATTTTATGGGTTTAAATAACTGACTGCTCACTGTATATTTTTTATTTATTTTTCTTTTCTGTTTATGTTAAATTATTTCTGTTAATTCTAACGCGTTCAATAATATGTAACCTCAGACCAAATTGAAAAAGTACTGCCTCAGAACAGACTTGTCTAGTGAGGCAGTAAATTTCGAAAAGGAACAATATTGTTGTATGTAGTTACTTTTTTGCTATTGTAATATGTAAAATAATGCAAATAAATCATTTCATTTCATATAAACTGAATTTTTCATAAATATTGTCTTGATTTTAAATATTTCGGGAAGAGTCAAACTGCATTCTTTACTGTAATATCAAGTCTGGTCAACCGGCGGAATCAAAACCATCCATGTTTTCCCATATCATAGATATAATTATCTTATGGAGTTCTATTACCTATATCTAGTTATAAGATGTTATAGATGGGTCGATGGCAGAGCGGTTAGCGCGCTGGGCTAGTAATCCAGTAGTCGTGAGTTCGAATCCTGCCTCGACCGATTTCGTTCACCTATAGCACAAGCATGACATGTATGCTTAATTTAGGGAATGTATGAGGATTTATATGATACGACTTGATACTACAAGGGCATACTAATTTATTTATTTATTTATTGGTAAAATAACAGGCTAAAATCTATAAGAATAATAATAATAATAATGAAAACTTTCTTGCTCCCTGAGTAAGTGGCGGGTTTATTACCTATGTTTATGAGTTTATGGGTATAATAATCATATGGATAAACATGTATGGTTTTGATTCCGCCTGTTGACCAGACTTGCCCTCCAGGAGAGTTAGAGCAAGATTTTTAAGCTGTTACAATCTTGTGGTTTTGCAATTTTTTAAAACCCTTTGTTAAATTTCTATGGTAAAGTAGTAGGTACCTACTTGCTGTTGAAATAATAAGGGCAGTTTCTTTTCATTATTGTGACTATGGTTTGTACTCGTATACCAAGACACTTAAGCTGTATTAGAAGATGATGATCTTGAGTTAGTTTTATTGATATTGTGTGTAGGTACGAATCCTTTTTGAGGGGAAGCAAAGAGGGCAACAGTCCTCAAGGGTCTAACTACACCTTTACCAATCGATGGAAAATTCATTGCACACCTACATAAGCCAATGGCGTCACACCTCTGTTACATAATAATTGAAAATCTACGCATCGAATTAGTTATTCCTTTAAGATATATAAGAAAATATCTTTGGCTCTACAAAACTTTCCGAAGATGTCATTGTCAGGGAGTAATCATTTTAAATTTAAAGTATAGAAGTAATCCGTTTTATTGACAATTCAATGTCTTTTAAGAATATGTACTCAATGGTTCAGAAGATCTCTATGTAAGGTGTCTCTCTTATTTGACACAGTTCTTGAATAACGCTTTAAGATCATTTTTAAGAGCTGGGGGCATGTCCGGTCAAACAGTGAGATCAAAACCTTTTTGACTACCCATATCATATAAAATTATATACATGATATGGGTAATCATGAGGGTTTTGATACTACTTACTTACTTTACTTTTTGTATGGCTACGGCTTTTATTGCACCTTTGGCTGCGTCTTCAAGTATTTTCTTTCTACACTCTTGGCTCCCGTTCGACCAGCCACTTCACGGCCTCTGGAGTCGCACTATGGATGTCCACCCAGTCTCCTTCATACTCCTCTACTGCTGGATACTTGGCTTCTTGCTCCACAGTCACAGCGATTTGATTTCACCGTTTGATGAGAATTTTGGTGCAATATTTTTCTTTTTCAATCATTCTTTATTTATTCTGTACCCATTTCTAAGCTTTCTTCATATGATTACCTACTCACATTTTATAATCGATTTGTCTACATATTTCATCAATTCATATTCAAAACAAGCCATCGGAGACTTTGGGACCGGGACACCATCTAGCCTACCGCACATGGAAGACTGAATAGATTCAGTCAAAAAAACTTGTACAGGTAAGTTATTTTCTAAAGAATTTGTTTTTTTAAAGATAAGAAATTATTATTTTTTTTTTATTTCTCCATTATTAAGATTATTTTTAGGTTTATTTATTTGATCTATTATACCTTATTTGGAGGTAGGGGTATAGGACAAGAGAAGGATGTATCTTGCGATTGCGGGAAGTCTAAGATGGTACAGGGATGTAGCAAAGAAGATTTCGTTGTAGCAATTGCTGCACTGCAACGTATTGGAGTGGAAAGGCCTAATATGTATGTCCGGACACGTTAAATAAGTATCAATTCACATATTCCTTTCTTTTATCATCTTCTTGTCACACATTCTTCGTTGCTATTAATTTCAAGTATATTTACACTGCACTCAAGCATTCTTCATGTAAGCAAGTTAGTGCCTTTTTATTTTAATTATTTTGTGTCTATCTTGATATATGTTTTATGGTAGTCTTATGTTTTGTCGATAATCCACTGTCATGCCATTCTTTCGGAGAATTTCCTAATTATTTCGTCAAGTCAAAATCACAAAATAAAAAAATATGTTGCGTCAATACGCCCTATGTCCCTGCCTCAGTCAAGAATCCATATAAAACGAAAAATATCAAGCTGGGGAATTTGGTCCGTTAGTATAAAGGTGAACCACAAAACTGTGTGTGTATAATAATGATTGTAAGTGCGTCCAAGTATGGAATAAAGCACAAAAAGTGTGCATTTGGTGCCCCCGGGGTGTTCGGTGTTTGATGCGACACACGGGGAACATGCCCGTGATTAAGTATTACTGCCCCACATACACATATTTACCGATGTTTACCATCGCCGGGCCGCCCTAAATATTTGATTTTACGGCCACCCGCCCCCGCCCTGGGCAACTGAATACTCCAAATCGGCAATCATGGGACTCTCTTAAACGTCGTAACAGGCCGGTTCACTGTTCAAATCGGTTACATAAATAAAGACCGCTTGGTAAAAAAACAAACCGCGTCTGTTTGTTGTACCTACAACAAAAATTTATGGTCTCTTGCATAAAAAATGTTTTAGATATACTTAAGTGTTAAAAGCTATTTATAGACAATTTAAATTATTACAGATCGTTTTAGTATTGATGTTCGCAGTGTCCCACTTTATATTGAATCGCTCTACTAATTATTAGACAAAAGGACGATCATTTCTTAATTTAAGGACTAGATGTTGGAATTTGTTTATGAACTTTCAAGTTTAAACTCATCGTCACGAGGATGATTAATAGGGGGTCTTTTTTCTCTCGGAGAGTCCTATCGAATTAAATGGTAAGAGATCACTTCGTATTAACCATGAACGATGAGTTATGTGATACGAGTAGTTTCGAAGCGAACGCTTATTCACCCAGATGAATAAATGATGAGCCAGGATATTTGCAACACGCGAGACTGGACAGAAATGGAAATAAAAGCGAGGCTTGGAGTTGCTAATAGATACTACTATGGGCTACTCAAATATCAAGTAAAGACCAATCTCGCGAAATACTTATTTCCTTATATACAAAACTCTTCTCCGAACTTTTTCTAAGGTACGGAGCGGAACGTTGGGCACTGGCTAAAAAGAACGAAAATACGTTATTGGTGTTTGAAAGGAAGATATTAAAGAAAATCTTTGGCCCAACTAACTATGGAGGAGTCTGTAGATTACGGTATAATCATAAGGTAGAGGCATTGTGCAACGAAACAAATGTAGTCCAATTTATTAAAATTCAGCTCCTACGTTGGCTTGGAAATGTTTGCCGGATGAATGATGACCGAATTCCTAGAAAGGTATTAGACACTTGTCCCGAAGGGAGAAGAATTAGAGGCAGACCTAGGTTGAGATGGCTGGACGACGTGCTGTGCGATATAAGAGAAATGGAACTGATAAATTGGAGACTGGCGGTCGATAGGTAGGGATGGATACGATTTCTGGCGGAGGCCAGGGTCCGCAGCAGACTGTAGCGCTTGTGATTATGATGATGAAGACTGAACAGAAATGAGAACCGTTGAAGATCTGTTTCGAGTTGCCCAAGACTGAAATGCTTTCTCTCGTTGTGAGAGTCAACGTTAAGGTAATCAACTGCAAAAAAGTGGCTTGGAATGGTAAAAGGGACAGATACAATTTAGCTATCGGAAACATGACTTAAAGCGGCAGAGTAAACAATTAAATGACAACAAACAGTACTGTGAAACCACAATCGCAAGGGTTAGTAATAAAAAAATCAAAGATGTACGATTATCCAACTGTCGATTCGTTCATGAGAAACCAATTCTCTTAATGAATCGACATTATTAAGCCAAGATGCGTGTACGAAGGAAAATTTTGTATGGCGTAGTGGACTTTTTGCATGCTAATAACACCAATTAGAGGCCTCGCAGCATATATGTTCCCATAGATGGATTTACTCAGAATTCGGAGTAGAACATTTTATGTGAGTTTTGTGTGTGTGTGTGTGTGTGTGTCTGTGTGTGTGTGTGTGGGTGTGTGTCCCCCCCCCCTTATAACTTTTGATCCGCTCAATTTACAGAGCCCTAATTTTCAGATTATATAAACAGTTATAGGCCTACAAAACTTTTATACTCAGAATTGTGAATTTTTGTTTCAGTCAGGGGTTACCAACTTTTGAAATTTTGGTTTATTTTTCCATATATCTCAGACACCATAAAAGCTAGAACGCTGAAAATTCGTATAAACATAGACGAATACAAAATCTCAAATTATTATTTTTTTAAATTCCAGTATTTCTCAAACATTTTTTATTAAGAAAAATATTTTTTTTATGATAAATTTATGAGTTTAACTGCCTATATTTCCAATTTTTTTAAAAATATCGAAAAAAGCCGAAACATCCCAACTAGATAATTTAATTTTCTATAAAAATTATCAACATTGTATTAGCACATCTCAATTTTTTTTAACAATTTTTATAAAAATTGAATTTAGTGACGACATTGCTTCATAAAACCAAATATCTTAAAATATTAAATAATTTGTATTTATGGGTTTATAGTTTGGTACTTACTCTTCAACTATACGTACTATCGCTATCGACAGTTGGATCTCATGTGTTACATGCAACTAGTATATGTACATCACATGACGACAAAGGTTATTGTTTTCCTAGGCATATTCTTTTTACATTTTGCAACCGAAGGTATCATGTTGTGATTGCCTTTAACTTATTGTTTTCCTGATCTGAGGGCACGTTTTATGCTATGTCTGGCACGCTATGTCCATTGCAAATAATAATTAATCCTATCTTCACAAAGCAATTCAGTGATATTCTCGCTCAGCCACGCACATCACGACATCGCTGATTGGTTATTTATTTTTAATACATACATTTACAAAGGCAATATTACCATCAACATCTATTATAAAAGACAATTGCTATAATCTATTGAAATTTGTATTTAAATATATACCTACATTTTACATACATACATATTTGTATTATTGGTTTGTGGAAATTAGATATATTCTAAATGATAAATGTTTCTTTAAAGTGAAGTGATTTCTTGTACATTTGCATACAATGCAGACACTTAATTGTAGTAAGCTTGTTGTTACTTGTAGGTAGTCAAGTTTCTAGAGCACTCTCAACGGCGCTTCTAACCATGATTAAATACAAATAATTTTATACTTATACTAAACTAACGAAACTAAAAACTTTATTTTATCAAGTTCGTCGACAGACATTTGTTGGTTAAACTCTACGGTAACATACATTAAAAACAATACCTTTCGTTTTTCCATCAACTCATTATATATCGGTCAATCTAGGACCACCATCAGAGCGTTCAAATAATTTTGTTCCTAATATATCGGTCAAACAAGGACCATCATCAGAGCGTTCAAATAATATGTTCCTAATATATCGGTCAAACAAGGACCATCATCAGAGCGTTCAAATAATATGTACCTACCTATCTAATATATCGGTCAATCAAGGACCATCATCAGAGCGTTCAAATAATATGTTCCTAATATATCGGTCAAACAAGGACCATCATCAGAGCGTTCAAATAATATGTACCTACCTATCTAATATATCGGTCAATCTAGGACCATCATCAGAGCGTTCAAATCATATGTACCTACCTAATATATCGGTCAATCAAGGACCGTCATCAGAGTGTTCACTATGCAGGTCCCTGATTCGATTTCCGATGGAAACACAATTTTTAATTGTGTTTTCAGTCTGGGTCTGTGAGACCATCATATCGTTAGTCTCCAGAATGTGGCAACTTGTTATTGTGTGCGTGTTTAATTCATATTTGATAGTTGCCCGAGAAGTAATCTAAAGTAATAAAGCAATCAAAATGTTAGTGTCTGTGTGTGTGTGTGTGTGTGTGTGTGTTTGTCTCACGCCTTCTGAAAAACCAAGAGCATCTAAAAATCTAATTTAAGTGCGAACATGTACCAGTATACCTGATGCAGTGTCACGCTAAAAAGAATGCGATAAAAATGCTGAATTTTAAAAATATTTAAATAATTATTTTTTTCATACAAAATTTTCCAAGTCATATCTGTCAAAAAAGTGTACATTTTGCACGCAAATATCTGTTAGTTTAAAAGTTAGAAGTAGGTATATACACAAAAAAAAAATATTTTGAAGTATAACTTAGCGTTTAAGTGAAAAACATGGTGAATATTTGGTATAATTATAATGTTTAACTTATTTTTAAAGTAAGCCTTTTGTACATAAACGCCGCCATTTTAATATCTTTTCATACAATATTTCATTTTCCCACCGAATGAATATGTTCTTGAAAATAATAAAACTTTGAAATAAATGTAATTATGAAATAATAAAATGAAACACAAGACATTACGGCATATATTGTAAAAATGTGTTATTTATTAGTAAAGATATAGGCATAATAAAATTGCATAATTTGTAAATAAAATTTGATTTTTCTGACAATTTTCATTTTTATGGCATCGAACAAACCAATGTAGGTACCTACATATTCAAAAAATGTATCCGAACCATTCGATATTACTTACGTGTTCGAATCGTTTCCATGGCTACAGAAAGATTGTGATATTCAAATAAAATTTGTTAGGAATCGAATTTATTTAGAAGGTTGTTGTAGGTAGGTACCTACCTAATACTATTTACTTACAAATCAACAATAATATACCTAGGTAGCGTTCGTAAAGACGCTCGGCGATCGCTCGGCGATGTTGGAGCGTCATCCTAAGCGTTCGGAATTCATCGAGCGATTCGCGCGGCGATTCACTCTGCCCGTTCGGAATCACGGTTGACTCGCACCAATGTCGCCCAAGTCGCTCGATGAAATAGTAGGGTGAATGTCGCTCCTGTCAAATTTTCAAATTTTTTGGCGGGATTTATGAATTTTCGCATAGTCAATGTGACATTTTATTTGGCGGCAATTTATAATTTTTCACATAGTCGTCAACACTTTTAGTTTGGTATGGTTTTAGTTGGTTTTATTTGTATTTATAATTTAATTTCTTGAATTATTTATTTATTATAATTTACAAAAAGATATTCAATGGATATAAATTCATACAAATTTATCATGGATGATAATGGTTAACCACAAAAAAATGTGGAAGGTTATTATTTAATACATCAACAGTAAGTGTATTTTGTTTTATGAAAATAATGCATTTTTAAATGAGTGGTGATCATTTTAAGGGAAATAAACAATTTTTGAATGCCCAAAACACGAAAAGCTCGTGAAAACTATGCACACACAAGAAAAAATCGTAAATACTTACGAATAATACGAATCACTTGTCACAACACGTTTAATACTTTTAAAAATAATAGTTAATAAATTGTTCTCTCGTAATTATAATGAAAACATCCGATAAACACCAAAACAAATGATACAACCACTATTTTATTATAATTTTCAACCAAAATGACACAACTAAAGTAACACCAACCTTGTAATTTTAAATTTCCCGCGCCCGCGTAATTTTAAGTCACCCCAACATCGCTCAGTACCGTTCGGATTACACATCGCCCAAATGTCGCTCTGTTTGCAACTTCAGGTCGCACCGGTAGAGCGATTCTCTCGGCGATTCACTCTGATTTAGAACGCGGCCCTATACTGATTTCCTATAGGAAAATTATTTTATTTATTTATTTATCAACCGTTTGTCCGATTATAATGAAACTTTGGTGAATTGTCGAGCGTATGCCCAGGATGGTTTTTGGATTTAAACTTTTTTCTTATTCTTCTTCTTCTTCGTGTATTTGGTCGTTTTACCTATGAAGGGGGAGTATCCTGGGAAAAGAAGGTCCGACTGTCCCTCCATCTCTTCACAGGTCTTCCAGGACGGGTTCTGCATATAAACTTTTTTCTTCTTTTTCTTCAACGTGTACTTGGTCATCTTACCTATGAAGATGAACTATCCTGGGAGATGAAGGTCCAATTTTCCTTCCATCTCTTCGCAGGTTTCTGGATTTAAACTTTTTTCTTCTTCTTCTTCATCGTCTATTTGGTCATTTTACCTTTGAAGGTGGACTAACCTGGGAGAAGAATGTCCAATTTTCCTTCCATCTCTTCGCAGGTATCTGGATTTAAACTTATTTCTTCTTCTTCTTCTTCATCGTGTATTTTTGGTCATTTTACCTATGAAGTTGGAGAATCCTGGGAGAAGAAGGTCCAACTGTCCTTCCATCTCTTCGCAGGTATCTGGGTTTAAACTTTTTTCTTCTTCTTCGTGTATTTAGTCATTTTACCTATTAAGTAGAGCATCCTGGGAAAAGAAGGTTCTTTCATCTCTTCGCGGTTCTTCCAGGATGGTTTCTGGATTTAAACTTTTCTTAACCGACTGATGGGACGGGATGTAATGAAGGGAAGGGAGGCACTAAAGGGCCTGAAGGGACGGGAGGTATAAAACTGCCTGAAGGGACGGAAGGTACTGAAGGGCCTGATGGGAAGGGACGTAATGAGGGATTAAAGGGACGGGAGGTACTGAAGGGCCTGAAGCGGCGGGTCCTGGAGTCTAATTCTTTTTCTTCTTAATTTTGTGTAGACCTTTAGGGCAGTTTTTATACAAACTATTTCCTATTGTCTAATTCATCTTCTTCTTCTTTTATGTATACATTTGGGTCATTTTTTTATAAAAATTATTTCCTTTAGTCTAATTATTATTCTTCTTCATTTAAGTACGTAGACTTTTGGGAGAGTTTTAATACAAACTATTTCCAATAGTCTTATTCATTTTCTTTTATGTAGACCTTTTGGTCAGTATTTATACAAACTATTTCCAATAGTCTAAATATTCTTCTTCTTCTTTTTTGTAGACCTTTGGGTGAGCTTTTATACAATCTATTTACAATAGTCTAATTCTTCTATTAGGTATATGTATTTTTACTTATTTTATGTAGACCATTGGAATAGTTTTTTATACAAACTATTTCTTATAGTCTTATACTTATTTTTCTCTTTTTTATTTAGTCTTTTGGGTTAGTTTTAAGTCTAATAGTCTATTGTGCATAAATATTATTAACGATATGCACACTTGATGAAAATACATATGAAATGAATGGGATATGGGATGTGACGATATAACCTGCACTAGAATCTTTTCAATACTTTTGTTTAATTAAATTTAAACCATTTATATCATCCTATTTTGAATAATTTTCAACACCTAATATTTAAAGAATGGGGGTTGTGGCCATTACTGAACTCTTCACAACATTTATATTCAAATTAAAAACTATTTACTACAGTTCAAGTCTTCTTCTTCTTCGTTAATGAAGACTTTCAGTCAAATTGAGCAAAAATATAATGCACACTTGATGAAAAAATATAAAAACGAATGGGATGTGACCAATACTAGATCTTTTCAGTACCTACGTTTGTTTAATCAAATTTTAACCACATCCCAACATCCAAAATTACTAAATTTTCAATAGGTACACATTACAATTTGTTTTCGATGATAATATTTAAAAATGGGGGTTGTGGCCAAACCAATCTCTTTACAACGTTGATAAACAGTCATATTTAAAACCATTACGCATAGTCCATGCGAGCAGAAATTGTATAAATATTATACTTCATTCACACTTTACAGCAATATATAAAAAAGAATGGGTTGTGGCCATCACTTGAACATTTTACAATACTTAAACTCAATCAAATTTCAAACCACTTTTCATAGTCTGATATTGCAAAATAATTGGGTGACAATATTATAAAAACGATTGCTTTTTCTTTCACAATTTTACATTCTTGGCCAACGGCGGGACATAAAAGCTAGTCTAAAGTAATAAAGCAATTAAAATGTTAGTGTATGTGTGTGTGTATGTGTGTGTGTGTTTGTCTCACGCCTTCTGAAAAACCAAGAGCATCTAAAAATCTAATTTATGTGCGAACGTGTACCAGTATACCTGATGCAGTGTCACGCTAAAAATTATGCGATAAAAATGCTGAATTTTAAAAATATTTCAATAATTATTTTTCTCATACAAAATTTTCCAAGTCATATCTGTCAAAAAAGTGTACATTTTGCACGCAAATATCTGTTAGTTTAAAAGTTAGAAGTACGTATTTACACGAAAAAAATATATTTTCATGTATAACTTAGCGTTTAAGTGAAAAACATGGTGAATATTTTGTATAATTATAATGATAAACTTATTTTTAAAGTAAGCGTTTTGTACATAAATGCCGCCATTTTAATATCTTTTCATACAATATTTCATTTTCCTACCTAATGAATATGTTCTTGAAAATAATAAACCTTTGAAATAAATGTAATTATGAAATAATAAAATGAAACACAAGACATTACAGCAAGTTTTAAAAAAAAATTGTAAAAGTCTGTTAATTATTAGTAAAGATATAGGCGTAATAAAATTGCATAATTTGTTAAAAATATTTGATTTTTCTGACAATTTTCATTTTTATGGCATCGAACAAACCAATGTAGGTACCTACATATTCAAAAAATGTCTCCATAACATTTGATATTTTTCACATGTTGGAACATGGTTACTATGGTAACGGACACATTCTGACACAAGTTTTAAGACGTATATTGTAAAAGTCTGTTAATTATTAGTAAAGATATAGGCATAATAAAATTGCATAATTTGTATATAATATTTGATATTTCGGACAATTTTCATTTTTATGGCATCGAACAAACCAATGTAGGTACCTACATATTATTCAAAAAATGTCTACAAACCATTTGATATTTTTTACATGTTCTATAGTTACTATGGTAACGGACACATTCTGATATTCAAATAAAATTTGTTATAAATCGAATTCGAATTAATTTAGAACATCATAGTAGGTAGGTACCTACATACCTAATACTACTTAAAAACCAACAATATACTAATTTCGTATAGGAAAATTATTAAACTATCTTAGGTTAACTACAATACACATGTCATTCAATCTACAAACTATTTCCTATAGTGAAATTCTTCTTTTATTTAAGTAGACCTTTGGGTGATTTTTTATACAAACTATTTCTTGGAGTTTAATTCTTCTTCCTCTTCTTTTGTGAAGTCATTTGGGACAGTTCATAAATAAACTATTTCCTATAGTCTAATTTTTCTTTTTCTTAATTTATGTAGACCTTGGGTGAGTTTTTATACAAACTATTTCCTATAGTCTAATTCATCTTCTTCCTCTTCTTTTATGTAGCCCTTTGGGTGAGTTTTTATACAAACTTATTCCTATTATCTAATTCTTTTTCTTCTTATTTTATGTAGACCTCTGGGCCAGTTTTGATACCAACTATTTCTTTTAACGTAATTCTTCTTTTTCTAATTTTATGTAGACCTTTGTTGAATTTTGTATAAACTAACTTACTATAGTCTAATTTTTCCTCTTTTTTGTAGACCAAGGGAGAGTTTTCATACAAACTTTTCCTTTAGTCTAATTCTTCTTCGTCTTCTTTTATGTTGACCTTTGCGTTAGTTTTTATACAATCTATTTCCTGACGTATAATTATTCTTCTAATATGTAGACCTTTGGGTCAGTTTTTATAGTAACTACTTTCTATAGTCTAATTCGTCTTTTTCTTATTTTTTGTAGATCTTTTGGTTAGTTTTTATGCAAACTATTTCCTTTAGTCTAATTCTTCGTTTTCTTATTTAATGTAGACGTTGGGTGAATTTTATATAAAATATTTCCTATAGTTCAATTCATCTTCTTCTTCTTTTATGAAGACCATTTGGTCAGTTTTTTATATAATACATTTACTATTGCGTAATTCTTCTATTGCATCTTTTATGTAGACCATTGGGTCAGTTTTTATTACAAACTATTTGTTATAGTATTATACTTTTTTTTTCATTTAGTCTTTTGGGTTAGTTTTAAGTCTTATAGTCTATTGTATAGAAATATTATAAACAACATGCACACTTGACGAAAATACATAAAACGAATGGGATGTGACCATCACTAGAATCTTCTCAATACTTTTTTTCAATCGAAATTTACACCATTTATTATATCATCATATATTGCTTAATTTTCAATAACTACACATTTGATTTTGATGACAATATAATAAAAAATCGGGGTTGTGGCCATTACTGGACTCTTCACAACGTTTATATTCAAATTAAAAACTATTTAAGTCTTCTTCTGTAATGTAGATTAGTTTTATTGTGCAAAAATATAATAATCTATAGGTATGCACACTTGACGAAAAATATAAAAACGAATGGGATGTGACCAACACTAGAATCTTTTCAGTACTTTTGTTTATTTAATTTTTAAGCCATTTCCCATCATCCAAAATTACTAAATATTTAAAACACATTTGCGTTCGATGCCAATATATAAAAATAGTGGTTGTGGCCAAATCCAAACTCTTTACAACTTTGTCTCTTTATAATCAGTCATATTTAAAACCATTTACCATTGTCCATGCGTGCAGATATTGTATGTACCTATGTACTTATATATAAAAACAAATGGGTTGTGACCATCACTTGAACATTTTACATCGCTTAAACTCAATTAAATTTCAAACTACTTTTCATACTACGAATTAGCAAATATTTTTTGTGACAATATTATATAAACGATTGCTTATTCCTTCACTATTTTACATTCTTGGCCAACGGCGGGACATAAAAGCTAGTATAAAATAAAATAAAAATATTCGGAATGGGTAAAGTGAACCTCATTGCTGACCTTTATATATATTTTTTAAAAAGAATGAATGAACTTACAATGGGGTGGTGTTGATCAACTTGAAACAGATTTTAGAATAGCAACTGAATATATTGAATTCAAAAGAAAAATAAAAAATAAAAAAAAACTATTAAAGTTGACTGATTTGTAAATGATATGAACTTCTTTTTGTATTGATAATAATTATGTAGGTAAATATAATATTTTGTGTCTTTTGTTTTTAAATGTCTTCTTTACACACAAGTGAAAACTTTGTTTTTCTTATTGTTTTTTTTTTTTATATATACCTATGTATTATAAATTAATTATAATAAAAAAAAATATCCTTGTAACAAGTACATATACATTCACCTATAGCAGTAGCATAAATGCTTGTGCTATAGGTGAACGAAATCGGTCGTGGCAGGATTCGAATTCGCGACCACTGGATTACTAACCCAGCGCACTAACCGCTCTGTTACTACCCATCTGATATCCCTCCTCTAACGAGACACCAAAAAATAGAAATGAGTGGAAGTATTATTCTAAGCTACTCTTGGAAAAGCTAAAATTTGGATTGAAAAATTATACATTTTGATAGTCTGTCGGGGGCTACTCATGACACATCCTTAATACGATCTTAGCTCGCCTTAATCTTAAAAATGTATAAATCAGTACTCGATCATAATACAATATTAATCTTTCTCTACATTTAATCATGAAAATTTGTTGATATCTACCTTTAGTATGAAATTGTCATGAATTATTGTGTAAATTTATAGTATTATGTATTTAATTTAACCTCAAAGATGGCTAAAGTCTGAAGCTAATCTTAATTTTACTGTAATTAACTTCATGAGTAGCCCTGCTGATCTTATAAATAAATATAAATGAACAGTGCAACAAAGACTTGATTTTTCAAAATAATATAATGTTAAGTTACTGATCATTTTTAACACAATTGTAGGTATATTCTATTGAAAATTTGACTGAAGGTGCCCCAAGAATTATTTCTGTAAAAAGTTTCAAACTCATTGTTCTAAATATTTATGAACTATATTAAATTCTAAATATTTTATGTAGCACGTATTGTCCTAAAATATATACATATTATAGGTACGTGGTATGAATATAAACCGTGTAAAACAACTTTGGAAAGATAAGCAGAGTGCTAGATTAACGGGGAAACATCGAGCTTTCTGCTTCTCTGAGAGCTTTGTGTGATCATGTTTCGTACAACGATAATAAACATATACGTACAAGGAATTACCTACATATAATGCACCGATGGGCTGAAAACTTACTAACTTACCTACCTTAAAAACTTAATTTGATTTATATGAATATCATAACATACTAAACAACCTACTTTTTAAACTCTTTTTATTCTTCAGACTGTCAAATCCATTATTAAATATAGGCTTCCCCTTGATCTACCACAATTTCCTGCCCTGGGCACACTACATCCATCTCCTTCCAGCAGATTTTTTATGTCATCAGGCATCAGCCCACCTCACCTGGCGTCTGACGACGCTTCTAAGTCTAATTCTATAAGTATTTATCTAGGCCAAATAAACAGACAAATCATTATTTAAATCTTATTTTAAAACTTATATCTATAATTAAAAGTAAAGCACTTTTTGATTCTACATGAATTTTATTATGAGCGATAGGCCTATTTCGCCTTGCTAGGGCATTAAATAAGCTAGTAAATGCCCTAACAAGGCGAAATAGGCCTATCGCTCATAATAAAATTCATGTAGAATCAAAAAGTGGTTTACCTTTAATTATAGATATAACTTATAATGGAATTCTACAAAATAAAAACTTCGTCCATCATTAAATTTAAAACGTATTCCTACATTGATTCTATCAAAGATACCTATGTAACGTATTACCCAAGTTATTTTATGAGGTTCATGAATTTCGCGCATACTATATATGGACTTCTACGAGAACCAACGTATCCATATTTAATGATCGCCTGTCGTCGATCTGTTAGCAAAACATCCTCCAATATTTATTGTGGATATATTGCCAAAACACTGTCGTCGAAATAGAATGCGTGGAGGTTAGAAAATCCAGAGATCTACAGGATCTACAACCGCCAAAGCCCTTCAATCTGTTCAAGAACATTGACAAGATCAAAACATGGAACCAGGTCATTCATCAAGTGATTGAATTTAGCCGCTTTGCAAGAATAAATATGAATACGATTCAGATTAATAAAACAATGATGGATCATTTCAGATGGGTCGGTGGCAGAGCGGTTAGCGCGCTGGGCTAGTAATCCAGTGGTCGCGAGTTCGAATCCTGCCTCGACCGATTTCGTTCACCTAAGCACAAGCATTTATTTGCTTATTTTAGGGAACGTAGGAAGATGTATATGTACTTGTTTAACAAGGACATACTCATTTTTTCTTTAAAAAAAAAATTGCATGAATCATTTTCGAATCGGTTTCAAAATCATCAATTGGGACGATATGGGGTTAGAAGATCAAATCTTCGATGGCGTAACGTGTTTAGGCGAGATGCTGAATCATGCGAAATCACCGAGTATGAATCCCAGAACAGAGCAAAGTGGAGAAGTAGGACCCAGAAAGCAGACCCTGTCACCATATTTCTAAGTATGTTCATTCAAAGATTTTTAAGCATCTTTTGACTAAACCTTTCCTTAACGATTGTTTGTCGCACGCGATCGACATTTTTGTCGCAGTATTTCAAAGGACAGGCTACGATATCGAAATCGTGACACAGACCTTGGACTTAATACAGAGATGGTCAACTATTGAATTTTTCATATGAATACTTCATTATATCTTGTACTTAAATATTGAAGATGATTCATTGATCAGAAGCGAATCGATTTGTAAGCTGGACTAAAAATATCGGGTTCGATATAAACATTCCATTAAAAATATTGATAGTACTAGCAAAATGAGTAGGTTGTGGCCAACACTAAACTCTCCACACCATAGAAAGCGTTCATTTTTTTCTTCTTGAAATGTTGACAATCTCTAAATGCATTTTTATGAAGTACATTTCTATTAGATTCTTAAACAAATATAAGATTCCCTGAGGACAACAGTTTTCACAATACACCATACACACAAAAACATTGTCACGAAACTCATAGTATGTATTTTTTACATGATACCTGTTGAGCAATTTTAAGTAAAATTGCATTGCTAGCAAGATGAGCATGTATGAGACAGTGCATCAATGTTCATGAGGCGACGTATGTGTCAATTTAAGATAGAAGAATACGGTGTTCGGTTCTCACTGCCTACCTCTTGAGGAAGATAGAAGTAGAGAGTAAAAAATACACTTTTCTATAGAGACACATACAATATGAAGTTGATCACACAATTTTCCCTTACAGAAACTATTTTACTTCTGTTATATACCAATAATATTATTACTTAAAATAAGTAAAAACAATTATTTAACTTTTTTCCACTTGATAAATTAGTTTGACCACTGACGCTTCTAGATCACCAATCTAATCTTAGGATTGGTGATCTTGAAAAGAATTACGGGTGCGTTTTCAGGAAAGCTTCTAGACCCATGAATAAATAATCATATCTAGGTACTGACTACTTCTTTGAAATACTTTTAGATTTTCAATCAAATTTAGTTGGCAACATCTGATAAATGAATAAGTACTTGGATGTTAATGTATCAAAAGTAGGTAGATACTTGGATCGTGTAAGGCTAACACTATGCGACACGGCACTGTTTTATATGGCAGATGAAATCAAGCCGTGATAAGGTCACACAACGCACACATCCTTACAGACTCACACAACTCAACAGATCTGATATTCGTTACATACTCCGCTGGTCCAGACCATGGGAAAACATCGATCACATTCCTGATTCCTTATTTCCTACCATCACCTACATTGTAATAATATAGCCAGTCAGTCAATTTCTTGATCATATTTCAATTTATCTTCACATTCGTGAGACGAAAGACTGTCACAGGACTAGAGTTATTCTTCTAAAGAACTGTAGTTTATTACTGACTTTACAAGATTGTGAATGAATAACGGTAGAATTTTGACCTCTACTCAAATAATTTGCAAATAATTATCGCTACTACCACCACTCTTTCTGCACATGGGAACTGTAAACGGCCCCTTCGCAGAATGCTAAGTGAACGACAAGAAACATGAAAATGCATAGCATGAAAAGTATCTCATGGAAACCATTATATTGGCAATCTCGGCACCAAAGTGCGAAAAGAACAATCGACAAATGGAAATGAATGGAAAATTCACGTTTTAAACAAAAAGCATCAGAGGGGTGACCAAGTTCTCTGTAAAAAAATACTTAATGGAAACCTACCAATAGGAAGGCCCCATAACTATGACACAACTTTAATTTGTTCTTTGAAATCACAAAGTCCGCATGACCAATGGAACCTTAAAGAGGCCCACGGACAGCAACGAGGAGCTCCGATCTATAAGAGAGAACACCATTGGGTGGGAACAATCCCACAAGATATGTTCCGAAGCAAATAATTATTGTTCTCGTTAGATCTAAATCTTTTTTAATGTGATTCACTACATCAAAAACATTTAATTAATAGAACGAAACGTTGAGATGGTTTGGCCACTAAAAAATTAATGAAAAACGTATAACAAAGAAAATATACAAAGCTGACAGAAATGGAACGAGGGGTCAGGGTCGTCCAAGAAAAAAAATATGGCACAACATTGTGAACGATATTCTGAAAGAGGGAAATGTTAGAATCTTCAACAACATACAAACACTTATATACATGAAATACATGAAATTTGAAGAGGCGATGGATGCTTATCAAAATAGAAAAAAGGGCATTGAGTTATCTCTGCCGATCCCATCATGAGGTAGGTACATGGCGTGATATTGTGTATATGTGTAATCTGTATAATGTGTTTGTTGAAATAAAATTGACTTTCGAATTAAACTGAAGAAGAAGAGGATATTGTACTGCTTAAATTTCCAACCCAAGGAAGCCAACAAAACGAGAAAAAAATAAAGTTTTTGTTACACTAGAGATAAATACAACGATCACTAAATTGAACTACAAATAATGAAAAATTTTATATAAGTTAAAATGATTTTATTTTACTTTATTTATTGTGCTCGGCAGCTTCAATAAATTGTTCAACTCATGGACTGCTCATGATCGCGTAATATTAAAATTATAGATGAACGTATATAAAGATGTCTGGTGGATGATAAATAAGATACTGTTTGAGTAAAAACAACAATGTCATAACATTTTGCAGGAGATTTGGGCTACATACCTACATACAACAACTTAAGTCTAATCTCGACTGCGAAGTGTCTTGGCGAAATGATTTAGTATGATTCATTGGGCCTAGTCGACGGTCATTCCTCTCCTAATAAATTGGGCGGAAAATGAAGAAAGAGGCAGAGGAGAACTTGCTGTGGAGGTGAAATGTGTGCGAAATGATAAACCGCCCTCCAGCCCACCACCTCCAACTGATAGGATCTCGATAATAAATGGGAGCCAGTCGGTGGACCGTGGTGTAATTTCTGATGACGCGGAATGACCGGAAGATTTTCATGATTTATTAAGTGATTAATGAACCCACATGACAATGGTACGAAAGATACCCATTCTAGATTGGAAATATTACGAACTTTTCTTCTAAACATAATTATCTAAGTTTTATTCATCAATATTTTGGAGAGTATATAAATGAAATATTGAGACAAATTACATAAAATGTACTGTCAACTTAACTAAGTATGGTTGCATGGTTGTTAGTCCACGAAAATCGAATCATTTTAAAGAAACTTTTTGGAATGCCAAAAATTAATTGAAAAAAAAGTAATGTTGTATTGATGAAAATCGGCCAATTTACATATCATTGTCAAACAGTAGAGATTACCGAAAATCAAGCAAAATATAATAAAAGATCACTTCATGTATTATCATAATAAGCAAATCGAAATAAGTCCACAAATACTCTTAATCAAAATTGAGACCCCATAACACTATTTATACATTTTCCCCAGGCACCTACATATTTTTTTTTATTCTCATTTCGATTTCCTCTCTTTCCTTACATAAAATAACCATTATTTATTAATTTTAATTTTAAGATCCGCTCTTGTTTATTTAATGTAACTATCAAATAACAATAACATTAACTTTAAGTATAATGAAAGTTTATGAATAATTAAATATCTTATTTTATTATTTATGCAATTCAGAGAATTCTTGTGCATGGGACACAAAATCTGACCAATGTTAGAGGCTTAAATATAATTTACATTAAAATCCAATAATTGTCCAATCACCATTATTTTTAGTGGTTTCGTGTGGTAAGCAGATTTGTTCGACGAGCATACGAGGACGCAAAACGTTCCGCGAATCTTCTTCACTTGGGTGTTCCTGATACCAAGGTAACATAAACGTTAGGAGGTATCGCGGTAATACCTGTAACGGAGTGAATCACCAACCTAAAGCGCAGACGCAGCCCGCCAAATGCACACTTTTATGCGGAGCGAAAATGAACCATTATTATCTTCAGTTCTTTATGTTGTCCTGATCGAGCTCATGCTTGGGTCTCACCGCTGCCTCGCCCGAATTAATACATTTTCAACTGATAAACATAAAAATCATCAACAAAAAAATATTTGCATGTAACACATGAGATTCAATTGTCGATATCGATCGTATGTATAATTGAAGAACACTTACCAAACTACCAACCCTTTAATCCAAATTATATGGTATTTTAAAATAATTGGTTATCTTTACAAAACATGTCAGGATGGGATTTTATGGAGGTCAGTCTTTTTTTCCAACCCCGAATATATAAGCGACTTCCTGCTATATATGTATGTATGAAGTTTATATATCAAATTATTCACCGTAGATAGTGTACCTACATATTTCTGAAATTTTGGGCTTTGTGCATTTAGCGGATCAAAAGTTATAAGGGGACACACACAGACACACTTAGGGCCGGTCTTATAAACGAAAGACCAAATATTCGTAAGTATGTTAACGATTTACTAACGGATGGATGTTCCTAAGTAGATATTACTATCGGCGGTATTATAAAACTATTTTAACTGTCCGTTTATTTGACAGTTGCAGTCTAATTAGACTACAATGGATTTTCAATAGATGTGTAATAGACTATAATGGATTGTAATGGATAAAGCGGTGCTGTCATTGCAATATATAAACAGAGAGTGTTTAATCTTTTTGCGTACTTCAAACAATATCAAAAATTACAAAAATGGTGATAATCCTTTATTATTTAGATAGCGCGCTGGATTAGCAATTCAGTGCACGCGGGTTCAAATCTCGCCTCAACTGATTTTGTTCACTTATATCACAAGCATTTATGCCTAATTTATGGCATTAAAATGACATTTAAAAAACTTAATGCATATGTAGGTACTAGTTACAATTAATTATTCA